>CM070558.1:13538203-14032424 GCA_036346405.1 Phyllostachys edulis
CACTAGAAAAAAATTGTTTATTTATAGGTTTCTACTTTTTTAAAAAAAATCTTTGTAAGAAGTGACTAGGGCCATGCTGTTTGGCCATATGAAAATTACAAAATGGAAAAAAAATCTAGTTTGGAGGTGAAGTTACTATATTAATTATATGTTGAATTATTACTATATATATATATATATATATATATATATATGTATGTATGTATGTATGTATCATATATACTTAAAGTAAATTTTCAGATATTTAAATGACAAAATTGACATATAAACATGTAATTTCTTCATGTCATGTAAGTGTATATACATGATAATATACTTGAGAACGACTATATCACAGACGGTTCCATAATAGAACTGTCTGTGATAAGTCTCTTTATTAGTAGGAGCCCAGCTGCTAGGGTTTGCGCCCGCCCTAACTTGTCACTCCCCAACACACTTACTCTCATTCGTTCCCCTCCCCACCTTGCTGTCGCCGCCCTTCTCCGTCGTCGTCACCGCCCTTCTTCCCGTCGCCGTTGTGACACCACTCTACACTGCATAAGACACTCATACGATAGGAGTGTCTTATGCAGTGTTAGGGTCGTGCCACAACTATGGTGACACCACCACCCAATCCACTGCGTCACCACCTACAACTACTACCTACCCGCATCCATAGCTTGGTTCTCCAGCGCGGCCCGGGCCTACTCGACCTTTTGCGCTCGGGCCCTAACCCCCCTGGCTTTGCTTTCCCCATCTTCCCTCTATTCTCCTCTCTGTTAGCTTAATGTCTTTTGTTGAGTTTGATTTTTATGCTTGAGCCTCAATTTGTGTCCTGATGTTTGTGTGATTTATGCAAGGTGAAGGAGATGGATGAGGGTTGTGCTAGTGGTGGGGTCGCCGCCGTGGTTGCGCTATACTAAGGTATCACCCTACCTTACTCCCTCTTTGTCTCTACCCCCCTTGCTCTGTGATGAAAATGGCTAGTGCTCTACGATGGATGCCGAGGCTATTACTGGTGTGGTGGGTTTGGACACCCTTGGTCTTGTTGTCTTGTTGTTGAACTGCTCAATGATGTTAATAGTCTTATGCTGAAATTGAATTGATAATTAGTTCATATTAATAGTCACCTTGCTCTATGATGTAATGATGTTAATAGTCTTATGTTGAAATTGAATTGATAATTAGTTCATATTAATAGTCCCTTTGCTCTGTGATGTAAACTGAGGGCTATTGGTGTATGTGCATTCTGTGCATCTTGCTTAGTTTATGATGTGGGTTCAGATCGACAAAAATGAATGAGGCAAAATGGTGGGTTTGGTTAATGCTCTCTGATGGATACTGAGGGTTATTGATGCCGGTTCTTTGTGCTTGCTTGGCTTACATGGGATCGATGTGGTTCGGATGGGCTAATTTGTAACCGTTTTCATGCTAGTCAAGTTCTCCTCTCTTGTGTCCCAGTGCGATATCGTCCTACCATTCTATTCTGATCTCTTCTCTATAAAGCCTCCAGCGGTGGTGCTTGTGCCTTTAAAACCTACTTTATATATATATATATATATATATATATATATATATATATATATATATATTATCGTTTGTAGTCCCCAACCACTTTGGGGGCGTGAGGAGATGAGACAGCGCCACGGGCAACCTCTCATCAAGCACGCAAGTTTAAGAAATGCAGTTTGCAAGGAAGCGTGGACATACAATTACCTAAATGTTGTCGACAGGTAATTGGACTTGACATGAAGCCACTTCCATCGGCAACCAACCAATCCTTGATGTCAAGTCGAATTACCTATCGGCGACATCCAGGTAATTGTATGTCCACGTGCTCTCCTTGCGTTGCATTTCTTGAACTTGTAGGCTCGATGAGAGGTTGCTCGTGCCAACCTGCATCTCATCCTCCTCACGAATTACAAAAGTATCATATAGTATATATATATATATATATATATATATATATATATATATAAAGCCGGTTTAAAGGCACAAGCAGCCACTGCTTGAAGGTTTTATAGAGTTTATAGAGAATATATATCACAGACGGTACTAAATATGAACAAATGCGTGATAGTAGTTATCATGAGCGGTTCTAAACACAAACCATCTGTGATAGAGCGATTATCATAGCGGTTGAAACACGAAAATGCAGCGATATTGTTATCCTGACGATTCTAAACATGAACCGTGCAGCGATAGTCGATTATCACGATGGTTTTGAGTTAATAATCGTGCGTGATAGTCGATTATCACGATAGTTACGATTTAATAATAAATGCAGTGATAGCATGCATCACAAGCGGTTGAAAACCGTCGTGATGATCTCATGTCATCATCGACCCATAAACTCGAGCGGCCGAAACCAATTATGATGACGTTTTTGAACCGTCTGTGAAGACCTTTTTCTGTAGTAGTGTGTTCTTGGATGGCCGCCGATGGTAATTATTGTCTTCCTTGATCACCATCCCCTTAAGCTTGGGACACTCCATCTTAATATGACCTGGCTCACCACACTCATAGCACTTGATCGAACTTGACACACCGCATCGCTTCATCATCCTCATATTGTTGAGTGCCTTGTATGCTCGTGAGGAGATCAACACCAAATCCTCTTCAGGGAGCTGTTCGAACTGTTCCTCTGAAAAAGAAGGCAAAGCAGACACAAGAAAAGAACTCAATGAAGCAGCTTGCACGGGGTTAGTCACAAGTGCTAAAGATGAAGGTTTATCAATCTTAGATGGCAAAGCTTCCATCTCATAGGTTTTCAATCTAGAGAAAAGATCATCCATGGTTAAAGTATCTAGATCGATAGTTTGATTGATAGTTGTGACAACCATCAACCACTCAGAAACTAAAGATCTCAAAATTTTAGTTGCATTATCTTCATAAGTAGGAATAACATTAACACAGTGCAAATTACTTAATATTTTTTCAAAACGAGAAAACAGATCATCAATAGCTTCACCAGGCTTCATAGCAAAATCAGAATATTCTTTTTGATAAAGATTTTTACGCACTTTCTTAATTTTAGTGGTTCCTTCATGATAATCGCAAAGAGTTTTCCATATTAAGTGGGCAGAATTAATATGAGCTACACGATCAAATTCTTTCCGAGAAATCCCATGAAACAGCAAGTTACGAGCTTGAGCGTTTAAATCAATATCTGTTTTATTTAGATTAGTAATAGTAACAGGAACCTCATAAAGTCTAGAAACCTTATTCCAAACATCATTACCTTGAGCCTCAATATAAACTTGCATACGATACTTCCAAAAAGAAAAATCAGTACCATCTAGCATGGGGGGACGATTCACATACCTCTCAAACACCATAGCAACCTGCTCTGATACCACTTGTAGGATCGTTAATAACAATCAGAGGGGGGTGAATTATCGTGGAAGATCTTTTGCACCCTAAAAACAATCAACCAGTAGTGTTCCCAATATATAACAAAGAGCAAGAATTTATCTATCTAGATGCGCAAGGAATAACTAGTTTGATGTGTATATGTCAATGCGCTGGCTTCAACAACAGTTCCTCCGAGTAACCAATTTAACTGCAGCAATGAGATAAACAGAAGCAACACAATATGCAATTAAGAAAGAAATCAAGGCACTGCTGGTACCTAACAATCAGATGAAATCGGCCGCCAGAGCACGCCTTGCCAGTAGCCGTTAGCACATCTTGCACAGCTGCTAGGAGCACCAATCCACGTCTAGAACAAATCAAGCCACTAGCACATCAATCAGCGTATGTGCTACAACAAGCCCTCACATCATCCTACCAAATCCCACATGCAAGGACCCTTAAACGTGGCCAGCACACCCTTGATGACAACGACAGTCACCTAATTCATGTCACCCAGCACCTTCACGTACACAGCCGCCAACCCTACTAATCCCGAGACCGAAAGAAAAACAAACTCTGTTGTCACACACGAGCAAAATCCTCGGCCACCAAAGAGATGCTACGCAAGCCTCACATTGGAGGATGAACGCACACGTCCAGCGCACGACCGAATCAACGCTCAACAAAATATATCACCAATGCTTGGAACGCGGCTGATTACCGTGCGCGTCGCTACCAGCCTTTTCTTCTGAAATAGATCTAATTTTATTGCTAGATCATATTTGTGGCTACAAAGTGCCCTCCTAGCACCCTTCAAACCATAGGACAAAAATAACATCTGTAAAGCCCCACGGTTAGCACCTAACCCCATCTCTATTTATAGCCTAGGGCCCAAACCATGATCTTATCTCTAAGACCATGTTTTCCAATCCAATTCCAACAAATAAGGAATTTCCAAATTCTCTCAGGTTTCCAATTTTGGACACCCCAAAATTGTCACGTGTCGTAGCCTCCGAAACGCACCTCCGTAGCTCCAACACGCATTAACCATCTTTTACATGTGTAGCTAAGTCTTTGCTAAATGAGCTAGAACTTTAAGACAACTTGAACTAAAAATTGCAATTTGTGGATCTCTTAGCTAGTTGCACAATTAGTGATCCTTTTGTGACACCGGCCTTGTCAAAATTGCTTTGTTAGCTCTTGAATCTAGGATTGAATATTTCTTGAGCTTCTTGTTCCCCTATGAATCAATAACTGCTCTTGTGCAAAATGAAAAATCAAATTTCATAATTCTTATGTGGTTAAATTGTGCCAAACTACTCTCACGAGACTGCATGTCAAAGATATGAGCTTGGAGATAGTTTGATGATCCAGACGATCTCATGGGGACTACTCGTCAAAATTGACATGAACCTCAAGATTTGTCGCCCTGGTTGAAGCTTAGGAAGAGTTTGTGGATGGCTCCTAGTCCAGAATCTTCTTCACTAAGATAGACCTTTAATCAACTTTAATATTCATTGAAAATGAAAAATTATTGTAAAAAATTGGGTGATTAAGGTTTTTTGAGCAAAATGATTCGATTTAGGACTTTTTGTCTCTAGGATGGTCGTTGTTACCTTCTTGATCTCACATTGACATTCTGATATGGCCACTATCACTTTAGGATCTCTGTTGATGAACTTGCTAATTTTGAAGCTTTGCTTAAATTGTTTCAATTCATCGCTTTATCTTGAGCCTTCTAGCTTATCTTTATATATATATATATATATATATATATATATATATATATATATATATATATATATATATATATATATATATATATATATATATATATATATATATATATCTTAACATGATCTTGCAAGCACCTTCAAGCTTGATATGTATTGAGTAATAGTAGAAATGCTAGGTTGCTCTTTTGGGTAATCCCCAAAGCTTCTTGTACTAAAAGTTGAAAAATTACAAAAATGAAGCTACTCCATTGCATTTCATACAAGCTCCTTCTTATGCTTCTTCCATGCATCCTAACATGTTATCCTTGGATGAGAGAAAGACATATTTCCTTGATGACTCCATTGTCAAAGGAGGAGAAGAAATGACAAAAATGATAAAAGGAGTTATTGTCAAAGGGGGTGAAAAATGGGAGAAAATGAAAAATTCAAAATTTTGGTTGATTTGAGTGAGGGGGAGCATCTTATTTGCATTCTTGTGATCTTAATGTTCAATTCTTAGTTTGAATTGCATAACTTAAAACCTCACAATGATTAAAGGTCAAAATGAGCAATTGTTCTTTCATATGGACCTTGAGTGAATTTTTGGGTTCTCTCTGGATTTGAAGCTTTCATGATCTATATTGTCATATCTATTGTGCTTCTATATTTCTCAAGCCATCTTGGTCATTTTTATAGCTTTTTCTTGCCTGTGGACCAAGATGTGCCTTTACGCGAAATTGTGATTATTTTCATTTTCAAACCTCAAACTTGCATTTTTGGGAAATTGCCAATGTGTTCATCAAGGGGGAGATTGTGGATATCATGGGGATATACTCACGTTCTTAGGATGATGATACAATTGGCAATGGTGTTGAAGGATTGTCAAAACACTCGTTTTCGACGAAATTCAGATGTTGTCAGGCTTCAGGTGATCAGATCGGCCAAGGTGGTGGTCAGACCGGCTTGTGTGGCGGTCAGACCGGCCTATGTGGTGGTCTGACCGGCCACCTCTGGCGGTCAGACCGGCCAAGCTTCGGGTCAAGTGGCTAGCGGTCAGACCGACCAATGGGCGGCGGTCTGACCATCCATTAAATGTTTTTGAGTTTGGAGCTGGGCCAAAAATAGAGGGTGTAGGCAAGAGAGGGGATTCTTCTACACTTGGTCTCATAATTTTTGGAGCTTCGAGTCAAAAGATCTATTCGTTTGAAATTTCCAGAGAGTTTCGGATTTCTAGGGTGGAAATTTGGCTAAGTCCTCAGATCGGCGGTCGATCGCCAAGTGGCGGTCGGCCAAGTGGTGTCGACCGCCAAGTGGCGGTCGATCGTCTAGAGGCGATCAAATCGATCAACGGGTGGCGGTCTGACCGGTTTTGACTTGTTTCGCCAACCAGCTTGGCGGCGATGCTTGTTGGTTAGGTAAAATTCATGGGTTTCAGTGCATATGTGTTGTATGATGTATGTTTTGACTAACGTGGGTCAAGTTACGAAGAACTTGTTCCCGGGATCGATTTCTTGGTCTATTGTTGTGCAGGACGTTTGGAGGTCAACAACGGTCAACGGTGAGCATGATCGGGACTAGGCTTAGAGAGCTAAGGTTCAGAACGATCGAGGATGCCGGGTGAAGTCAGTGGATTCAAGCATGGCGCAAAATAGACAATGATGACCGACCGGGAAGTTCGGTGCGACAAGTTGCATCAAGCGGCGTGAGGATCGGTGTAAGTGCCATGGTGGTTTCGTGGGAGCCGGATGGGAGAGACTTGCCGACATGAAGAGAGTCGTTGATCAACCTACACGTGGTGAAGCATAGGATTGCTTCATGAACTTTGGACTTGGTCTTTTGAAAAAGGTCGAGAAGGGGTATTTTAGTAATTTTACCAGAATACGCCTTGATTGCTTTTGGCTAAACCACGGCGCAAGACGACGCAAGGAGAAGTGGTTTAGGTCAAGAGAAGATGAAGACAGCGCTTTGAAAATCGTGCGTGAGTGAAACCTGTTTTGTGTGTGGGCTTAGGGGTGCCCATTAGGGCTTTCTTTCTAGAAGCTAGCCTCCACTATAAATAGGGGAGGGTGCTGGTTGTGCACCTCCTAACCCTCATATCTAAAACCCTAGTTTGTCTTTTAGGGTTATGAGAGAGTAGTGGAGAGGTTAGGGTTCTAGGGAGTTGGATTGATTGTGTGCTCAAGTGTTGAGCCATTGTCCTCTTGGATGGAGTGGCTGTAAACCAACATCAATCTGAAATCAATCCAAACAAGATTCCTCCAGATGAGTTTCTTCTTGTTCTTGCTCTTTATTTTGTGGTTTTGGGGCTTTCTTTGATCCGTTGGTTTTCCTTTGGTTTCTGGCCTAGTCTTACTTGCTGTGACATGTGGGAATGCATCTAAGATCATCTTGATCATCTATTACCCACGAGCAAGTTTTTAGATCACGTTTTGGTTTTGACTCGGATTTGAAGCAATCTTCACTCAAACGGAAAAAGGTTAGAACTTTGGCAATGATCTTCACGATCGTTGATTGGAATAGGTTCCTAACATCTTAAAGAAGGTATGTCTCAAGTTTCGTGATGTTTGGAGTTGTGGATCAAAAGTTAGACCAATTTGTGATTTTGAATTCGGGCTGATTTTACTGTTCATTGGCCTGGAGGTCAGACCGCCATGTACCTAGAGGTCAGACCGCCCATGGTGCGAGGTCAGACCGCTCTTGGTGAGAGATCTGACCGCCTAACTCATTTGGATTTGAGTTTTTAGTGATTTTGGTCTATTTGCTTCGGGGTTTTTATTGGGTTCAATACAGGTCCTCCGCTATGCTTGTATATTAATCTTCATAGCTTTCATAGCTATTGGAGTGAAAATCTTGTTGAATCTGATCAAGGAGAAAAAGAGATCGTGCTCCTATTCCCCCCCCCAGTCATCTTTTCGGTCTAACTCAATTATTCATCAACTAAAATATACTAGACCTAGCCACATGGTCTAACAGTTTTTAAGGGAAAGATCAATGAAGTAAAGCATGTAAAGAGCATGCAAACTTTGTCAGCTTGTTTGCATTCACATTCAAGTTGAGTTTTTGGCTCATATAGCACTATTCACAACGCTAATAGTAATTTTGATCCTCTCCATACGTCAATGCTAAAAATGGTACCCTCCACCGTGCCCTAGGGGGACAGACTCCCTACCGCGCCACGTGTGAAATCTGAGCCCTTCGGGGCACGACAGAGGGAACTGCCGTGCCTTGAAGCCACGGAGGCGCGTGTCAATGCTAGGGAGGCATGGAAGTGGCGAGGATGCCGAGAGGAAAGTTGATTAAAAAATTATTTTTGACACTATTTGACATAATTTGAAACACTATTTAAAACTTTAAAAATTGTATTTTTCTTGTTTTTTACCTCACACTCGCAGCTTCAAATGTATTATCACATGTACCAGAAAAAAAATTCCACAATTTTTTTCACATGAAATCACGACGTAGCACAGCACTTGGAGCTTCAAACATAGGTGTCAACCGTCGCCATCGCCACCCTTCGCAGCCCTTGGTGGCTCGATGAGTCGATGGACGGTGCATGTGACCGGTGACGGTGTACTTCTGCCCGTCGCCGCATCATGAAATAGTGTTTCACATGCACCGTCCATCGACTCACCGAGCCACTGAGGGCTGCGAAGGGTGGCAATGACGACGTTGACATCCATGTTTGAAGCTGCGTGTGCTGTGCTGTGCCGTGATTTCATGTGAAAAAATTTGTGTAATTTTTCGTACATGTAATATTACATTTGAAGTTGCGAGTGCAAGGTAAAAAAAGAAAAAAAATCCAAAGAAAAAAATTCTTGAAGTTTTAAATAGTGTTTGTAATAGTGTTAAATAGTATCAGAAATAATTTTTTACTCGACTTTCCTCACGGCAACTCGTGGCTCCATGGCTCGAGGGCACGACAGTGCCCTCTACCGTGCCCTTGGGGGTGGAGTCAGCCTGGTCTGTGTCCTAAGGGTCTGGATTTCACACGTGGCGCGGGTGGGGAGTCCGTCACCTTGGGGCATGGTGGAGGATGCTATTTTTGGCATTGACGTAGAGAGAAAACCAAAATTGCTATTAGCGTTGTGATTAGTACCATATAAGCCAAAAACTCCATTGGAGTTCCCTCTCTCATGGGGGAAGTTTAGCTTCTCGAAACAGTTCCAGCGGGCATCAATGTCATTAAGGATGGATAAATTACTCACGACGCCTTTTTATCACCTCTGCGCAATCAGAAGCACCACAAATTGATCTTGAGGCAGTTAACTGGCGCTGACAGCCACCACGGCGCTCTGGTACGAGTGCTGGTAATTTCACGTGAAGATCGATGCAACAAGCGACAGAGAATTATTTAGTATACTAGGGATAATTGGATAACTGCTACGCAAGAACAAGGAACGGTCGTCTTGTATTAGAGTCTAAGCTCGAGGTCGAGCTCGCCGCCGCCGGAGCACGCGGTGGAGGAGGCGGCGCCCGACGGCGAGGCGGCGCCGCGGGAGCACTTAGTCCAGTTGAGCATCTCGATCGCGTCCTCGCGGCCGGCGTGCCGCGACGTCGCGAAACGCGGTAGCGCTGCCGCTCCGCCGCGGCGCACCTCGGTCTGGGCAACGTTGGGCGCCTCGTGGGAGGCGACAGATAAGCGCGCGCCACCAACGGCGTCAGGCGCGACGAGGCCGGCTGCGGCGGCGTCGTAGACGTAAGGGTTCCAGCAGGCGATGCGCTCCTCCTTGTGCGCGTTCTGGTGGCCCCCGAGCGCTTGCGACTTGGGGAACTTCTTGTCGCAGAAGAGGCACGAGAACAGCCGCGCCTTCTTGCCGCCCACCCACGCCGTCGGCGCCACCACGTCCCCTCCGCCGCCCGCCGGCTCCAAGGTGAGCGACAGGTCCAATGCAACTTCTTGCGAAGAGTGCTCCATGCATAGAAAATATATAGACACGCTCTCTCGCTGCAGAAATCAGAAGTACTACCAATCGAACCACAGTTAGCTGATCAGTCAGACAATTACTATATGATATGTATATACATATTCATCAAATGATAAGGTCAGAACACAGCCAAGAACGGAGGCAGGGGCTTTCCTCTTTCAGAACAAATATATGGACTACACAGCCTTTTGGTACTGACTACTGAGTGCTACTCTACCATAGCTTAAGGCCAGGGGGCCAGTTATATAAGCAAAGGCCAGGGGCCAGCCAGAAAAACCGTACTATACCCATTGTAAATTTTCAATGCGTAGCTAGGCGCAGGCACTAATGGCTCATTCAGGGAAAGTTGTGCTTGCTGTAGTTCAGTAGTTCTCATTTTGAGTCTGGAACACATGTTTTCTATCTGAGTTGAGTTGTCAGAATCTCATATCGAGTCTTACATTTCCACGAATCTAGATTCTAGTGGACTCGATTCGATCATAGATAGGATCTCAATTTGGTATTATCTTAACGGTGTTACGTTTCTAGCAAAAATATGTCAGATCGTGATCGTGATTTACATAACACTGATCCTAGTAATTAGTTATAAACAATTAGTTGCATATGTTCTTTCAATTGTAAAGTGTAACAGCCCAAATTTGGTCCAATTTAAAACTTGCACGAATTAAAAAAAACTTTTGTTGCATTTCAAGAGTTTCCAAAACCTTTGCCTTGCAATTTAGCAATTTAAAACTTTTCCCTTGGGTCAAGAATTCAGATTTGCAAAAATCTAAATTAAATCATGTGCAAATCAATTCTCAAACCTATTTTCAAATTCAAAATCAATTTGGAACTTGCAAACCAAATATTCAAATTATTTCCTTCCCTCTCCTTCCCTTGGTCTGCATCCATCGCACCGGCCCAACCGTCACACGCCCTCCCGCTTCCCTCCTCGCTGCCAAGACACCTTCGCCGCTTCTCTCACACGCCCAGCCAAGCCAAGGCCTAGCCGAGCGGGTCTGCCAGCCCAGCCCCGCTCCCTCTCTCCCTCACTTGCGTTCGTTGACAAGCGGGCCCTGGCCCCAACTATCAGACAGAGCGGGAGAAGCACTTTGCTTCTTCCCCCACATGCCAGCTCGCCTCGCCCTCTCGGCCATTGCGCTGTATGCATGCGCCGTGTAACATCCCAAAAATTCCACCTTGGGATATTTGTACTGTTAATAAAGTGATGAACCATTTTTTAGCATGTATTTGAAATTTTCATAAATCAATTATTTAAATTGCATACCAACAGCACCATGAAAGAATTTTCGAGAAACATTCAGAACAAATAAAATTCTGGAAAAAATATACAATAAACTACACTATGTCAGGAGCCTCCAAAAAAATTGAATAATTTTTGTAGCTCATTTTATATGATTAGAAAATCGGCAAAGTCTCATGCTTTTTGAAAATTTTCAAAACAAATTCATTTTTCCCGCGTGCCCTTTGGGCCGAGTCCGCACCGGCCCATTTCCTTTGCGCTCGCTCCAGCCCACGCCAGCACCCTCGATCTCATCTCTCTTACACATCGGGCCCACATGTCAGTAGCCTACTTCCAACTCGCGTCCGCACCCGCGCGCCAACACGCTCACCGCACCTACCCCACCCCCGGTTTGTGACCGTCGCCCACCGTTTCGTGCTCCAACTGCTCGCATCACCTCCGCCTGCATCGTACATTACCGCGCCCATGCTAGTAATTCCCATGTCGCCGCCTAACCCCGAATGGGCGGAGACGCCAGAGAGAGCCACGAGTTCTCACCGTGCCTGCCGCTATCTCGTCGTTCATATTGCGCTCTACTCACTGCTACTTAAGCCTCCAAGTGCGTCACCATATCTCTAGCTTGCCCCTCATTCCATCTCACGCATTCTCAGAGCTTCTAGCTCTTTGGATCGCTGAGAACTAGTGCGTCGTCCTCGATGCCGGTGAGCGGGCCCTTGACCGCCATTGCCTCTGGTGAGCTTCCTTGCCCTCGCCACCTGCGTCACCATGCACCTCATGCCTTACTCTTTTTCTCTGCTTGATGTAGCCTTGGGAACTTCGTAGCGTGATCACGTCGTCATCTTCTCCATCTCCAGCATGCACCCTAATCCAGACATTTGTGTTCCCAGCACTCTGGTGAGCTTGAACCTCACCCAACTGCGTCATATTGTGTTTCATACTCCACCGATTCTTCTTCCTCGCTTTATGTTGACCCACGCAGAGGGAATCACCGAATCGAGCTTCTTCCCCAAATCTGGCCACCACAGACCCTTTTTTTGTTCACCGCCACTCCGGTGAGGTCCCAACAAATTCCTTCTACCTTAACCTTCCTTAGCATGCCTGTGAGCTTATGCGTGACTCCATTTCATCAATCCCTCACCGAGGAGTTGTGTCACATGAAGCTACCACCGCCGCCGCTGTCCATCGCTGCTCCAAGCTCTCCAGCCATGCCCCAACGCCATCGACACCCTTGGTGAGCTTCTAGTAGTCCCCTAGAGCTAATGTGTGCATTAGTTTGGACGATTAGCTAGCATAGCATAGAGTTCACCGTAGCTAATCATGGCACTACCATGAGAGATGATGTCACTGTTGCTCCAGTGACCATTGGTCCCTGAGCCACCCCCTATAGGGAGATGATGTCGTCGTTACTCCGGTGACCATTGGTCCCCGAGCCACTACTTGTAGCATTGCTATTGCCCCCTAGATCCAATGCGTACCACCATTCACCGTGACATTGCCCCATGCGCGAATGGCATTGCGGACCCAAGGCGCTCTGCAACTTATCGCCATTATAGCACTGCCTCTGTCCACCTCTCCGGCCTCCACCACCACCTGGTAGGATCATTGTTGAGCGGGGAACCCATTTTGCCCATCCCGTGAGCCATGCGTCATTTGTCAGAAGCGAGCTTCGCCATGGCGGTTGGCCACGTGCAGCATTGCTCTCCTTCCTTCTCTCTCTCTATGACTTGTGGGGCCACATGATTAGGAGATAATTAGTGCTAAATTAAAGTGGTTAAATATACTAAGTCACTGACATGTGGGACCACACGAAAAGGTAATAAAAATTCTAATTTTAAACGTGTTTAGTAAATGAGTCACTCGCATTGGGACCCATCCACTGTTTTTGGTTTTGAAATGTGTTTTAAAACCGAGAGGCTCACAACTGGACCCCACCTTTCAATAGGTTAAAATCAAATTAGGTTTAAATAATTTAGTTAATAACTAATGAATCTATGGCATATGAGACTGACACTGTATTGATAAATAAAATCAAAAATAAAAAACCCAAGAGATTGACATGTAGGCCCTACATGTATGAAAATAATTTTCAAAAAAATGTAAAAAATGAAAAAGCCATCTTCATTATAAAGGATTTAACTTTCTCTGTTGTAAAGCGTAAATTTTAGAAAATATGCTTCGACGTCACCCTTCTTATCATTTCAAGATTTTTCAAACCTAGCAAAATTGAAATGTTAATAACTTTTGCATATAAACTCCAAATTGGATTATTATTTTTTATAAAATCATTCTCTATCTGAATATATAAAAATATTTGGATTTTTTTTGCTATTAAAATTATTTTATTATTTGTGATTTGTTTTGGCTCTTTTGAATAGATGTCGAAAATGCGAACGAAATATTCTACGACGCACCATCCTCATACTCAGAGTTACCAGAGCAAGACAGTAAACTCCTTTGACCATGTTGATCCCATTATTTCAATTGTTGTATTTCATTTTGCAAAATATATTATGTATTCGTGTATGTTTGGCTAAAATTGCTATAACACTTGATAAATTCCTATTGAATGCATGATCATACTTGGAATATTGATATCCTTACTATTGTAGCCTTTAGGACATGCCTTAGAATAATTTCAATTTGGGTATTTTGACTAGGAATATTGAATAGATGATTAGCCAGGCTAAAATTGAATAATTGATGAAAATGTGAGTTTGGATTTGGGAGATTTTAAAATGTCAGACTAGAGGGGTTTACCTCTATTAATTTGTATAATACAAATGGAAAACCTAGTTTGTGACGTGGGTGAGTTATATTATAAACTGAGAAGTGTGAGAGGTGTATCACACAAGTAGATTGGGGGTGATCCTCCTTGGGTCGATTAAGGGCCAAACGCCGATGTACCTAATCTAAGCCTAAGTGTAAAATCACATGTGCCGGTATGGGACGGCCATTGCTAATTAAGTCATGTAAGACTAGCCTTGCACATTGGTAGGCCGCAGTAGTACGAGCATGTCCAGGTAGGCTTGCTCGAAGGGACTCCCTTTACCGAGATGTTGGGAACATAGCTTGCAGATACAACGATGAATACCTCACTGAGACGGGGTGTACTCGAAGTGAGGGTTGTCATTCACCGGGCTAGTGCAAGGTTAGGACTACGTGACATAAATGCTTCGTTATGAACTCTAGACTGCATACTATCATGTTGTGTGTGGTGGTATCGACGGATGCTAGACAAACTAAAGACCTCATATACTATGGGTAGTACACCTCTGCGGAGTGTAAATCTATTTAAATAGCCATGCTCGCGGTCATGAGTGTGCTAAGTGCGGTCACATCGGGTGTAGTCTTCATTTTTTGCAAAAATAGTTTGTTGGAAAATGTTAGGATGGTTGGTTTGTGTGAGTGCCATATCTATGGCCGAGAATGAAATGTTGATCGCAACCAAGGAGGGTTGTTATTTTGCTATTACTACATTACATACTTGCTATTTCAATATCTATTTACTGCTCTTTTAAAATTCCATTGCAAACTACTAGTCTTGTGGAGTACAGTCTCATCCTTTGTTAACCTTGCATTTATAATTATCTTGCAATACACTACAGGTCTTGCTTGGTACAAAATGTACTCGATCTTGCTTAAATTGTTGATGAGAGTATGAGGATGAGCACATGCCAGACGATGCCATCTTTGCACCCGGTACCGGAGGGCTCGGTGATAGGTCTTGCTAGGTCTAGTCCTTGTCGGTTACCTAAGGGTATGGATGGGCACACCGCTGGACTTTTGCATTCCTAATTACTATGTTTCCACTACTACTTCTGATACTTGTCATTTTTATTTGGCTGGTCGGCCGTGTACTTTAAATATGTAATTGTTTAAGTACCATATTTGTTTCATGTTGTATGTATATTATGTATGGATGTGTATGCTAATTTTGTGGATGTGTATACTAGCCATTGATCATGGGACTAGTACGGTACACACACGAGGGCTTTGGGTATTTAAAACCCGGGGTTCGACACGTTGCGTGAGCCACAACGACGTCAGACCCTACGCCTCGACCCTCGAGCCCTCGCTCACACTGACGCTTTTAACCTCACAAGCGCACCCAATTCACTTGTGCACCACTCGCGAGATCTCGCACCCGAGCCATCGTGTCATCGCGTTCGTCTCGCTGCCTCTTCTTGCTTTTTAAGCCTTGACTGAGCGTGTCGTCTTGCTCGCCATCCTCTCCTCTATGTTTCGCCCACTTTTCACCTCTTATCCTCCTCGGTGAAGAAGAAAGCAAGCCGCGCCAGTCATCTTCCCTAATTCTGACTGCCGGCTCTGCCCGTTGATTCCTACTATTAAGGTAAGCTTTCACCTCGTTGTCTCACGCATCTTGGTCGCCTCGAACTCCTCTCTATAATGTGCATCTTCTTCATCCTGCCTTGCCCCCATAGCTGCCGAAATGTCTTCGTCCTCATCGCCAACCCAGAGATCACCAACCCGCCTCACTGTACTCGATCTCCTTTCTTGCCCGGCTTCCAAGTAAACCCTCCTGTTCCAGTATGTTCTGGCTCGCTGCCAACTTGGTAGGCTAGTCAGTGAACCACCTAGTTGACCTTAGCATAGCCATGCCGTAGCACCTTGCCAGGCCACCGCAAGACGCTGTGAAGTCCTCGGTGCATCGCTTCTCCTTGAGCACTAAGAGCACTGTTAGCTTTGCCATAACTTGTAGATGGTAGTTCGAGCATTACTTTCCAAATTTAAGTCATGTAGGGTAGTTGCCCAGGTTCACAGTAGCATCGTCGATGACCTCGCCGCCGTGCCACCACCTCGAGCCATCTCTCGCCATGTCGTTGCCACCATTAGTGTCACCTCGGTACCCGCATTCTGTTTTGCTAGTCATGGGTAGTCGCCGAGGCCCCCTCTACCGACGCCGAACTCGCTGATCCTCCGATCATGGCTACTCTAGTCGCTCCTCTATTATGGAGGAAGGCGATCCCGTAGAGTCGCTGACGTGTGGGCCCAAGTTGATTAGGTTAACCATAGTTAGTAGTTAATGTCGGTATGACATGTGGGCCATCGGTAATTAGAAAATCTAATTAAACTGGAGGTTAGTGATGAGGACATCAACCCTAAGGATGCAACCACTGCTTTTGACCCGTTGCACTGCATCCTCTACATCAACCACATCTTCTTCGATAGGACTTTCGGCTACTGCATTGCCATATTCCCCAATTGGACCGAACTACTTCTATTTCTACAAGCCGAGCTATGTCTACATACCATGGTCCTGCGCCTATATGCCATGGTGTTGCGTCACCAATTGTTGGCCCATGGGTTATGTAATGAATGGGTTGGGCTATGTAATGAATGGGCGGATTTGGTCCATATGGCTGGCCACCTAGGGTTTCTAGGTACCATTCATGTGGCACTGTTCATGTGTGAACAGTGCCACCGCCCCTCCCTTCCCCTCTATTTGAGATGGTCGTTCCTCTAGTCTTCGGGTTTTGTTGATTGAAGTTTAGCTTTGCTACTTTATTCTTTGTCCTCTTGTTCGGCAAGATCAACAACAATATTATCTTCGGAACCCCACTTATCAATACAATTTTAATTCATATTTGCAATACACCATATTGCGTTTTACCTTGTTCTTGCGTGCTTCTTCGGTGTATGCAAGAATTGATCTTCGTGATCAAGTCATCCGAGTATTTCTGCACGGTTGATAATGACTTGTCGAGCAGTTCAGCGATTGCTTGGTTTCGGGCCTTGCGAGTTCGCAGCCAGGATCATGAAAGTTGAGCGACTTCTACCAAATTTACCTTTTCATCGAAAGATCGGGCTAGATCAGGACCTCCGTGGTTCATCAGTTAGTGTACGTGTGTATGACATGCAGGCCCTACCGCTTAAAACCTGTATATAGACCTAGTCCATAGACCGAAGACACTAACGTGTGGGCCCCTTGGCCCGGTGAACCACTGGGTGAACCGAGTCCATGTGGTTCCCGGTCTCACCTGTTAGTCTCTCGGGTTTTCCTGAACAAAAATAATTAGGAAAGAAATTAAAAACTCGACTAGACCTACCTATCAGCCACATATGCTTTTCCATAAGAAAAATAATCAGTAAAGAAAATAAAAACCTGGCTGGACCCCACCTGTTAGTCACAGAGGATTTTCTTCAGAAATTTAATGGAAAAGAAAAAAAAATCCGACCAGATGCACTTGTCGGGATTTCAGATTTTTTGGAATTTCCTCTCGGGTCAAATTTTGGACTACTCGTTCTTTTTCGTTTTAAATTGAAATGATTTGATTTTTGTTTCTAAATTTATCTAAATTCAATACCATTCCATAAGTACCAAAATCATTATTTTTGGAGTTCATGTGCATTTATTTGAAGCCGTCGTTTACGCTTAAATAGATTCCAACATTGTCGAAGACTTCACCCTACTCCATGGCAAGATCAAGACCAAGTAATATGCACTGTCGAGCAAGGAAAGCCCTTACAATTGATCATGTTGAACCTACTTTTCAAATGCAAATTACTTTGCTTTAAAGTATTACTTGCATGTTTATTATTATTTATGAAATACTATGTTAAATATTGATACCTAGCTATGCCATGTGTTGTTATATACTATTACCTTCCTTGATTGTTGACAACCCCTTTTTCCTTGTCACCCTAGGCTATTTATTAGATTAATAAATTTCCCTTGGTTAATCAATAATGACTATTGGTTGTGCTTAGACACTACCTAGCGGTTTAATTGAATATGACACAAGCATTGCCATAATAATACTTGGGATATAATTTGAATCGTAGTGTGGTAACATGTGTTACCACTAGGTGGTAACGTGGGTTACCATTGGAAACGTGAAAATGTTCTATAAAATGGTGGAGACTTGGGCGAGTGGATGGTATGAGACTGGTGCAGAGGCATGCACGAGAGATGGGTTTGTGGATTGTCTCGCTTGAGTCGATTAAGGACCGAAACATGTGCCCCATTTCTAAACTAATAAACCGTGCAAACACAAGTCTAGTATAAGATAGACCTAGACAATATTACTTTGCTTAGTTTCCAGCATAAACCCCACGCATAGTAGTTGGTGGATCTCTATACGATTTCTATCGTGGAGAGTTTTTAAATATGATTTATATCGTCGAGAAGGGTAGGAGACTCCATAGCAACGAAAGGTCCCGCATTGAAAATACGTCCCGTAACGGAGACACTGTCCCAGTATTGAGTGGTTCCCTGTCGGGACAGGTTAAGTGTTGGGAATAGGTATCGAAAAGCCTTGTTATCATCATCTTCGTCGCAAGCCCAAGGAAGCGTGTCATGGCCGATATTATGAGTCGATCATATCTTTTGTGTAAAGTTGTACAACCTCTGCAGAGTGTATAATCTATTCGAATAGCTATGCGTGCGGAAAGCCACACTTGATTAGATTTAATAAAATGTGGAATTAGGACATGTTAGCGTAAAAATGTTTGTGGCGATGATCTGGAGATAGTGAATGGAACCTTGCTTTATGATGAAACTTGCTTATAATCAACACTTTGGTTTGAAACTAAAAATGGCTAGGTCTAGAGGTGGCCAAATGAGCTAGGCCAAGGCATGGTACTGTTGGCCCAGCCTAGGTACGGCACAGCTCGAGTCGGGTCGTGCTTGCGTCGCCACCTTGGCCTGGCATGGTCTGTTAGGTCCGTTCATGTTTAATATTTATATGCTTTTATATTTTCATTTATTTAATATTTATATGATTTTATTTTCATTTTTAATATTATATGATTTTATTTTGTAGTTTTAAAATTTTAAGTAGATAATTTGTTTTTCAAATTTTTATGCCATTTGGGCTAAATGGGACGGCACTGGCCTGACAAGCTAACCGTACCTAGCGGCATGGTCCAAGATGGTACCCCATTGAGCCTGCCAAGAAGACGACTGATTCCAAGCCAAGCCAGGCATGCCGTGTGCCTAATCAAGCCTGTGCCGCCCATTTGGACAGTTCTAGCTAGGTCAGAGGTTTGAAAAATAATTATAGTATTTGAGCAAAACCTACTTTATGCTAAAATAACCATAAGAGCCCTCCTTTGGAAAGACTTGCATCTGTACAATTGCATTTGCTGTGAGGGTTTGCAGAGTACGTTCGTACTCATTGTTGCTCTAATATGTGAATTCAGACTACAAGACTGAAGACTCGGTGTATAAATACTTCTATGTGTCCAGCCTTGGAATGGAAGATGACGGCGATAACTAGATCTTAGCCCAAGTCGATTGCTCGTGGCAGATCATGGAGGCCCCTTTTGGTTTATTTATCTTCCGCTGCTTTACACTATTTTGAACCCGATGGCCTATCGGCCAGTTACGGAAGAATTTGGCCTCAAGGCTTCTTTCCAACTATTAATGTAATATTAAGTACTATTTTATTTCAACACATGTATGGATATGATGTTCATTAATATTGTAATATATGAGCTAGCTACTGATCATATAACTAACTTAGTATATACAGATAGTCTGGATGCAAATATGCAAATCCGGGCCCTAACATAAAGTTTCACCAATTATCCATTACATATATACTATTATTTGTATAAACAACAACAGATATATCATTTGAACAATATTATAAAACAAATTAAGCTTTCAAAAGTACAATTTAAAAAATGTATCACTATTAATTGACACAGAAGATTTATTAGAAAAATGTATCTTGGTAGAATCATGACAAATATTAGGTTGTATGATTCGATCTGGTCAGAGCATCTGACAACCTTGGATTTGTCTTTGTTATATAGTTGATTTGGCATCCAGTCCGCCTCCAGATATCTCTCGTCTTACGTACGTACCTACCTCCTCCAAAGGTTGCAGTATAGAGATCCTATGTTGTATTGTAGGACTAATCAGGACAGTGTGGCGAGAGAGAGAGAGAGAGAGAGAGAGATATATATATATATATATATATATATATATATATATATATATATATATTACCATATAAATTATATTTTTTAGTGTCGTTGTGTCTATGTCTAATTTTACATGTTACTACATCTCAAATTAACCCTATCAAATGTTTATACCTACGTATGTGGTTCTATATTAAGTAAATTATATGAAACTGTACGTACTTTGACTAAAACTTAGGATGCATATGGATACACCAAAAGTTAGAATTCCACATGATATTCCCCCCTTTGACCAAACTATCACATGATCTCTGTGCAGGTAGATGACGGAACTCCCAATGCTCCGCCTTGTATAATGTCCCTATAATTAATTAGCGTGCCACCTGGGATCGAAGCTGAGGTGAAGGAGAAATTAAAGAACAGAGAGGGGGAAGTAATTTCTCATGCAAGAAAAAACACCGAGAGAAATCAAAGGGTGCTAGACACAGTTGAAAACTGCACTAGCGAAGGGTCGTGTCTCCACCACGTGGTTTGTGGGGACAATAGTCGCCGTAGTCGAGCGCCACCACTGGCCGTCGTCACCGAGCGCCACACCGCCTCTCGGATTCACCAACCACCTTCGTTGTCATCGAGCGCCGCCGTCGCCAAGCATCGTCCTACCTCCATCAGCTCCGTCTGGCAACGGCTCATATCCGACCGGATCTAGGCAAGCTGTGTCGGACCGGAGCGTTTGTCCAACCAGGAAAAAGGACTGTGGATTCTCCGTGTTTTTCACACTAGTTTAAGAATAGCTAGTTCATATAGTTTAACAAAAAAATGATAACAAATCCATATCATATATTTTTTTATTATCATATTTTTATTACAAAATGGTACGAGGCCAAAAGAAAAGTACAGTGGAAACATAAAGCAGTAGTAGTAGGTCACACGATACGCCACAGGCAATCGACTGGGGCGCAACCTAGTCATCCAAGTCCCCACCAACAGTATAGTACTCCTCCTCTAATCAACAATTTTATTTAAGCAAAGTGAGTACGAAACGTACTGTGCAAGTTACACCCAATAACAGGATATAATGCATGAAGGTAGGAGAAAAGATAGCTTATATGGTTAAGTTTGCAGAAAGCGATATTTTTACTTCAAATATCTTTATTAAGTTTCAAGGCAAACTATATCTAAAAATTGATTTAAAATTTTTAATCATCATTTTGAATGTAGGATGAACATCCCTACACGATTGGTAAAGGAATAACCCCCTTAACGTCAGGCTGTTTGTCCAAATTCCCATTTGGATAAACTATCCAAAAACATTGTATTAAATTATTTTAAAATCAAAATCCAAAATCGAACTTTGAGTGGCTTTACTTAGCATGTCCATGACCGTGGACACGTTAGAATAATTTCTACTCTGCGGAGTTTGTACAACTTTACCAACAAGAGATAGTCTGCTTAATATGTCGGCCAAGACACGTTTCTATTGGCATGCGACTAAGCGACTATCCCAAGGCCTTTACCCTACACTATCCCAACATAGTTATGTCCGCTAAGGTTTCGCTACCACAAGGATTCACGCTAAGAGATACCCCCTATTGCGCCATTTGGGTACTAAAAGTAGGTCTTCATGACACCCACACCTCAAAATAACACAACCACGATGAAATATTGCAGTTTAGTTAGCCAGATCTATTCTATTCTAGACTTGTGGTAGTATGGTGGAGCTTAGCAAAAAGCTGCTCTTAGACTGCTCCTAATTTAACTAGGCAACTTCCAACTAACCCCTAGGTCTCAACCATTTGCTGAATTGATCCCGTGCATAAATTTGCACTCACCAACTAACCAAATTAGCCCAGTCTAAATCTATTTTAATTTACTTTGTTTCACAAATCATTTACAAACCTCTATGGCAAAATAATTCCATAGACTCCTTTTGAAACTAAGTTGAATATTTGGCTAAATTCTTAAATTAAACATTTTTGGTCTAAGCATGTTTTTGTGCAATATTTTTTCCAAATGTTCCCGGTTCATACTATTGCATCAACTAGGATTTATCTATGGTGACAAATATATTTGATTCAATGTCAATATTGGTCATACAAAGGATTTAGGTATAACTATAAATTTAAAACATGAGTTTAAATTCAATTGAATATAAATGAGCATGCAGTAATAATCTAAAATAGAATTTAAATAATTTAATATATTGGAATCAAACATAATCAAAGAATATAACTTGATTTGCTCAAATTATTGTTGATCGAACTCTTCGAAGAATTGTAGCTCTCCGGAGACGTCGAAGTCTACACGCAAAAATAAGCCAAATTCAAATAAAATTCAAATGAACTCCAAATTTTATGATTTTAGTATATTTAGCTAGATTGTAATTTTAGATGAATTTAGAAATTTGAATCACCAAAATTGGAGCTTGTATGAAGGAGAACGACTCCTCGGAAGTTTGGATTCTAAAGAAATTACCCTAAATTCAATTTTACAGAATTAATGAATTATTTTTCCGAAGGAAGATCTAAATATTGTGCAAGCATGATGTCAGCAGATGAATTTCCATTTTCGACCAAATTATTTTTCTATGGGAAAAAGGGCACGTGTCTCTGACATGTGGGCCCTCGGTCCATAGACTAGGTCCATGAGAATGCCCTGGTCCACGGTGGACTAGGCACATGGAATAGCGTGGCTTGCCATGCAAGAGGCCACATGGGTTGCCACATGGCTGCCACACGTGCGCTCGCGCTAAGGTGGCACCAACACGGCACCGCGGTGGTGGCCACGTCAGCTGCGACGGAGGCGACGGCTCGGGACCCGAAGGTCACCGACAAACAGCGGCGCGGTGGAGGGCGGCAAGGGGTGCAAAAGAGAGAGGAGGCGATGGAGAGACCGATGCTCACCTTCGCGGAGGCTAGGCGTGCAAGGACGGCCTGTGGCGAGGAGAGTGGTGGCGACGCGTTCGGGCTCACGGCAGCGTGGTTGCTTCGGTGAAGGTGAGGCGCGCACGGTGTAGAATGCGAAGAGGTAAAGCTCCTGGTGTAGACAACGACGCCAGAGATCATCGGACGGTAGCGCAATCGGTGGCGGAGGAGCTCGGTGACTAGTGGCGAAGAAGCTTCAATTACGGCTATGCGAGGGGGAGGTAGGAGTTGAGATTTGGGAGAGAGGATGAGTGAGAGATGGGGCACCTTATGCTCCCTTTATAGGGCAAGGGGAGGTGGAGGAGGAGATCGTGCGCACGGCATTTTTTGCCAGTGCGGGCGGTGGTGGAAATGCGGCGTTAAGGCAAGTAAAGGAAAGGGTAACAGGAGAAATAAGTGCGGAAGGGAGTGGGGGTCTTGAATGGACTTGGTTACGCGAAGAAATGGAGAAGGAAATGGCTGCAATGAAGAGCTTTCATGGGCGACAATAGTGGCGGCAAGAGGTGGAAGAAGGGGAGGAAGGAGATGGGGAGGGGTGGCTGACGGGTGGGGCCCAAATTGTTTGCGAGAGAGAGAGGGAAGGGAGGTGGGTCAAGGCCGCACAAGAGGGATAGGTCGAGGGAGAGAGAGAGAGAGAAGGAAAACAGGCCAGGGAAAGGAAATTCGACCCGTAAGGGTTTTTTCGGATTTTTAATGCTTTTCGATTTACAGAAATTGCAAGAAATCAAATAAGTTTTTAGAAAATAGCAAATAGGGTTCAAAAATTATTGAAAAATTCACAAAAAATTCCTAAATTATTTTGAACTTAATAAAATTATTTCCAACTCAAAATTGATATTTATATTTGCAAATAATTTATTTTTGATTTAAAAATAAATTGGGAAAAACTTTTAAAAATCTAGAAAATTCAAGGAAAATAATTAAAATTTCTTTTTTAAAACAGAAATGAAAATTTTGGGATGTTACAGCGTTGAATACCTAAAATCCACATATGTGTACTGTACTAGTCCCATAATCAGTGGCTAGTACACATATCCACAATATTGATAATCACACCCATACAATTCACATATACAATATGATATAAGAGGTCTTAAGCGTTATACAACGAGTTTACATTACAAGGGATGACCGACCAAATTAAACTTAAGTATCAAAAGAGAGAATAACGAAAGCATAGTAAATAAAACCAAAAGGTCCAGCGGTGTGGCTCATCCATACGCACAACCAATCGACAATGAGTAAGCCCGAAGAAGACCCATCATTGTACCCTTTGGTACTGGGTGAAAAATACGCATCGTTGGGGACCATATCCTCCTCATACTCCGAACAACAATTTATGCAAGATTGAGTACATTGCGTACTCAATAAGACCTGTAGTGTATCACAACGTAATATAAATACAAGGCTAAACAAGGAATATGGCTCTACACTATGAGTTATTTTCAGCATCAAGCAAGTTTAATTTCCAATATCTATATGTAATAATTTGCAACAAAAATTTTAAAGGGCAATTGATATGTAATGAAATAACAAGAATGTAACTTTAATACGAGTAAATCACAACCCTCCTCGGCTGCTATCATCGAATCATTCTCAACCAAAGACAAGGAACACACAACAAAAAACCATCCCATATTTTCCAACAAGACCGTTTTTGCAAAAGTAAACACTATACCTGATGAAACTGCACTAAGCACGCTCATGACCACAAGAACAATTTATGCAAGATTGAGCAGCAATGGGCAGTGGCGACGGTGACGGCTTCCCGGTGATGACGCTTTACGATGATGGAGAAGCTATAAGGAGACATGCATTAGCTCACTGGTGCTTATGGTGAAGACGAAAGTAATTGACCGGAGGTCTACCGGTCTGCGAGAAACAGCAAAGACAGCGACAGCGGCCGAAAATGCAAAAGAAGACGAGGAAGCTTGTATTCTCTTCGAGATGGCCATCATTAAGTGATGGAATTGCACAAATAAGGGATGGAACAAGTGATGACGCAGTCAGAAGGGGTTCAAACTTACTAGAACGCGCGAGGACACGGTGACTTGGATCGGGCGTGAGCGCCGAAGGTGAAGAACATGATGGCACTTTGGCGTCACAGAGCTCTAGAGGAGGCATTGAGCAAAGAAGGAGCATAAGGGAGGTGCTGTTGGGTCGCGGGTAGGCTACGATAGCTACAAACAAAAATTTTACCTCGCAAACTAGGAAGCCAAGCAAGTAGATGATCATAGATCGTTACCACCAGATGCGCAGAGCAGCGGAAGAAGAGTTGGAGCAGCCTGGTCCAACGTCGAGCGCGTTGATGTAGTGGTCGTAGTCGATCGTCCAACGTCCTCACAAGTCGATCGTCTCCTCCAGCAACGTCTGCAGTTCCTTGTGAAGATCGCAGATCGTCCTCAAGCGCAACAGTCGCAGTAGCACCTCTACGGTATCCACACGTCTAGGGGAGGAACAACCGTATGTCGGTGTGCTAGCACCAAGTCGCACGGCAGAGCTCTCAGGAAGATGGTGGCTAGGGTTTCAGTGGTGTTTTTCACGCGTACCTCCCAACAGCCTCATGCATCTCCTTATATAGTGCTCGTGATGGATCCTATCCGAACACGTTTACTAATCGTATTCGTACTGGTTTGTTCCAACCCGTTAAGTGTGTGACCCTGTAGGTTCATGCGTAATCGGTTGTGACTCGAAAACCCTTTCCGATCACTAGTCGTAGCGGCTCCTAACAGAACATAGCGATTCCCGAATACACACAATTTATATCGGACAAACCTTAATACAATATGATCTACGATCAGGTCCTCATCACTTACGACCAGGTCCTATCTCTATACGACCAATTCGTATGTGGTCACGACCAGTTCGTAACTCCTTACGACTAGGTTACGACCACTCTGTGATTACGTTCAACGATCTACGACGATCACCAGAATCGATCGAATCGAGTGACCTACTCATGTATACTCCTTTTGCCTCACGGTGTTTGGTTGAACTCCAGGTGAGATGTTGTGTCATCCATGGACTGTTCAATTCTTTCTCGATCGAGTGTCAGATAACTTTATGTGGTTGAACACTTCGACTACTAGTGGCACAGCCATGCACTTTCTTTATCCGATCACAACGAGGGGCCCATAGACATCTCTCCTGTTATGTTAGGAGGGGCAAATCCTATATCCGACCAGTCACATTCCTCTCCATGTTTCACAGTATACCCGAAAACTACCTTTATAACTACCCAGTTACGGTGTAGCGTTTGGCAACCCCTAAGAGTGCTATTACACATGTAGAAAACTATGCTAATCTCAGGTCTAAGGATTATACATCATCATTGCTTGAGACCAACTAACGACACATAGAATCATAACAATCTCAATAGTGTCTCAAGGTGGGTCTTATCCAACACTATGTTATTGGTTTGATATCTCCATATCTATGACTCGTGAAACATAGTTATCAACCAATACATATGCTAGTCTATTCAAATGTGTCCTCATATGTTTCCGACCAGGGATCGTATAAGAATAATTATCGCAGAAATATAGAGTTTCACAACCAAGTCACATACTTGATAATAAATATTAACAATATTATTCTAGGAACAAGATAACACATTATCCAATGTCATGAACATAATGAAATATAATCATCTCTATGATTGCCTCTAGGGCATATTTCCAACAGGTGCAAGACAAGTTGTGACACGCGTGTGTGGGTTGAGGAGCTCGCCAGAGATAATGGCGGCTCAGAGCTCGCTCACCGGCGTTGAGAACGACGCTCTCGTTCTCGGCAATTCAGAAGCAAGGATTTCGGAGGTTACACGAGATTGAATGAGGGGCGAGCTGAGGAGAAGATGACACGCACAGATGCTTATTTACTGGTGAGAATTGTGCGAGAGAAGCGGCAAGAATCTAGCGGGCGTGGCGAGAACTCGAGAACACACGCTCTTGTTCTCCTTCCACGCGGGCAAAGGTGGCGACAGAGGGGTGGTTGCCGCTGTAGCGATGGGATAGGGGCATGGCGGAGTTGGTGGTGCATCAGGTCGATGAGAAACAGTGGGCACCGTCGCAATCTGGGGGCGCGAGGGCGGAGCTAGCACGGCGCAAGCGTGGGCAAGAGCGAGGCGAGGTGGAAGAAGGGCTCCGACAGGTAGGGCCACGGTATCAGCGAGAGGGGAAGCAAGGGAGTGAGGTGGGCTGGCGAGCGTGAGGGAGCTGGGCCAAGCTACACTTTCGGCCCAATGGAGTTGCGGTAAAAAGAAAAGGGTTTTGAATTTTTTGAATAGGCTGAAGGTTTGAATTTTTTTTAAATATAGTAAATGAGCTCCAAAAACTATGAATTTTTTTGTGGAGGTTCCTGACACATTTAGTTGTTTGTGTAATTGTTCCAGAATTTTACCTATTATGATTTTTTCTCAAAAATTCTATTAAGGTCACTGTTCGTATGCAAATGCAACAATTGATTTAAGAAAAGTTTCAAAAACATGCTCAAAATATTTCTACAATTATTCTCAGTACAATTATCCCGAGTTTAAATTTTTTGGATGTTACACGCCGGCTCGGATACGGCGGTGGCCAGAGGGGAGGGTGAGAGGCGACTGTAGGAGAATGGGGGGAAGAGAGGCGGTGGTACGACACAGAAGGGTGGAAGAGAGCCGGCGGAGAGAGAGGAGATGGTGTGGCGGCCGAAGGGGAGAAGGGAGATGATGCGGCGGTGGTCGGGGAGAGGACCTGGTAGCCGGTGGGGAGAGAGAGGGAGAACGTGGGAGAGGGAGAGAGAAGGTGAGATGGGGGAGAGGTGGGAGAAGATGATGATTTTTGGGGTTTATTGCTTGAATACTATGCACTGGAAGAGTCATGTCTTCTGTTGTTTCCAAGTGATGCAGAGGATATAGACATTGCCCTCGTACCACGGTCTGGAGTTGTGTTACCTCTAGAGAGTGCTCGGTCCATCTCAGTTAGTCACGGGGTCCCACATAGTGCTAGTTGTGCCAATGGTCTAGTGCTTAGGGGTAGTGTAGTACTGTTAGGTTCGTAGCTCTGTACAAGCCTAGCTTGTAGACGTAGTCCATTGGCTATGCTGACCACTAATATGGCATCATATCTCCGGTGGTGATCAGCACACGGAAACAGGGCTGCTTGGTTGGCTTTCTGGTGCTTGTCTGTCTGGCCAGAAGAGCTCTTGGAGATTGTCATGTGCTTGCTTGGATATAGCCTGCAGAGCTGCCTGACGCAGGCCAACAAAACCAACGCCTGAGATCAAGAAGCAGTGCCTGAGAGCAGGGAGCAGATCCACCGTTGATAGATTTGATCTAACGTTCTATTTTTCATTTACCAATTTCAGGCATAGGTTTCCAACCAAACAACTCATCTTCAAGTTTACCTGACCAGGCAAAAATCCTCTACTTTTCAGGCTATCTCCATACACCATTTTTTTTCTAGGTATGGAATCCAGAACACCAACCAAACAAGCCCGAACTCCGTCGATTTACATGTTTGCCTGGCAATTGGCATCATACATCAGGAACTATCAGTAACTATCGCCGTTGTTATATACTCAGCCACATCAAATATTTGGGGTCTTTGTATGTACTAAGGTACCCAAGAGACTGGCACTGAGAATATACTTCTCTTTCACAGCAAACTCAGAGGAGGCAAAGGCAAAAACGACGGCAAACTACAACAGTGGAGCTCCGGCGAAGACGCGAACACAGTGTGTTCTCAGGCCCGAGAATCCGCTTTTGTCAGCGTAAGGTGACAAGAATGATGAACACGGCCGGAACGGGGCGGCGATGAGTCCACTGGACTCGGAGGGGACGAAGTCGCCGGCATCGCATTCGACGAACTTCGCTGCAACACACGTTTAGGGAGCTAAGTGGCTCAACCTCGCAAGTTCAGAGGGCTGAGAAAGTAAAATATAAGTTTAAGAAGCTAAGTGGCACAATCTCGCAAATTCAAGAAGCTGAGAATATAAAATACATATTTTGATAGCTAAGTAACATAACATCACAAGTTTATAGATTTACGGTGCAATTTTCTCATCATTTGCAATGACTTAGTAGTCAGATTATTTACAACGGCATGGACAGCAAACACCACCACTCGCTACAGCATTCCTACTGGGCTTATGTGTTCTTCGCTGATCCAATGACTACGGGGAAATTCACGAAACTGTATGTAGCATCATGAATTTCGCTCTCATCTAATTTATAGCAACTGGATCCAATATCTGCTTGCTACGCTCAGCTTTTTGTTGGTCCCGGCGTAGCCATGCGCACATACAGAGCCTTTTTTATTTTTTAATATTTTTTAAAAATTATTTTAAAGATGGTATCTTCTTAACTTTATTTTCAATTCAGGTCTATTTAGTCACACCATAACTCATATGACATGACCAAACTGTATTGTCACACCACCAATTGCGGTGTGACCAAATTATGCTGTCATACCACCAACCCCTTTGGACGCATCCGTTTTTTGGCTAAATCCTATCACGCCAAGAAGAGTGGCATGACAATACATTTTGGTCACGCCGTGATCGGTGGCGTGACAGCACAGTTTGGTCACGCCACAGGTCATGATGTGACTAAAGTGGTCTGAATTGGAAATAAAGTTAGAAAGAGATTATCTTTAAAATAACTTTAAAAAATATTAAATAATAAAAAGAATTCGCACATATAGGGGTGGATACAAGGCGAGTTCTTGTTTTATCAAATTTTTTTTGAAATTGACATAAATTAATTTAATATTATTTTATTTATAGTTTGAAAGTATTTTTTGAATCGAGACAGTGAGCCGAGCTAGAACAAAATCTAATTTCATTAAAAATTAACTAATTTTAATATTTAATCAATTAATAAATGTAATTGAAGAAATTTTACAACAAGCCAACAAGCGTCGCTAATGAGCTTTGTTCCACGTATGCGGAGTATGTCGTCGTGGTGATTATCATAGACGATATTGTTGCCTGTGGCTAGATGTGTTGGCTGCATACATCGGCGTCTATCATTGGGTGTTGTACTGTTCAGTCTAGGGGCCTTTTGTTTCCCTTACCTTTTCCTCCTCAATGGACAGTTAATTGAGGACAAATCATCTTGGGCGCTGCTGGCTTGCCATGATGCCAATCTATCTGGCCTTTCTTCTTTGATGGGACATAGTGCGTTACGCTACTTTTCCCTGCTGTCAAAACGTAAAAAAAAATTGCTCATAAGCAAATTTTATTTGCTACCTAGCTACCGTATTATCTAGATGTATATACATGTCTTTCTACTCGTGTTATTTCTTGGATCTTAATTAGTACAAGGCTGAAACACAGAAAGGAACAATCAACAACAACTGAAATAACGTTAGTAGCTGACGTTGGCCTGGACATTACCAATTGCAAAGGTCATCAATTCTATCACACCCGATAGCCCAAAAATACAGATTTCTCTTTTATTTAAAAAGAAAAAAAGAAAAGAAATGGAGAGCAAAATTATGGGCGCTCAGGCGAGTCACCTAGCGAGCGATTGCAAAAACCTTAGCAGTGGAGGTGAATGTTTCTTATCGCTGCTTGGCATCTTGCTTCGGCCTTGGAGGGCATTGGGAAGGAGACAAAAGGGAGCGGAGCATGAGGACCGTGACATCGACGGCAGGGGAGGCTGTGGATGGGAGGCCTCATCAGAGAGCGAAGTGGAAGGGGGATGTGGTGGCCGGTGTGGGCTTGGCGGCAGCAGCGTGAGTGGTGTGATTCATTGTCCGAGTCGGAGTTGTCGGCTGAGGAGGAGGAAGGGAGAGAGGATATTGGCGGTCGGCGTAGGTGAATGGGTCGAGCTTGTCGCGGCGGAGCTCGCGGTGGCACGAGCGGAGGACATTGGCAACATCCTCGTTGGAGGAGCCCCAGGGATGGCGAGGCTGGACCTAAGGGGTCGAAGGTACAACTCGAAAACGCCGGGGGGAGAGGGGGGGGGAGGAAAGTGAGGAGGAGGAAGGGAGGGAGGACACCGACGGTCGGTGCAGGTGGATGGGCTAAGTTTGTGGTTGCGGAACTCGCCGTGGCGCATGCGGAGGACAATGGTGACATCCTCTGCGAAGGAGCGAGGCTGGATCTGAGGAGTGACTGAATAATCCAAAGAGGACCACATGCCACAACGCGTGGTGAGCGGAGCTAGGCAGCCAACGCGCCGACGAAGCCTTAGATCCGATCGGACGATATGAACCGAGAAAAGCAGCATCCGACGGCCAGGGTAGTCTCCCCGAGCCCCCTTTCTGCCTCCATTTAACCGGGAGGATACCCCACTCCTCCCTCAACTCTGCTCATCATTGTAGAACCCTGGTACCTAGTGGCAGGACTGAAACTTCGAGTCCTCCTTGAACAAAATCAAAGTGGAGAGGGAGGGCGCATGCAAACCCTCCAAGGTTTCACATGTGTCATGTCTCCTCGAACTCAATCTCTAGATATTTTGCACCCATCCAAATCTCTGTGGCAATGATGATTCACGTAAAGTAGATCTCGATTGTTTGGAAGCATGTATTTCACAGAAATATTGCAAGAATTTCACGCAAAACCGTTCAATTCTAGTATGAATTGAGGAAAATTCCCATGTTCCAAATCCCAAGGAACGTGAAATCTTGATCCTATTGTAAAAGAGTGAGATGATCTCCAATTTGTTATTGATATCTCCGTCTCTATATATAGATTTTTCTTAATTTTTCACAGTTTTCAATGCAAGACTTTACCAGTAGTTTTTTTAGTCATGATATACTAGTAAAAGTATAAAAGACATGCATCACAAAATGTTTTCTAAGACAAATCTAATGCCATTAATTATTTTGATGTGGTCATCCTATATACTTTTATGTCCATTAATTGTCAAGTTTAAAAAGTTTGACCACATGGACGATGGATCACATGGCAACATATATTTAGCGACAGGTAGTACTTGAATGATGTTTTTCTCGACTTATACTGGTCGTTGGTTTATAATCGACTTCTATTTTGGTCATTTGGTGGTGGGGTAATTAGTGGTATGTAATTATATTAGTAGTGTGTCCGTGTAATTGTAATGAAACCTCAAAAGATAGTGATGCATATCAGCAGACAAGATCCTAAACCGCATAATAAATATCAATTTTCTTTCACACACATATAAACAGAAACATTATCTCCGCCTATTGCATCACCTGCTACTACTACTACCCAAAAATTAAAATTTTGAGCTCATAGATTTTTTACTTTTGGAAATTAAAGTCGATGTCGACTTTGCTCCCTAACGCGTTACCCATTTCCAGTCACCGCCTGGCAAGGAAGAGGTCTACACGTCGACGACCACCTTCTTCCACCCTGAACTCAAACCGCAACTTCATTCTCACGACCATTTGCCTATGCAACCCTCGCCAGGCACATCATGGCTAAGAGGTAGGATGCCGAGGGAGGAGGCGGTGGCAGCGTCTCGGTGGTAAGTAAGGAGGCGGCGATGCTTGCTCAGTCGACGCGGAGCAGGAGGCAGCGGTGACACAGGGGAGGATTAGGATGAAGAGGATGCAGTGCGGTGAACTCCAGACAGCAGCGTGGCAAGGGAAGGATGCCTTCGTCCGTGCCTCTTCCTCGTGCGTCGTTGGTGCCCCCCTCCTTTCCCCAATGCCACCTTCTCGCCTCCCTTCCCTCCCATTGCCTTCTCCCGTCCCCAACGCTGTCTTTCTGCACCGCCGCCTCCCCTCCCTGCTACCTCCTTCTGTCGCCGACATGGACACACTCACGAGTCGCGAGGGGGGGGGGAGGGGTGGGAGGATTTCTCGCTGCGCAGAGGTAAACCCCTTCTTTTATTAGTAGTGAAAAGAAGAAGAAGAAATATAATACTCCTACCACCATATCATTTCCATTGATCTTACCCGAACACAACATGCTTGAGATCAAAATGTTGATGAAGCCTCCTTTGATCCAACCAAAATAGGAGAAAACAATATGATCTAACAAGGCTCCCAACGTTCAGATCTCAGAAAGCCCATGCACAATAACTCCACTACTGCATGCTAAAACGGATAACAATATCTTACCTCAACCCCTCCTGCTCAAGGCCATGCTGCCAAAACAAGAAATGGCCAGCACGAGCAGGAAGCGAATCAAGGCCACAATGGAGGTACATTACTACCAACACCTGTATTTCTCCTACTACTACTATCTGATACTCTTGTGGTACTACATGCTACAGTCGTCGTGTCGTACACTTCACAACGACCACGTCATCGGGCTCAGCTGGTAGCTCGCCGCATTGAGTGGCTGTTGTACCATGCAGTGCTATAGCCACTAGTGGAGAGCCTTACCCTACAGGGCATCAGTAGTCGCGAGCTGATCACACCTGTCATACTCGACCTCCATGGACATGCCTTCGCTGTCCTCGGCGTTGACATCCATCATCTCTATCACCGTTGCCAAGGCTATGGAGGCTTTCTGAGATTGGGAGGGAGCCCATAGGACTATGGCTAGGTTGGAGCTATCGTCCCTAGCAAGCTCCTCGAACAACGCCTGTTGCAACATGGTGTCTGCATGGTCAAATCAATTTCTAGATTAGTTTCAATGATCCCAACAGTTGGGAACATCGTTATTGAGTCGAATTGAAAGCTCACATGTCACATGGCATGAAGAATTAAACCGGAACAATTTGATGTGTGCATGCACTTTTAGCATCAATCAAAATTAAAGTAGATCAATTGCGCAATTTAGAGAGATGAGCAATTCTCTTGCAGAATCAGCCAGCACGAAGAGAGGAAGAGGGGGGGGGGAGGCATGTACTCTTGAGCCTATGGATCCATACAAGGTTGACGCGTAGAGGAACGCCCGGCTGGAGCAGTCCGAGCAAGATGTTGCGCATAACATCCCGCTCCCCTCACCCGCAGTCGCCCCTAGTCAAGCCCAGCCGCTACTCCACCCACCTCCCCCCTTCCCTGCTCACCCTTGGCTCCTTCGATCGCCCTCGCCCTCGTGTTCTCTGCTTCCCCCGAGCGTCGCCGGCAGGTATTGTGGGGACTCGAGTATGGAGGCCGGTGGCACTAGATCTGCACGACGGCAGGAGAGGACGGTAGCGCCAAATCTTCAGGACAACTAGTGAGGACGGCAGTGACTCAAGCAAGGCGTTAGCATTGACAACGGGATTGGGATCATTGGTGGTGCGTTTGTACAGGGAATGTAGGAAGGAGGGGATTTGAGGAGGTAGGCAAGCAGACTGCAGGCTGCAATTAGGACTCGAGAGATGGGAAGGTGGGAGATCGTGGGCATACAGACAGTTTTGGGATTAGAATTGATTCAACGCACTGTGAGCCAGAGAAGCAATTGGTTGGGACCACCTGTCGGTGCACGATGAAAGTAAAGGTGGAACAATTCCTCCCGCTGTACGGGGGTGAACCACTTCTTTTATTAGTTAAGATAAGATTGATCATTTTGGTGTTAGCTTCAGAGCTGAGCATTGGAATTTCCTTCCACACGCTTCACAAAAACAAATGACAACTACAGATTATTTTTTCGCATTTTTTTGTTTGAGAAATAACAGCGGCCTCATGCAGCGATTAAGACGTTTCAACAAATTAATGTGCAACAGCAAAATTGTCACCAAAGGAGGGAACGAGACCGTGAATATGCGCTAACATTATTCTCTTGTTTGTGTTCCCTTGTCATTACGTTGTGTAGACACGAAGGACGCAAATCCACATGAGGAGAATGGTCTTTCAATTATTTATCGCATGAACATAAATACTCCCCAGTCATGCAAATCCACATCAGGAGAACGGTCTTTCAATTATTTATCGCATGAACATAAATACTCCCCAGTGATGGTAGGTAGCATGCCATTTTAAACATCGACATGATCTATAAAATGCAACTTTGATCATTTATTTCTATTATAATATATCTATAAAACATACAAAAATTATAACATTATAAAAATATTTTTCGAGATAAATCTACACCTACCATTTTCATATGATCATTCTAAATATTCAAAAAGATATGGATAACTAAAGTTTATAGTGTTTGACTGCGTGTTACCTAAAATGTGACCAGATGTAGTAAAACTCTTCCAAACTAAAAATTAGCAAAACCCTTTAGTATATTTGGAGCATTTGTACAAGTTCAAAGTTTATAGGTGTCTTGCTGGTGATGTGTACAAGCCTAGCTACTAGACGTAGTCCATTGGCTCAGCTGGCCACTAATACGGCATCATGTCTCCGGTGGTGATCTACTGCTGCTTATCTGTGCACTTGTGTGTCGTCTTCCTCTTCTCTGTTTAGCACGAGAGAGCATATGATACCTCCTGCCTTGCTGGACTCTGGAGGCTTCTTGCTTCTTCAGTAAAGATCAAGTGGCACACGCACCGAGGACCAACATGCTCCAATTAACCTCCTCCATTTTCCACGCTGCACTTCAATCGCTGATCGAGGGCCACTTGCAAACGTGCTCGAAAGATGAGGGTCACCTATCCAAGTACCAACCTGCTAGCTAGCTTAAAAGAAACCGCTGGTGACCTGTCTGTTCCTGTGAATAGCCGGTCATGTGTATAGGGTATCTAATACGTACGGGCATGTGTGCATGCTATATATATTCTCGGGGTGTATTTCCGTACACCTCTTTTAAAAAATGTTTGCAAATATTAAAGCAAAGTAGTTAATATTAGATAGGGTCAAATATGTTATCCAGATTTGATTTATTTTCTGTGATGATACAGATTTGTCCCACTTAATATTATCCAGTTTGCTTTAAGATTTGTAAACTTTTCTAAAAAGGTATACTCAAGCAAGGCCCATACTCGGCCATGCGTCTCTCAGAGGCGGTAATCGGGCGGCCCCAAGAATAGGGCAGGCCGGGCGGCCGCCGAGGTCGGCGCCGCGGCCCCCTCACGCCGCCGCCGCCCCGGCGCGGCCACTCCGCCATCTGCAGCTCGTCGGCGATTGGCACTCAGCGACCATGGAAGGCAGATGGAAGGAGGAATAAGCGCTAAAGCCCAAACTCCAACAGCCCATATCCGGTCCAGCTAAGCCCATCATCTCATAGTCAACCTCTCCCCAGTTCCCCAGTTCCCCCAAATCCCCAATTCGCAAAATCTCCAAATCCCCAAATCTCCAACCTACATGCGGCGGCGGCGGCAAAGCAAGGCACCGCAGGGAGCCGGGAGGAGCGAAGGGCCAGCCGAGGAGGCGGCGCCACGGAGGAGCTCCAGATCATGAGGAGAGGGGGCGGCCAGTCGCGGGAGGAGCGGGAGCGAGGAGGCAGGCCGGGCCGGGAGGCGGGCGCCGGGCCCGGAGGAGCAGTGGCGCCTGGTGGGAGGACGAGGAGCCGGACCCGAGGGCGGAGGCGGGCTGGGCGGGACCAGGGGAGGAGGAGTGCTGTGTGACGCTGGAGCCTGGAAGGGACCGCTGGGCTGGGTGCTGGGGGGGAGGCGGCTGGTGGGGAGGGACTAGGGAGCCGGGGAGGAGGGCGGGAGGAGCCGCGCAGCTCAGTCTGGACTGGACGTCTGGTCCTTCTGGATTTCTGGTGACAGCGGTGAATGGTGAATGTTTGAGTTTGAGACTTTGAGTGAGGAGAGGAGGTATTGAGCCTGGAGATTTGGTCTGTGAAATAGAAATTGGGTTTGGTTTTGGTGAAATAGAAATAGAAATTGAAGATGGCTCCTCCTAAGTCTAAAGAAAAAGGTAAGATTTGGATTGTGATTTTTGAATGCTTGAATGATGAATATTGTGTTGTGATGTGTCATGTGTGATACTTAGTTACTTACAGTGATCATAATTTATAAATTATAAATGATTATTGATGAATGAATACGATGATTTGTGAATTTGATAGTGTCATCGTGCTCTGAATTTGCTAGATTTGAAAAGCTATTTTACCATTGCGTCATCGAGTGGGTCGACCCCGAGAACCGGTGCAAGCGGGAATGCTGTGGTAGCTACAGAAGAGCAAATTGTTCTGTAAACTTCATTGATGAGGTATATTTTTTACATTTGTCTTGTCTTTGTATGTTCACATTATGCGGATTGTAGTTTTGAGATCTATTTAGTATCATATGCTCTATTGAAAGTGATTGCAATGTGTATTATATATGACTTGCTTTGTTATCGGATAATATTATTAGTTTATTTCGTCCAACCTAAATTTTAATCCTGGATCCGCCACTAACGGTAATTAGGTCTGCTCAGGCTCCAAAAAAAATCCCACTAGCTCAATCAACCTGTATAGTGAAACACTTCTTAGGTGTCTTTTTTTTTTTTGCATTTCAAAGCGTATATACACTGTACAGAATACAGATGTACTGAGTAGTTTTAGTTTGTAGACCTGTACACATGCCAAAAATGGATGGTTTTTGCCCCGTTCTTGGCAGAGCTACCGGCTGCGTAGGTAGCTTCCATGGCGTGTCAACACGTACCCAAAACCACGGCGCACAGAAGAGATGTCTCTGTGCGGCGAATAAAGTACCAACAGTGCAAATATTCCAACAAGATGCAACCGCGGGGCCGCTGTTCGCCACCTCAAGCCGTCGCCTTCACCACAGTCTGCGCCGCCAGCCCGCTCCATCCACCGCGACTCCTCTTCTGCTCCCTTAGCACAGTCGCCGTCCCCCTTTGCTGATGTCCGTTGGGTTGATTCGGGTTGATTCCGGTGAGCTCCTACTATACCTCTTCTACTGTTCTACACTTCTACATACAGACGGAGGCGCGAGCTGCGAGTTTTTGGCTCATATTGTACTATTCAAGGTTGAAATCGTGGAACCATAATTTTTGAAACCTAAAATCCTAATTTTTTTGACCTAAACCCTTAATTTTTTAGACTTTTTCAGAACATATGAAATTCAGAAAAACATTACACAATCAAACCCACTGTGTAAGGAGCCTTTTAAAAAAATCATAATGTTTGGACCTCACTTTCTATATTACAAAATTCCTACCCACAGTATAATTAAATAAATTTTTGAGAAAAATTCAAAACAGATAAAATTTTTAAAAAAATTACAAAAGTAAGTACACTGTGTCAGGAGACTCCACAAAAAATTTTATGAGCCTATTTTCTACATTTAAAAATTTCTACAAAAATTATGCATAAATGATTTTTTTTAAAAAAAGAAAAAAATGCCATAGTGGTGATCGTGTTACGTGGCAACACCTCACTGTTGCACGCACGGTGACCGTGCGGCAACAGTTGAGGCGTTGACACGTGGTGGCACGGGAGCCGTTGCTCACAGTGAGTTGAAACTTAAAAAAATCTTTGGAATTTTATTCTTATTTTTTACCTCGCACTCACAGCTTCAGATTATTATCACACAATGGTGATGGTTGACACCATGTTTGAAGCTACGTGTGGTGTACTGCGCCGTGATTTCATGTGAAATTTTTTATGAATTTTTTTCATACAAGTGATAATACATTTGAAGCACTGAGTTCTAGGTAAAAAAAAACAAGAAAAAATCTAAAGAATTTTTTTAAAAGTTTTAAATAGTATTTAAAATAGTGTCATAAATAATTTTTAATCGCCTTTTTCAATTCTCTCGACGTCCTCACCACTTCAGTGCTAGTGGCACGGATACGTGCCTCCGTAGGTCCAAGGCATGATAGTGCCATCTGTCGTGCCCCTGGGGCCGGACTCAGCCTGGTCCATGCCCCAAGGACCCAGATTTAACATGTGGCACACGGTGGGGAGTCTAGCCCCCTTAGACAAAGTGGAAAGTGCTATTTTTTACATTGACGTAGGAAGATGATCAAAAATATTATTAGCGCTGTAAATACTACCATATGAGGCAAAAAAAAACTCTCGAGCTAGTTTTGAGATGAACATCCGAGAACACGCTGGCCCAGATTGAGTAACGCTGGTGCCTCGGAGGGATATTTCCATAGGAGCCCTCGCACTATGTACAAATACCATTTGCACCCTGTCGTCTTTGGATCGAAAAGTATAATCACGATCGTTGGATCAACTTTGCGCAGCTGAGATCCAACCATACTTTTTTAAAAAAAAAGGGGATCACCCAGCTTTTAATTGAAAGCATATCAGAGTCTTTACAGCATGAGTACAAAGGAAAGAAAAACTGGGATCACCAGCTTATAGAGCAATACCCAAAACAACCTTCAAAGCAAAAGACATTAGGAAATAACAGAACAACATCTAGAATTATCCAGATTACAAACAGTTTAGCCCATTCTTCCACAGCCTCCATGAAACAATCCAACTTAGGTCGGTCAACCCTTCTGCAGAGAACCTTCCATGACTACAAACAAGATATAAATTTGAAAATCACTTCTACTGGTTGCTTAGGAAAATTCTTCTCAAACGCCATTTTGTTTCTAAGTTTCTAGATTCCAAGATGAAGCTGCAAAACTAAATAAGATCACATTGTATTCATTAGACCCCTTTTTATCCGGCCAATTCATTTGTAAGTCTTCTAAAGAATTAGGAGTACATTCCCAGCTTAGCACCTCTTTAATACAAATCCATAAAAGTTGGCCAGAACGCAAGAAAACAGAATATGATCAATATTCTCGTCATAACCACATAAGATACAAGTAGTCTCCCCTTTCCAGCCTCTTTTCTTTAGTTGATCCAAAGTTTGAACTCTGTTATGATAACAAAGGCACAAAAAAAAATTAACCTTTAAAGGGACCTTACTCTTCCAGAGTTTATACATCTTTCTACAAATACCCCCCTCCCCCCCCCCCAAAAAAAACAATCTGTCTATAAAGAGACTTAACTGAAAAGACCCCAAATTTCTCAAAACACCACACCATTATGTCCTGATTATCATTCAGTTCAACGTTCTTAATAGAATTTTTCAAATCCTCCAATTAGGCAACCTCCTCAACTCCCAGATTCCTTCTAAAAGTAATATTCTAGCTATCTCCAAGCACCCCTCAGCCACACTCATATCTGGCGAATGACAAATTTTAAAGAGCATATTGTATTTGATTTTCATAGGGCAATCTCCTGTCCATACATCACCCCAAAAAGAGATGTTACGACCATTGCCAATCTTAAATCTTGCCCCCCCATTGAAATAACTTTTTAACCTTCTGAACATTCTTTCAAAACTGAGACCCCTTCAAAGTATTAGCATTTCTAAACACACCTCTAGGAAAATATTTAGCCTTGAGGATCCTAAACCAAAGTTCATTTTTAGCTGAGACTATTTTCCAAATCCATTTAGATAAGAGGCAATCATTCATCACCGTAGTGTTAATGACCCCTAAACCTCCATAATCTTTAGGTCTACAAACAACACCCCAATTCACCATATGGTATTTAAACTTGTCACTAGCCCCACTCCAGCAGAATCTTGATCTAACATTATCCATTTTTTTTTGTGAACCTCCTCATTGAATCTATAAAAATCCATGGTACAAATAGGGAGACTACTCAGACTGCTATTTACTAGCACAAGTCTTCCACCAAAGGAAAGAAAATTGTTTCTCCTATTGTCTAACCTCTTACCCAGTTTGTCAACCACAGCCTTAACAGCTTTCACCCCAACATATCTGTCACCAACCAGGATACCCAATACTTCATAGGGAGATGAGTCAGCTTACAATTGAAAATTTTTGCTACCTTATGAGCCTCTTCTCCTTTCACCCCTAACACAAAAACTTCACTCTTGTGATAGTTTATTTTCAACCCAGACATCCATTCAAAGCAGTAAAGTAAAAACTTTAAATTCAAGAAATAATCTTCATTATACTCCAACATAATCACAGTATCATCAGCATACTGGAGGATAGGCACACCCCCATGGATCTCCTTTTGAAGCTCTAATCTCATGAACAATCTCATGAATAATAACCACCCCATCCAAAATGTTTCTACCCTTGATAAAAGCAGACATACAGACATTGATGATCTTATCAACAATCATACTCAATCTATTTGCTAGCAGTTTAGTCAAAATATTAAGACTAACATTTAGCAAACAAATAGGTCTGTACTGCTCGATACTATTTGCCTCTTTGGGCTTAGGAATCAGAGTAATTACCCCAAAGTTTAGCCTTTTCAAATCCAAAGCCCCTTTAGAGAAATCGTTAACCAATTCTAGAAACCCTCGCGTGAAAATGTATTATCGTTCACACCCGCGAGCCGCATCGTCCTATAACATTTTCGTTCACACCCGCGAGCCGCATCCTCCTATCCTCCTCTACACGGCTTGCTCACCGCCGGATCCCCACATGGCGATGGAAGTAGGCTGCCATCGTGGAGACGATGCTGCCTCGCGCGATTTGCCCCGACCGGCGATGCAGGCGGCCGAAGAGGACGAGCAATCGAAGCCGCATGGCCATGGACGGCCTGCACCTTTGACGAGGTGACGGCCGGTGAGCCAGCCACACCCCGTGCAACAGTCGTGCGGCTAATACTAGTTTCGGAGGAAGAAAGGAAGCATGAGAAGATAGCCTGGAACGGGCAGAGATAAGCCAAAGCGAATCGGCATATGTAAATGTATTCATTGCAGCCGGGCACTCTTACATACCCCTTTCGGTCACAAGTACATGTCGTTTTGGGACGTGTGCAGTCAAATTTTTAAAACTTTAACTATTGATATCTTTTTAATTATTTAGATTGGATACATAAAAATTATATGTATAGATTTGTCTTAAAAAATACCATCGTAGTATTATAATTTTATTGAATTTTATAAATATATTAGAATATAAATTAGTGATCAAAATTATGTTTTATGGACCGTGTCGATATCCGAAACGATATGTATTTGTGACTGCAGGGAGTAATTACATACACATGTGCTAATCACATGTACATTCTTACCCGACATTACATATTTATGAAGTTTTGATTAGCAGAAGAGATCGAAGGTTGACTGTTTTGGACGGGATTCAGTTTCTTTAGACACGTGGACACAGCAAGTTAACGCAACTGACAACAAGTTGAGTTTTGCAACAACCTAGTCAAACAAGCAACTGAGGCCTTAGCACTATTCCTGCGCAGTGTTGCAGTCATAGATAGAACATTAAATTAGAATCATGAAATTGGTGTAAAGGCCAACTCGCCAAGTGATTTTGGCAACTTTCTGTGAAAGGATATCGTGTATTGACATTTTCTAAGCTCTTGTTTGATTGAGCCAAAATTTCTACTTATCTATATGGATAGATCGATATTTTAGTTTAAATTTTTTATCCATCCACATAGATTCCAATCAAAATTAGGCTTCTCAAACAAACACTAAGAGGCCGGACAACGTGGATTACCGTGAGAATCACCCAGAGTTCTGAATCGCTATGATTCAGACAGACAGGCTAGCTGATTCTACAAATTAACAATTGTTTGAGTACATGTCTTGTACGCCGAGTCCTTTAGAGAGATAATAGAACCAGTTATGATTTGTATCCGATATGATTCATATCTCGTAGATTGATTTGTGATCTAAGTTATCTTGTGCTCTATATATACCATCCGAGACTCAAACAATACATTCAATTATATTCCGCGCTACTCTATCTTCCTTCAACAAGGATGTTGTCAACAGGGGGTTCCTCATCTCCAAAGACCACGACCACACCGTCGTCGTTCAGCAGGCTATGATCATCTACCTCGCGTTAGAGCTCAAGTTCTCGTACCGCCTCACCCACCAGCACATCATCCCAGTGAACAACAAGCTCACTAAGCATCAGGACAAGACGTCTTTCACCTTTGATTTCTTTGATTTCACAACAGGTATATGTTTTTCTATTCTTCTCCTAGAACTATGCTAATTATAGTCTCCATGTAAGGACTAAGTCCGAACACCAAAATTCCCTCTAACAGTGGTGTCAGCCTTTTTTGTAAATAGTTTTCTAGTTTTTTCTTTTCTCTCCTTTTGCTTGCTTTCTATTATCTTTTCTACTGTATTTGTAATACTTTGGCAACTATTTTAATACAATGGTCAAAAGGTAGGGATTTCTCTACCTTTTACGTAAAAAAAACAGTCACCATGTAACGAAATGCATGCGTGTGCCTTTAGTTCAGTTTATGCTTTCACCAGGACAGTAAAACTTCAGACATTTTGCAACACTAACACTTGTGTGAAGTTCAGTAAAGTCCCAGCTGGTGAATAGAAAATTGTAGTGCTCTTACTTTGATAGCTGATATTGCACTTAGCTGAACAAATGTATAATAAGAAATTGCACCTGTCAATATATGTTGAAACATGAGAGTTGGCAAGCCCACTTGAACTGTAAGTCATGTGTCAGTTAGCAAAACAGGTATTGGGTTAGCTTTAGCAAACCTCATTTATAAAACTTTGTGAATCTTACAGCAACATAATTAATATTAGGTGATAACAAATTTGTACCAACCTATAAAAAAATAAAGCAAAATGAATAATAGATAAAGCTATAATCTTGAATATTAGGTATAGGCAAATAATTCATTTGATTTATTTTTTATGTTGTGCATATTTGCCCCGATCTAATGTTAACTACTTCGATTTAAGATTTATACATATTTTAAAAAAGAGGTGTACCCAAGCATACCCGGAAGTAAACACACACACACACACACACAAACAAACGTAGTTCTGCTGGAGAGGTAATTGTCTTGTTATTTAGCTACACAACTTGATTACATTGGTTAGCTTAAAACAAAAATAACAACTCCTGAAACAAGTCACAAACTTGAACTGCGCTCCCGTTATTAGTGCGCCACCATGACGCAAGACTCGCTGCGCGTGCACAGTGCCATCTGTTGTGGAACCGTCGCTGGTGAGTCCAGTCTGAGCTATTACCTTGTAGACAAACTCAGAATCATAAGAACAATACAAGAACAGAATAGTAGATTGAACACAGAGATATAGGGAGCTTCTTGCTTCTCTTTATTCCTTCATCAATTGATCAACCTTTTCAATGAATAGCACCTCCTATTTATAGGCTAGAGACACTGCTAGGGTTTGAATGGGGTGCCCACCTATGGGCCGGCTACTGGGCCAGATCCATGGTTTCCCAACACTCCCCCTTGGGCATCCATCCTCATATGTTCATGTCTCGTCAAAAATCTATAAAAATCCAGTGAGAAAAATTTGAAGAAAGAGTACATGATACACATTCTGCTGCATTGCACGAATTGCCTCGTTAAAAACCTTAGCCGAGAAACTTCAGGAAAACTCGTCAAGGGAAAAAGAGTACAACCCACCCAATTTCATTTGATCTTTAGGATTTACTCTTTGGGTACTCGATCTTCATGATCAAGTTTCAATAATAAGTTTGTGAAAATTCTCCTCCTAAATTCTGCACTTCTTTAAGTCTTCATCATTCTAATTCCATGTATATACCTTTCAAAGCTAGATGCTGGAGGTGACTTAGTAAATAGATCAGCAAGATCCTCACATGACTTAGTTGCAGTACTTTAATTTCGTCCATCTTTTGCAATTCATGAGCATAGAAGAACTTGGGGTTGATATGCTTTGTGAGATGACTCTTCACATAACCCATCTGCACTTGTGCAACACAAGCTGCATTATCTTCATAGATAATAGTAGAGGTTTACGCGGTATTCAATCCACATGACTGCTAGATGTGATGAATCATCCACCGAAGCCAAGCACATTCTTGTGAGGCCTCATACAGTGCTATGATTTTCGAGTGGTTCGTCGAAGTCGATACAAGACTCTGCTTAGACGATTTCCATGAAAATGTAGTTCCACAACATAGAAATACATAGTCTGTTTGCGATTTGGCTGTATGCGGGTCTGACAGGTACCCAATATTTGCATAGCCATTCATTTTCAGGTCTTGGTTCTTTCTGTAGAACAGACCAAGTTCTTTGCTTTCTTGGAGGTATCGGAAGATGTCCTTCATTCCCTACCAATATCTTTGGTAGGTTCTGCACTATATCTTGCTAGTAGGTTTACAACAAATGCAATGCCCGATCTAGTATAGTTTGCTAAATACATGAGTGCTTCTATTGCACTTAAGTATGGTAATTTCAATCCCATGACTTCCTCCCCCTCTTTTCTAGGTTTGTACAGATCTTTGTCTTGCTGCAAAGATCTCCCAATCATAGGCACTTTCGAAGCGTATGCCTTTTCAAAATCAAACCTTTCTAACACCTTCTGAGTGTAGGTTGACTGATGCACTAAAATCCCTTTAGGGGCATGCTCAAGCTGCAAGCCTAGGCAATATTTTGTTTTACCAAAATCTTTCATTTCGAACTCCGACTCCAGGTAAGAGCTTGCTTTCTTAATACCTTCCATGGTTCTAATGATGTTCGGATCATCTTCATACACTGAGATTATAAAAAAAATCCATCCTAGGATTGTCGTATAAATACACAGGGATAATTCTCATTGTTCATGTAGCCTTTCTTGCACATAAAGTCGCTTCAAGCGATTATATCACATTCTGCCTGATTGCTTAACTTCGTACAGTGACTTTCTGAGTTTTACGCTGTACAGATTTCTATTTTCTCTATCTTGGTTCGGGACAAGGATACATTCATGTATCTTCATATAAATGTCCGAATCCAAATTTCCATAAAGGTATGCTGTTACCACATCCATCAATTTCACTTTTAATTTTGAGTTTACTGCCATTGAGATTAAATATCTAAAGGGTAGTTCTACCCATGACCGGGGAATACGTTTCTTCACAATCATCTCCTAGACATTGAGTGAAACCTTATGCAACGAGCATTGCTTCTTTTCATTTTTCTTTCGAACAAATATCCACTTATGTCCTACGGGGTGCACATGGGGAGGCGGCCCAAGCACCTCTCTTTTATTCAGAGATAATAATTCAGTTTCTATTGCCTTCTTCCAATCTTTCCGATCTGATCTTTTCTTACATTCAATGAGCAATGCAGGCTCTGGATCAAGATCGATAATTGTGACAATTTTCTTTGCAAAGTAAATGTCGACATTGGCTGTTGTCTTATTCATGATTCTCTCGTGGTCACATAGTTTATAGATATTTCTTCATAGGCTAATGCTTCTAATCCTTATACTTGCTCATCTCTACTTCCAATTACGGGGACAAGTCCCTTTAGTTTTTCGGCTCCAATGCGTGCGCACACATCCATACTGGTATCTCCTTTCATAGGGATATTCAATTCTGGTATGCCTTTTCTGGAGGTGCCATACTGGTGCTAGGTCTCAACTGGCTCCCCTTCTAGTTGTGGGGAACTTCGGTGATCGACTGTGTCAAGTCCTTCTCATCCTTTTTCACCAGGCGTCCTCGGTTATTTCGGATTCGAGGGGCCGGAGTTCTTGTCCTTTCTAAGGCCTTAGGACGGGATTAGGGATACCTTCATCGGTATTTGAACCCTCTCCGGTGCATTGTGTATAGACATATGCGACTTAGTCACACTCTTCAAATTACTAAAGTAGTCAGGCAGTTGATTCGTTAATGCTTGCAAATCAATTATCTTCTGGAATTTAATTGTCTTCGAGACTTCAATTATCTTCTGGACTTCAATTGTCTTCTAAAATTCAATTATCTTCTGGACTTCAATATTTGCTTCACTAGTGTGTGGGTCATGTGCATGGATTTCAATCATCTTTTGGACTTCAATTATCTTCTTGACTTCAATTATCTTCTAGACTTCTCTATTTCCTGACATTTTTCATCAAGGGGTTTATTTCCTCCCCCTAATGACGGGAAACTATCATCATCTAATATACTATCAACGAATCAGGCAGTATGCAAATCTCTCGTCATAGGGTCCAAATACCTGATTATGGATGCTATCTCATAATCAGTGTATATCCCAGACTTTCAGAGAAGGCCCATTGTAGTTCGTTGTGGTGGTGGTATAGGTACATAAACCTTGTAACCAAATCTTCAAAGATGAGAAATTTTCGGTGTTGACCCTTGCACTAGTTGCATAGGTGAATTGATGTTATATGTCGATGGTCTAAAATTGATGAGAGTTGCTGCGAGTAGGACTGCGTGTCCCCAACATGTAGTTGGTGAATTACAATTCTTTAAAATGGTCAGGCAAAAATGTAATCATCTTATTTAATGCCTCTGCTAGTCCATTATAGGTGTGGACATGAGGTATGGAATGCTCAACTTTAATTCCCATTGCCATACAATAATCATCAAATGCCTTTGAAGTAAATTTTCCGGCGTTGTCCATTCTAGTGGACTTCACATGATGATCAGGGAAATTATTCTTAATTTTAATTATCTGCGAGATTAGCTTTGCAAAAGCGTAGTTTCTCATAGACAATAAACATACATGTGACCATTTCGAGGAAGCATCGATGAGCACCATAAAAATACCTAAATGGCCCTTACAGGGGCTGTATAGGATCGCAAAAGTCTCCTTGGATATAGTCCAGGAATGCAGAGACTTCATCCTTCGCTTTCAGAGCAGAAGGTTTAGTAATTAAATTCCCGGGGGCATATGCGGAGCACACAAAATCTTCCTGATTCGAGAAATTATTTATATTGACATTATATCCCTATAAATTGTTAATTATATTTCTCCTCATCCTTAGACCTAGGTGGCATTATCTATCATGCTAGAGATAGAAAAGGTTCAGAGCTTCTAAACACTGTTTTCAGGGTAGTATAGGCTGCAGATGCCTTAATATTAGTGTAGTATAGCCCAATTTCAAATGGAGTTGTTCTGATACCATTTTTCTACTTTCTTTATGCTTTGTAATGAGCAGGTATTCCTTACCATACTCTTCTTTAGTCTCTACGTGGAAACGGCCGTTAGCGTGAATATCCTTGAGAGTTCTAGTCGATTCTGGGTACAACAAGGCTTCTTCAATGACAAAAGTTGTGCCCATTAGGAGTATAGTTGTGGCCCTTCCCTAGCCTATTATACAAGTATCGCTGCCTGCTTTTGTCGTAAGACTACCAACATTCTTGCCAATCGACTAAAAGAATTTCGTCTCTCTCAAGGTGGTATTCGTTGTGTCACTATCCTACTAGGCACACTTCTTGCATAGGGCACCACACTCGTTCTAATATAATGTACTTTATTAACATGCAGCAGAAAACAAGCAACACATAAATAAAATACTTCAGATATCAGAACATAACTTGCTATTATAAATACATGAATAAGTCTTGCAAGATTCATCATAAGAATTTAATGCTTTGCTCTCCTAGAGCTTACAACCATTATTCAAAGAATAAAATAATTCAATGTTCTGCTTCAATTACAAACTGCAAGTTACTATAAATGATCCAAGTGCAATACGTGCACTAGATCGAATCAGCGAAGTATTCAGGAACTTCTGCCTCAATCTGCTCCATGGCGATCTTCTCCTCTTGGGCAACTATGGCTGCGGCCGCTGCGATGTCCAAAGGAGGGATGATAGGGGCTGCTACTAGGCTGTCCACATTCATGAGTGCAACCAATGGATGTAGATCCTCTGTGCCTGCAATGGTGAGGTGTGCCTCATGCTGTCCTATGCCCTTCTTCTTAGACTGAAAAGCATCAATAACGTGCGACCCACGACCTTACTCTTCTTGCCCCTCTCCTTCGTGAGAGGCTTCATCACCTTGTAGCTGCTAGCATTGGCTTCATGGTCAACATTGCTACTAGGTGGCTGTGAGATGTAGTTCTTCCTTAGAACCTTATCCTAAGGTTCCACAACTTGCATAATGTCAATCAGTTCGGCATACTCCTTGTAGCCGTCTTGACGATAGTTGCGTGCGGATTGCACCGTATTTGGGTGAAAGGTAGAGAGTCTTCTCAATCTTCTGCTCATCCGTGATTACATCATCATAGAGTTGAAGACTTGTACAAATTCTGGCCATGCTGGGTCAGTTCTTCGAACTCCTGGTTCGTGATGCCAGTCATTTCCATATTTATGCAAAGAGTTCATAAGATTACTACTGGTAATTTACATAAAATAGTTGCAAAATTATCATAATGCTCTTCAAACTCCCAGTTCGTGATCCCGTATTTTTCTATGCATTTTTGATGATTTACTATTATTTTCAGTGATTAAAAGAAATATAAACAATCACAGATAATCAAAATAGTAAATACAATAAATAAATTGCATAGAAATAACAATAAGCAAGTTAAAAATGCTTCAAAATTTCAAAATTATTCAAAATTTGAATTCCCGAGGCCCTTTTCTGCTAGAATATGAATTTTCAGCGAATTCTGCAAATTTCAGGGGTTAAATCGCGAAATTTTAGTTCGGAGAAAATTTTTTGCATAATTTTCGAATTTTCAGGGGGTTTTCGCAAATTTTTCTTATTCGCGAAACTTCCTCATAAATTTTAGAATTCTGAGGGTTAATCTGTAAAATTTTGAGATTTTCAATCGCACCCCCTTGTTTTTCAGAATTTTGGTTGTTGGGCCGCACCACACGGCCCATTCGGTTTTCCCGGCCCGTTTTGGCCCACCTTTGGTCCTTCTTCAAATGGGTAGGGGCAGGGATAGGGTTGCCCCTGTGCTCCATGCGGCGGCAGCTCCAAAAAGGCTCCCGAGGCTGCGGCTCCAAAAGCACTGGAAGCGGTGGTTGTAGGCGGCGGCGCAGATGTGTGGCGCCAATGACACTCGGGGCTAAGCGGTGGTGCACCCGGGCGGTCGGCATTGCGAGGCGGTTGGAGGTGAGCAGGACCGACGGCTCTTTGAGGCGGCTGGAGGCGGGCGGGGCCGACGGCGCTGCGAGGCGTGTGATCACCAGCGCCACCCATCTTCCCCTCCCCCTTTTTTTCCTCTTCGGGTGGTACGGTGCCGGCGGGTGGCCGGGCGCGGGTCCATGGTCGGTGGCGACTCCAGGCTGGCGGTGCCGGCTTCGGGCAGAGGTGCAAAGCAATGCGGCCTATGAGGCCAGCGGCTCTTGTGCGTGCGAGGTGCGGGCCATCGCACGGATGACGACACGGTGGCACGCTTGCGAGGCGGCCATGTGTAGGGGTGGTGCCGCGTGGCGGCGGCGGCGGCCGTCAGCAACTGCTTGGCTCTACAGGGCCGGCCGACGTTTTTGTTCGTTACTCTTCATGCAATGTGTGTACTATTCGTCCTGTACTACTGATCATGCAATTATCATTCATGCAATTACTAATCGGTTTGGCCGACATCTTCAAATCAGCTCGTGGTAGATTAGAACGTATTTACAATTTTCAATCTACGGTACAATCGACATCCACTTTTTTATGCAATCTACCGATCGACATTGTGTCGGCGACTTCAAGTCGGTTCGCGGTAGATTAGAGTGGATTTGCACTGTAGGATACAATCTAGAAAGCCAAATTTGCAAAATTGAAAGCAATCTAGAAAAAAACAATTTGATCTACGAGTGTCGTTTTTCGACGGTTACCTTTCGTTCTGAGGAGAGTCGATTGTGCTGATAATGTCTTGAGGAACCGTCGCTAGTGAGTCCAGTCCGAGCAATTATCTCATAGACAAACTCAGAATCGTAAGAACAATATAATAACAGAATAGTAGATTGAACACAGAGATATAAGGGGCTTCTTGCTTCTCTTTATTCCTTCATCAATCGATCAATCTTTTACAATGAATAACACCCTCTATTTATAAACTAGAGACCCTACTAAAACTTGAATGAAACTCCTATCTATAGACCGACTGCTGGACAGGCCCATATTTTCCCAACACCATCCACATGTGCAAGATGCTCGCCTGGACACAATAACTAAGTCCAGCATTAATACTAATACGAGGAACACCCCATGGGTCCCATTCCGCCATTCATTGGAAGACAATAATTAGATTCTGCGGAACATGTTTAGGAATCGGGGTGTCATCTTCCATAGCCTCTATCAGGAACACCCCATGGGTCCCATTCCGCCATCATTGGAAGACAATAGTTAGTACCAATAATTGGATCCAAAAGACGCACCGGTACAAAATCATGTCTCCTGCTTGAGCAGTTTGAAGAGAATAGTAGTACTGTACTACAATGGGTCTGCTTGGTATGGTTATGATTTTTTCTAAAAAAACGTCTTTCGGCTGGGCTGTATGGTTGAACGGCCCTAGGGTTGAAGAGGTTTGGTGTGTGGCTGTCTGGCTTTTAGATAGACAAGTTGTAGCTTTTGGGATGAAAAATGTCTGAAATGCTTTTGATGTTTGATGTCGTTTAACACAATTAACAACATTTAACGAGAACTAACAACAATTGACGATAATTAACGACGCTAAATGCAATTGATGACAATTAATGCAATTGAAGTCAACTACAACAATTAACGACGATTAACACAATTGACTGCAATAAACGATGACTACCGCAGTTGATCGCATTTAACGACGATTAATGACAACGTACCCCAATTAACACAATATACCGACATTAATGACAATCAACGCAATTAACGTAATTAAAGATAATTATTACAATAAACAATTATTATGTAAATAATTATTATAAACAATTATGATAGTAAATAATTAATAAAAACAATTAACACAATGAATAATTATTACAATAAATTATTAATAAAATAAACAATTATTACAAAACAATATATTTACAATAGAAAAAAGAAGAAGAAACAAAAAGGTGGTGACGGCTAGGGTTTGGGCCGCCATTGCCGTCGGCAGGACAGGGGTTCGGCTATGGGGTTGATGGAGGAGGTCGGCGGCTCAAGGGAAGAGGCTAGCGATGGGGTCGAGGCCAGCGATGAGCGGCGGCGGCTCGAGGGAGGATAGCGGCGTCGGGGGAGGACGGGGAGGGGGCCGGTGTCGAGGGAGGAGGGGGCTAGCTCGAGGCTAGGGCTAGCTCGGGGCCAAGGCCAGCGCGCAGATCCAGTAGGACGAGGAGGAGCGGTGCCGCGTGGGGAGGAGAAAGGGCGGTGGTGAGTGGGGAGGAGGATGGGCGGGATGCCTACGCGGGAGGAGGTGGGGGCCGGCGGGGAGGAGGAGAGGCTCGGGGCGTAGGGGTGGCAAGGGCGCAGGGGCTCAGGGGTGCGCAGGTTAGGGTTAGGGTTTGGTCAGGTAGGGATTTTATTCGATGGCAAAAGCGAGTAATAACTCGTGAACTTGAGGGGCAAAGTTGGAAGGGGGTTGTGGGAAGCCGCGGGAAGCTGGCCCGCGGCGGCTTTCCTCTTCCGGTTTTTTCACGTATAACGCGGCTTCCAGCTTCCAAGAAAGCCGGTGGGTAAAACCCCCCATTTGGGATGGCTTCTGGCTTTTTCGGGCAAAAAGCCGAAACCAAAGTCGTCCCAAACACCTCGCCCCCGTATATGCTTACTTGCAGGTTAAGAATGATGCAAGTTTAGCTGCTAGATCACAACAACAAAAAATCTGAGAGCGAGAGAATTTATAACCTAGTTAAGAATCAATGAGATGTTTGATCTTCGCAGGAGAGAGCGCAAGGGAGAGAGGACTGATGGCATTGTTTGATTCACATTTTAAACAAAACAGCAAACCTTTGATAGGCATGCATCTGACTGAACAAACCACAGGAGCAAAATGTCAAATTGAATCCTTACATATTTCTTATAGGTCCAGTTGTCCAGTTGACACAGAAATCATGGCATATCATTCAGTTTTCAATAAAAGCAGCAATGCTTTATGGAGTAGATAGCTTCTAAACTGACAAAGTGTGCAGCAGGTTAGTATCTAAAGAATTAATTACAGAAACAGACACACTTACAAAGCAGCAGATTAGCAGCAATCCATTTTTGTTTTTACTGATAGCGTTCCAAAATTCTCACTTCAATGACTGAACTAATTAACTAATGTATAAATTGTGAGTTATTTGAAAACTTAAGAGTCGTCGGCAAATGTTAAGCCATTAATACGATAGTCAAAACATAAAGAATACTTGCAAACAATACGGAAACATTACAATAAAACGGGAAAAAAAATATAGACGTACAATCGGAACGGCATGTCCGGGGCAAGAATTCTTGGAAGCGATCAACACCAAAACCTGCACAACCCATTATTTAAAAAAAGGCTATCTAAAAGAGCATGGACACCAAATATATACATCTACCTCTTTAACGTGATCAATTCCGTGCAATTTGCAAGCTACAAGTGTTAGTAATATCCCTAGAGGCAATTCGATCCGAGGATCGTGGGACTTGTTTTCGCTGCTTACAATCTGGACACCATCAAGCCAGATGTTTTAATCCTCTGGTGTGTTACAAGTGTAAAAAAACAGGACATATGACCTCTCGATGTCCCGATGAAAAGAAAAATCAGGGGTTGGAGATATGTGGATTTGGGATTCCTAGGCAGGGATTTTACGGTCTCCAAGTTGATGGATTGCAGTTATCAAAGCAGCAACCTGCTACAGGTGTGTTTAGTATTAAGGAAGGGATAGCCTTTGTACATAAGATTGAAACTGAAATGAAACACTTAATTCAAGCTAATTGGGATAGGAAAGTTAGGAGACTTTGAGAGTCTGAATATGTGTTGGTCTTTCCTTCTAAAGAAATGCTGGATACTTGGTCCAAAGCAAGGGGGTAGAATTAGCTCTTCATTCCATTAAAGCTAAGATAGATAAATCAACTTTGGACCCTGAGGCATCTTCTATCCCCACTGTAGCTTGGATCAAGATCTCTGGTATTCCTATCCCTGCAAAAACAGTAGAGATTATGAAAGAAATAGCTAGCACAGTGGGTGATCCATTAGAGGTGGATGAGATCAGCTTGATGAGGGTGGATCCTATTAGGGTTAAAGTTCTTAGCAGAGATCCTTCTAACATTAATTGTTTTGTGAAGATTTTTATAAACTCAATGGGGTATGAGATTAAATTTGAAGCAGAAGGGGGTGCTACAGGTAAGAAGAGAGGTCCAGTTTATGATCATTTTCACAAAATCCATGCTCATAAAAAAGATGATGTCTATGAGTATGAGGAAGAAGAATCCAATGGTAGTAACCACAAAACTGAATAGGAACAAATGGCTGAGAAGTTTGGTGGGAATACTCATCAATCTTCTGAACAAAAAAGTGGAGGTAGTTCTAACAAACATAAAAACAAACAGTAGAAGGGAAGAATCTGAGGGTGAGGAAATGTGTACTAACATGATGTTGTATCAGTCTAATAGTCAAGCTATGCCTGTCGTCCCTCAAGCTTTTAGCTTCCCTAGAAGTTTGGAAATAGCTGAGCAATCAAATGATAGAACTCTTAAAGAAGGGGAGAAATTTGCTCGAAAAATGGGGGGTGATCTTCAGAAGCTCTCAGATCATGAAGGTGGAGAGGAGAATAGTAAAAATCAACATAAACAACAGGAGGTGCCTTATGGGTCTGACATTTTAGTTAAGGGTAATAAAATTGTTAATATGGACTCGGTTAATGATGCTCTATAGATTGTTCCTATAGCTTTTAGTTTTCCTTCTCAACAAGTGGAGGATAATAGCTTGGAGAATATTGTGGATGACAATGTTTCTTTGGGGACGAATGAATCTATTAGTTCTCAAGAAGACAAAGACAAAGAAGAAGATCAAAAAGATTCAGTTACTTCTGAAAGGAATAAGGGTGATATAGTGGTTCATACTGAGGGGGGTCCTGCCTTATTATCTGCCTCTCTTTGGCCTTGCTTGTAGACACCTCTGAAAGATAGGAGGAATATAGATTGCCAGATGCCTACAAAAGAGATGGAGTCTTCTTATTCAGATAAGATCAAAGTTCTTCATTATTAAAAAATTGGGAAGGGGTGTGTTATATTAGAAGATATGGTTGATTTAGGTAAAGAAATGGCTGCTTGTGAGGGGATTGCTGATGAAATTCAGAGTACTGAAAGTGAAAAGGAATTGTTGGTTGTGTCTGATATTGATGGGGTGGTAGAAATGTCTGTAAAAAAAAGAGGGAGAAAAAAAAGAATCTTGGAACCCCAAATAGCAACTAGAAAAAGCTCTAGGATTTAGACCAAGGGATCACCATGGAGAAGAAGACCTCCAAGTTGAAGTCTATTCAGAATCTGGAAGCAAAAGGTAAACCTGAAAACTCTTTTAATGTTTTGAATAATGTATCTACTGATTACCTAGAGCAAGTAGCTACTTCATGTGGTATTATTTTAGGAAGAAAGTCTCAAAAGGCTAGTAAGATTATTTTGGCCATGCAGGCACAAGAGCTTGTTAGAGCTGCTTTGGCTAGAGCTGAAAAAGAAAAGCTAGAAAAAGGGGACCATGAGACCCAGGATGTAAGAGAAAACATATCTAAAGGGGATGATTTGTTGAATATAATAGATAATGATAAGAGGGGTGATGCATGCTTCAAAATGAGTAGGAAAGGGGACAGTAAGACAAAAAAAAAAGGTGGTGGAGACAATTTTTCTAAATCATGAACTTTCTAGGTTGGAACATTAGATGTCTAGGGAGGGCTACAAGGAGAAGACAACTCAATGAGTTTATATATTCAGAAGGTTTGGATGTTGTGGGGGTGAAAGAAACTTTTAAGCAAAATTTTTCTGATAGAGATCTAAAGAACCTGCTTGGGGATTTACCTTTCAAATGGCACTAGATCCCTGCAGTGGGACATTCAAGTGGTATTTTGCTAGGGGTAAAAGAAGATTTTTTGGGAACGGAAGCTTGTTATTCAGGAAGATTTTATGTAAGTATGGGGGTTCAACACAAGTTGACAAATTTCATATGGGAGTTTGTGGTAGTTTATGGGCCTGCTCAACATGAGTTTTCTCAAGTTTTTTAGTGGAGTTGTATAGGAAGTGCAAGAAGGTTGTCTTGCCTTTGGTTTTAGGGGGTGATTTCAATTTGATCACTGATTTAGGGGATAAAAATACTAAAAACTTGAACTGGAATCTGATGGATCTTTTTAATGAGTTTATTTATGATAATAAGTTATTGGAGATTAAAAGAGGGGGTGCTAAATTCACTTGGACCAACAAGAAGAAGTGCCCAGTTATGGTGAATTTGGACAGGATTTTAGTTTCTATTGATTGGGAAGCGAATTTCCCTCTTTGTCATGTGTAGTGTTTAGTAAGGGTCAACTCGGATCATAGTCCTATTCTGCTAGACTCTGGCGAGGGTGAGATGGTTAAGAAGGGGGATTCTTCTTTGAGAAAAGTGGCTTTGTCAAGATAATTTCAGGAGCTTGCTTCAGGACAAATGGACAGAGATGGAGAGTAGATCTTCTGATGAGTTTTACTCCTTGGATAGGTGGAATGATTGTATGGCTTCCTTGAGGTGTTTTTTTTGAGGGGTTGGGGTGCTAATTTGAATGGTGACTACATGTTGAAGAAGAAGAGAATTTTGGACCAACTCAAAGTCTTAGACTCAATGGTAGATGGGAAGGGTCTAAGTTCTAATGCGTGGAGTTAGAGATATTCTTTGGAATCTGAGTTAGAGAAGGTCTATTAAGTGGAAGAGAAGCATTGGTAGCAAAGGGATAGTTTGGATTGTATTACTCAGGGGGATGCTAATACTGGGTATTTGCATACTTGTGCTAATGGGAGGAGAAGGAAAATTTTTTATTTTCAGCCTAGATCATGAAGGTATCCTGTATCCTTTTAAGAAGCAAGAATGAGATAAGTGTCGAGACCAAAAAGTACGATTCAGGAACCCTGTGTGTATTTTTAACTAGTCCCAGATTAGTAGCTAGCTCACACAGGAAACAGTGATGAAATACCATCCATTTATTCGATTTAACTAAAAAGATCTCAAAATAACAAATAATAATAATAACTGGGCCTTATGGTCAATGTTTACTTAACTTGCCAGGCAGGGCTAAAGAAACAAATAAACTCTTGCAACTGAATGGGAAGAACTTGGAAAGGCCAATCAACATGCCCACAGACAATCGAGTGGAGAACAAATCCTAATCCACAAAGCCCTCATAGTATTCCTAGGCGAAGAACTCTTGAGCAGCTTGGTATTCTTCAACTGAACAGTAGAAATTGAAGCCGTGAACACATAAAGTACTCAGCAAGTCGTAGGGAAATAGTGTGCATTAAATATTCATACAAGGCTTGCACAAAGGTTAGCTGTATGGTGTTTTTGTAGAAAGCAATATTGACGACAATTACAATAAATAGATTGAAATGCGTAATTGAAAAGAATAATAACTAAATAAATAATTGCTTTGAAACAACTAGTGAATTCCTCATTCACTTCTTGAGACAAGCCACCAAGTGAATTACCACATTCACTAAACGAACATTATATTCATCAAATGAACTTCTCATTCACACTCTGACACATTTTATGAAGAAACTCTATCACTTATGTGAAATCCCCAAACATATCCATAACCGAGGACACGACTATTCGAATAGATCAATTAACACTCTACAGAGGTTGTACACTTTACCCACAAGATATAATTAGTGTAGCAATCACTAATCATAACAAAACCTTTCAGAAATTTTATCTCGACAATTGACTCTCCTGTTGTGCATACTGTCACTCCAACCTCATCGTTGGTTTGACGCACACTGTTGGACCTGTAAGCGGCGAACCTACCATCGATGTGACCTTAACAGGGTCCACACCTTTACCCATATACTACCTAAGTAGTCAATGCCAAAACTCCATAACTTACTAAGTTAGGCCCATCTCAGCAGGCATGTGGTTGTACGAAAAGGCCCAGTTTAATGGCACACAAGATTAAGTACTTGACAAATTACTCAGGCGAGTCTACCACAAGCCCACAACACATCATAATCACACCCTCAATCCACAACCGCTCACCTGAGCGAAAATCATTTTGTTTAACCAAAACCAATGACTAAGCATCTGTACGATACCCATGTTGGTGATACAAATACGTCCAACTAAAATTATCCATGCTAGGGTGATAAATGATTCATGGCATTCAATTATTCGATGGAGGCATAATGACAACAGGTGATAGCTAATCCCAAAACAATTTGATATAAAAAATAGCACGCAATTGATATAAAACAATATACTTTTCAAATCATAGGTTTAATATGATCAAAAGTCTATGACTTGCCTTGGAATAGATCCAAGGATTGGTCTTGATCTTGGTGCACTCCTCACTCAAAATTCCCTAAAGTATCAATGTCTACTCGCAAACAAAGAAAATAAACAAAATAAATATAAAACAGAGAGAAAACAAAATCCAAAAATTAAATAAAAATCTCAAGAAAATAGATCTTGAATTTATATGAATTTAGAAATTTGAATGGGCTCAATTGGAGTTCAGATGAAGAAGAACGTGCACCTAGAAGTTCTAAAGCAAAAAGGGATTTTCTCGATTTTCCTGATTTATTTTTCTACTGAAAAACCGATTAATGACATCATGCTGACATCTGCCCTCCAAATCGGAATTAAAATAAAAACTGGGAAAAAGGATTAGACACTAACATGTGGGCCCACGGTCTATAGACCAGGTCCACGCAACGGTCCACGAGTCTACAGGTTCACGGGTTCACAACACAGCAATTCTGACCAGTGGGGCCCACAGGTCAGAGACTCAGATCATGGTAGACTAGATCTATTCGGGATTGGTTTTGGGTTTGGATCTGACAAACATGCAGGCACGCACGTGGCAGCGGACGCAGCGACATGCAAGCGACACGGGGGTAGGGCTGGAAAAATAGCTCGAGGCTCGTGAGCCCGCTCGAGCTCGTCACGGCTCGGCTCGGCTCGGGCTTGTGAATTTTTTAGCCGAGCCGAGCCCGTCTAATACCCCAAATTTATTTAAGTGAGAAGAAAGAATTTAGGGAGGAGAACCAATTAGAAAATAGATTTAACGAAAGTTTCAGGGGGGGTTTGCAAAGTTCAGATAACCTGGGCTGTGGGCTCTCGACCCACAGCATTTTGGCCCAAAGGGGGAAGGGAGCAGCCGGCCATATAAGGGGGCAAACCCTAGGGTGCCTCCTCTCCCCCCCCCTTGGCCACCACTCATCCCCACCCTGCACCTCCCTCCCTCCTTGTCCAGCACCTTTGGCTGTGCCTCCTCCCACTAGTGTAACTCCCTGCCGCTGGCCAAGAGGATCACCATTGTTGTCGGTCGGTTAGAGGAAGGGGGAAAGATCTCCATTGGGGTGGCCAGCCAAGAAGAAGGAAGGGGGAGAAGGGAGTAGGACCTCATGGTGGTTCTTGCAGTCTCCAGTGCATTCTCCAAGGGTAACCCTCAATTCCGTTCGATTAGTCTTGTAGTTTTGTGAATTGGCAATATCGGGTATTAAATCAATTCGTGGCAGTCTATAGTGTTCGCCGGTTTTAGAGTTGTTAACTGCGAATTTCAGTCTGGCCATCTCCTAGAGAATTGTGGGTAGCATCATTAGCTTTCCGTAGGATCTTGGATCAAGTGATTTGGATGAACGGATCGTGCGTTATGGTTTTTGCAACGTCACTGTTCAAAGGCTCTGTCAGAATTCTGGCAGCTAGTATTAACTTGTTATTAGAAATTAGCTAACGAATTACTTAGAGGATTTTACCAACATGAAAGTTGTAGGATATGTAATAAGGTTTCCAGAAAGCTAGAGAACGTGATTTTTGGATGTTTGTACTGGAAGTTATGTAAGTTTTAGTCTCGCTGTCCAGAACCTCTAACAGGGTCTAGCAGTTTAGTAATCTGTTTTGTAGAGATAGAGAATGATAGAATCTGGGAATCTCACCAACTAGTTTTATGTGGGTAATTTAATAAGCTTTCCAGAGAATCAAAGAACACCATTTGTGGGTAAATAGACAAAAAGTTATGATTTTTAGAAGAAGACTGTTCTGTTTTGGGACAAATTGATGTTCATGGGAGTTGGTATTTTGGGTTGAGCTAGGGAGCATACTTAATCGTATATTTTTTCTTAGAAATGTCTTATTCAGAAATGTCCTCTTAGTGTGGTTGTTAAAAAATTTCAGGTGGTGGTTTGATTCCAGGGGCAGCGCCCTCTTCGCGTCATCAAGCTTCACGCGGTTGAGGCAAGTGCAATTAGTGGGTAGAACAATTAAAGTGAATGTTCATGAATGCTTGTATTATGATTATGTTCTTTACTCAAGAATGTCGCTGCTGGTCGTTACATTCTTATGTTGGATAAATGAATAGACTCATATGCATCATGCCATTATCTTTGAGACGTGGCCACGTGGTGGCCAAGTATTGATTTTGAGGTCCCCGTCATGTATTAGACGGGCTTGAAGTCCCCACACTCGTGGAGTGTGGGCTTATGGTCCCTATGCTAGAAGGCACACGCATGGGTATACATCGACGGATGCATACTCTGCATTACCGGTAAATGCAAAGAGAAAAGAAAAGGTGCATCTTTGGCATTTGCATTGCATGAGCATATGAGCTGATTTGATATGAAGTATTATGATTTGTTGATTGTGTCAAAGTTGTATATTGGATTACTGTCTTAATTGTACTTTGCTGAGTCATGGACTCACACTTGATGTTGTTTATATTTTTTTAGGTACCTTTTACACGGATGTCATGCATTGGAAGGGCTAGTAATAAGAACTGATGCACTCTACCACGAATAACTCAAGAATGATAGATTTTGGACTATGATGTCATAAATTGAGCAAACTACTAGATGTATTTATTGGTTATGTCTTTATGCATCTGTTGCTTGTAATAGAGTTGATTATCGTTTTATGAAAGTTTTTATGATTATAATTTAAGTTGGATGTTTGAAATATTTGATTATGTTATTGATAATTGTTAGAACCTCCTGTATGGTTAACTATACAAAGGAGATTCTGCCGAAATTTAGTGTAATGTTTTAGATTTTAAATTGTTTCCTTGTTATTTAGTAGTATTCCAGGCTCATGTTGGGCTGGGGTGTTACAGCCCGCTTGCCAGCTCGGAGAAAAATTGAGCTGAGCTCGAGCCGCTCGCAAGCCAGCTCATGAGCTCATTTGGCTCAGTCTGAGCCCAAGCCCCCCTCTGCAGCTGATTGCGAGAGGATAAGTCTTGTGCGTCCCAACTCGTCCCGTCGCCACTCGCCCGATCCCCTTTCTCTCCCTTGCCCCCCCTATTCCACCACGGTTCCACCGCACCGCACCCCTCCCCTCCCTCCTCCCCTTCATGGCCTTCGGCCCTCCACCGACCTCCCTAGTCGCTACCTTCCCATGGGGGGTAGCAGGGGCCTCTTCCCTGCCGCAGCCTCCCGTCCCGGACCTCCTGGTCCTGGCCTTTAGCCAGGACACACTGCAGCAGCGCCTCCAGGGCTCAACTCCCTCATCTCCGGGCTCTGGCTCCGGTGCCAGCACACTGCCTCGACAAGGCCGTCGAGGAGGAGGCCCTCTCCAACGCATCATGCGACCGCGCGCACCAGGCGGTCCAGGCCTACACCTTCGATCCGCCACCGCCGCCCTCTCCATCCGCCCAAACGATGTTGGCTGCTGCTCGCCTCCCTCCTCTGACCTCTCCCTCCTCTAGTCCTCTTCCTCCTCTTCACTGCATCGCACCAACAAGGGCATCGCACCAGCGCCGCTACTCGCCTCTCCCTCCTCTCCCTTGCTAGTTTGCTTTATGGATTAGTTTGTTCATGTAGGGCAGGAAGAAGGTGGTGGAGGCTGCTGTCATGATAAGGATTGTTGGATCTAGTTCTTGTGTCTTCACTTGTGATTTTGTTGATTGAAATGAATGGATGCACTGATTTTGTGAATTGAAATGAATGGATGCACTAATTGTTGAATCTAGTTCTTGTGTCTTCACTTGTGATTTTGTTGATTGAAATGAATGGATGCACTAATTTTGTGATTTTGTTGATTGAATGGATGCACTGCTGTCCCTGGGCCTGTCTCTTAGCAATTTCGATCAATCTGCTCCCTGGCTCCAAGCCGCGAGAAGGCAACTGTTCCTGGCTCGTGAGGGCTCACAAGCCGGCTCAAGCCGTCTTCTGAATCGAGCCGTCCTCCTAGCTCGTGCTCAAAATGAGCCGAGCCGAGCTGAGCTTACTGTGGAAACGAGTCTGGCTCGGCTCAACTCGTTCCTAGCCCTACACGAGGGTGACAAGCACGCACAGGGCTGACATGGGTACTGAGGTGGACGTCCACATTGGCTCGACAATGACAACGACTCGGGGCCCGATGGCATCTGGCGAACGACAGTGTTTCGCTAGCAAGGAGGGGTACCATCGTGTAGAGAAGGCTATTGCGAACCTATTGGTGCACTTACTGGTGGTCAGGGGTGACTGGACTGGCCGGCGGCGAGGTTTGAGCAGCGGGGAGGTGCGGCTATTGTCAGGAATCCACTCCAACGACACTCCAACGTTGTGGAGGGGTGCCTGAGGTAGCCCAAGCGATGACGGAGATGATGGCGTGGTCGATGATGGTAGGGCTCTAATGGCGGCGGTGGAATTCGCAAAACAGCAACTTCGGCCGAAATCCTAAAAGCTCGAATTGCGATGGCGCTCAGGCTTTAGAGATGAGGGGACTTAGGGGTTCTGGATGAGGGCAGGGAGGCGGTCCTTGGGGGCCCTTTTATAGGGTGAGGGTGAGTCCAAGGACGCGTATTGGTGGCGGAGTTCATCTCGGACCCGAGACGAGATAAGGAGTCTGAGAGAGACTCGGAGGAGATAAAAGATAGGATTGGATGCGGGGAGATAGGGGTTTAAAATAGCAAGGTCAGCGCAGAAAATTGAGGCCATTTGGATATCTGTCAGACAGAGCTTGCAAGGGCGTCAATGGCGGCAATGCGGTTCAGCACGAGGATGACGAAGGCGAGGAGAGGGACGGCACGGTGGGGCTCACCGATCACGAAAGCACGAGGAAGGGTGGGTGGCAGTAGCATCTTGGCGTGAGAATGGGCATGAAGTGGGCCACGTGGAAAAACAAGACCAGGCCAAAGAGATTCAGCCCGTTTGGAAATTCTGATATTTTAAATAGATTTTCTATTTTAGAAAATGCAGTAAATTCAAATGGCAAATAGAAAATAGCAAATGAACTTGAAAAAATTCTAGAAAAATCTAGAACATATATCCAAGCACATAGAATCCAAATAAAATAATTTTGACATTAGTCATGTTGATATTAATCATATTAAATTGTTTTGCTATTGAAAGTCTATATGAAGCTTTATTAAAATTCAAATAAAACTTTAGTGAATTTTTCCACAGAGATAAGCTACTCAAAAAGATTTTTAAACATCAAAAATTTGGGATGTTACAAATCTACCCCCTTAAAAGGAATCTCATCCCTGAGATTTGGGCTGACTAGAGAATAGGTTCAAACCAAAACTTTCTCACTCTTCCAAAGGAATTCTCTTATGAGTGAAACAAAGTTGCAACTAACACACAGGTCTAACTTTAAGACTTACCAGAAGTGATGTTCTGAATTGGTTGAACTTCTTCTGTAGTCACGTGATTCAGCCTTCCTCTGGCTGCAGTTGATGGAGTCCTGGTAGCTTAATTTGGAGTCTGAGGCATTCCTCTCCCTGCTCCTAGCAACGAAGTTCTGGCTGATGTAGCTCTCAAATTGAAAGGAATTGGCAGCGGTCCTTGCTTCTGTGGACACTTGTTGGTATAATGACCTGTCTCATGGCAGTTGTAATAAGTAACTCCTACAGCATGATTGTTGGTCCTTTGAGGTTGATGATTATTGCGATTATTGACATTGGGAATTTATGTGTTTCCTGCATGAGATACTGGTGCAGGGGTTCTGAATGTGGCAGGTAAATTATTAGGATGAAAATGATACTGAGCATTGGTCCTGGCTCTCTGTAGTTAATTTTGATGAACTCCATGTTGTATCATCTCCCTTTTTTGAGATTCATCCAACTCACGATGAGAGTCTTCTATGAGGACGGCTTTATCCAACATATGCAGAAAATCCACATAATCATTCCCAACAACTTGCAATTTCAGGCTTGGGTTAAGTCCACACTTGAATCGCTTCTGACGTGCATTATCTGTAGCAACATCTTCTGGAGCATAGCGAGAAAGTTGAGTGAACTTGTTGCGATACTCACTCAAAGACATGTTTCCTTACTGTAGCTCACGAAATTCCACTATACCAACTGGAACATGCGCTTGAAGAAAAGCTGTTAAAAATTCCTCCCAAGTAATGGCTTGCGAATTCTTGTGAACTGCGGTGTAGTTCTCCCACCATTCTGCGATTGTACCTTCCAACTGATGCAAGGCATAAAGAACTTTCTCATGATCATTGCACTGGGCAATGGTGAGCTTTTTCTCAACAAATTGAAGCCAATCTTCCGCGTCCAAAGGATCTGAAGAATGAGAAAATGTAGGTAGACGAGTCCTCATATATTCTGATAACTTGGAATATTGATGAATCGATGGTGGAACAGCTGTTGCTTGATTATTCTAATTCAACAAATTGACTATTGCAGCGGCGATCTGATTTTGCTGAGTCATCATATTGTTCATGTTTTGCATCATTACATTCATAAGTTGAGTCTGAGCTGCTAGAAATTGTACCATGTTTGGATCTGGGTACTGTTGACTGGGCACTAGCATTGACATTGGCATCATCCGACTGAGTACAGCTCGAGGTGTTGCGAGTGTCAACCATCTACGAAGATTCTCTATGGGTTTAGTAGGTAAGATAGAAAAGCAATGTAGGTGAGAGGGAATAGCACAATAGATGAGATAGAACATAATAGGGAAGATAGAAACAACTTACTTAAGGAAAAATAGATTATACCCAAAGGACAAAAGGAAAAATAGATTATACCCAAAGCACAAAAGACAAAGAAGACATAGCTGGAACACTATGAAAGATCAACTAAACTCTTCAAATTAAAGTTTTAGTGCGACTGAAACATAATACTTGGCAGCAAAACTGCAGCTCCCATTTACACACAACCCAAATAAAAACCTATTACAACAACGATCTAAAAACTCTACTAAAGACTCTAATAGGACGGCTCCTACTCTGGACTAGAGAACAAAGATTCTTCAAACTCAACTGGAATGAAGCGATGAAGATACTCTTGACGATTGCCGGGGATTCAACTCTTTTCTTCCGAACTAGAGAAATTAATGAGGCGAGAAAGTCAAATTAAGATTATAAAATAAAATTCAGCAAAGACGAGGAACAAGATTTCTAGAACAAGATAAGAAAAGAATAGAATAGGATAAGAATAGAATAGACTGAGATGAGAAAAGAAAAGAATAGATGAGAAAAGAATAACTATTCAAGTCAAATTAAGTTGATTTGATTTAGAAAATAAGTTTTGAAGCTTTCGGCTAAGACAACTTTCACATCCCCAAATTAATTAATGATAATTAGTATTCATCTCATGAGCATGCATTGTGTTTATGGAGCATTTGCATAAAATATTGCACTTGGAAAATCTAAATCCCAAGATTAAACCTTAACCTAAAGCAACTCCCCAATTGAAAACAGAAATAGATCCTATTAAAGTTCCCTGGGAAATAATTTATTCAAATACTATAATAATTATTGTGAATAAATATAATTTTTTTCAAATTTATGGGACTAGTTTCAACCCTCAGAAAATTCGAATACATTACAATGACCTACCCTAAGTTTGAATTTAAACTTTACAAATTAAATCATGAAAAGTAAGTTCAAGATTTTTTATGAATACTAGACCTTCCTAGGAACCCCTCTGTTTTATTTCAGATTTTTATGAATTTTATTTCTATTTTCAGGACCCCAGTCAAAGTAGAGAAGAAGATTTAAAATCAAACAACTGTGGTTTGACTAGGGCCACTCTGGACCATCCGATCTTAATTGTGTGGCTCTAACGGGTGGTCTGATTGACACCAGGTCGGTCTGAACGAAACCAACTACGATCGACCGTCCGATCAAGATCGAGTGGTCCAAACAAAACCGACCCAAGCCACTTGTTTCGACCGAACCAACTAACTGCACCAGCCGAACCCGACTCCGACTCACACCACTTTGTATCACGGACCGCCTGGTCCCGCCTGTCAGCACCTTCTTCCTCATCTCACTGATGAGTGCTAGGGCGCGAGCTCGATGCAGCCGAGGGCTTCTGCGACGCTCCATCACGCCGTCAATCCACTTTGGCCATTGACCACTCCTAGGGCTCCTCCGCCTAACGCCGCTCCATTGCTGTCAATACCCAAGGATAATACCCTCTCCTTGCCTTCTCAATCCTTCATTCTTCCTCTCGGTGGCTGAGGAAGTAGAAGCTCTCTCGTGCGCATCTCTCGAGTAAGCTCCTCCTGGTTGCATCCTTTATTCTCTAGGATCAATTCCATTTCCATCTTTGCTAATCTCAGCTCCTACCGTGCCTTGTAGCTCACAGTCCATCTTTGTGCTCCCTGAAGCTCCAGAGCATGCACCCGAAGGACATCGTCATGTCTTCTCCATGTCCGGTAGGTTTTAACCTCAATCTTGCGCATCATATCTTGCCTCTAGGCTTATTATTCAAAACCCCTCAACCAATTTTGTCAATGCATGATAGGATCTTGAGGAATTGAAATTTTGCCCATTTCGGCCAAAGAACAACCCCTTCGTCTCCCACCTTGATCCAGTAATGCATTTATCGATTCCTTGCTCCTATAGCATCCTCATATGATCCTTAAGCTGCTCCGACCACCCACTTCTCTTTGTTTTGCTCAGAGCATCCTCTCCACGTGAAGCCGTGCCGCCACCGTGAACCTCTTCAACGCTGGCCCAGCTCCGAGCAACCCCGACCACCTCGACCTCACTCCTAGCTTCAGGTAGCCTTAGTAGACCTTGTATAAGCTTGGGCACCCGCTTGTATGCGCATTGCGGAGCTTATGCATTTCATGCATGTTCAGCCGAAAACTTGGCGTGCCCCTCTCCGGCTAGCTGCCAGTACGGGTCAACTCGGCTGCTGTAACCACTTCCATCAGATGCGCATGGCTATTTTGAAGCTATCCCAAGCCTTGGCTGGCTCCGCCGTGGCGCGTAGCGCCAGCGAGCTGTCGGGCAATCGCGCGGGCTGGGAAATTCTATTGTCGTATGTGGACAACCACTGTAGCGGGACAATTAGGCATAACGACAATGATTAGCAATTAAGTGATGTCTTAACGGAAGCAATGATTCACTTACACGTGGGCCCCGTGCATAGAAATCAGAAGGGATAAAAGAGACGCCACAGAGACTAACATGTGGGCCTAGTCCCTTAAGCGCTGTGCGCTGTGTGCGTGCATCGGTGGACCGAGTCCATTGAACCGAGTCACTAACAAGCGGGCCCCACATGTCAGGGCGCGAATAAATCTGAAATTAAATTGAAAAATGAACTATTCACCGGACCCCACCAGTCAACGACTACGTCTAGGTAAGTGCTTGGTAAGAAAAGTATTCATGCATTTATAAAATCCGAAAATGAATTATTTACACATTGGAAATTTGAGTAGCTTCAAAAATGCATAACTAATTCATGCTAACTCCAAAATGAGTGAAACCAGTGTTGGTAATTGTAATTTTTAATGAAATTTGTTTCAAAATAGGTTTCAAACATGTCTCTATAACAAAGAATATAGTTTTAAAAATGATCCATAACTCTATTATTTTTACAATAGAAAAAGTCGATAACTTTGAAAATTCATAACTAAATCATAAAAACTCCAAATGAGATGAACCAAGATATTTTGAACTTATAATTTTATTATCTAATTAACTATGTAATCCTTTGCCTCCCCACTTCTCTACAAATTTTGACCAAATAATTAAATTTGGTGAACAGTAACCGATTCTCAATTAATTGGATTTTTCTGAAAACTAAGATTCAAACTGCTATAACTCTCACATACTAAATCCAAATGGAATAATTATTTCACCTAAATTCATATAAAATCATGAACTAGCCACTGTAGAAAATTCATGCATTTTTTAGCACTTTGAATTTTGTGGTATTTCTCGGTGTTTATTGATATCTTTATTCTATAGATTCTGAAGCTTTTGACATTGACTCGTACGCTACCAAAAGAAAGCAATTAATCTACCAGCAAGGCAAGTATCATTTGAACTTTCTTGTGCATCATATTGATCCCATGTGTTTGATTAGTTAAGTGCAATGATAATTGCTTACATGCTAATTTTGTTATGTCGCTATTTTTGTGATGTGTAGATAGTTATATCCTATTCATGAGGTTATCCTTAAATTATTCTAGTACCTACATGCTTAATTTAGGTTGTGTGAAATGTATGGTATGGGATTTCTTAGCTATGCAAGTCTAGATACAGTAGATTGATTGTCTGGAATAACCCAACAATTATGGGATACACAAACTTTCTTATCTTCTTTTTATTCCAGATCTTGGTATCTGTTTCTTGAGTTAAACTTTGTTATTTTAAAAGAGTTTTGGGTCTGGATAAGTGGTTGCTAGTGAGGGTGCCTTTGTGCACGAGATCAGGTATGTGGTTGACTTGTTTGGACCAACAAGGACCGAACTTTGGTAGCATCGTTGATTCAAGTAAAACTCGTGCTATCACACGCGGGATATGGGTACCATAAGGTTCAATAAGGGGATGGTTTTATTGTGTTAAGTCCCAAGTGGTGTGAGCACAATTGTGTTTGATCATTTGTCCGTAGGAGCCGATGTAATTTTCTATAGTGTGCAAGGAAGCACCATTTTTCGTTTATTTACATTGCATTGGTATATCCAATACAACTTGTGAGCCAATTAGAAAGTGCTATCTATCGCTTGTACTAAGTAAGGGAACATCTTGCAAGGGGACTTATCTCAATAGGATTTTCTTGCTAAAAACGATTGTATCTTGATTTTCCCCGGCCGGCATACCTAAGGAAGTGTGTAATTATTCGGAGGCATCCGAAGGCTTACGGGTTAGTCGAGTCATGTGGGTAAAGTAGTACACCTCTGTAGAGATAAATATATTCGAATAGCCGTGTCCACGGTTACGGACGATCGCTTGACTTCGGGAGTCACTATTGTTAGACTTTGAATTAAAATTGGTGGGTACAACTTGGTATTCAGCCTGAACGGGTGTTCATGCATGTTATTGTATCAAAGTGGGTTGCCACTTTGGTTTCTGTTTGATTTGTTTGTTTATCAATGTATTACTTTATCACTTGTTTTACTTCTACTTCAAATCTGATTTTTGAAATGGCAAATAGAAAAAAAAACTTGCATGTGTAAGTTGAAAATTTGTTGCGTTTTTCGCAAAACTAAAGCCACTAATGCTATCCTTTGAATGTCCATTATGCATAACTAATTTTACCTTTGTGCAAGACTTGTGAATACAGTTGTACTTAATCTGGCTGCTGCGATTCAGGTGAAGAAGACTTCGAGCCTGATGGGCTCGTTAGTGTCGATTTAGGTGGTACTGACGAGTAGTGCTATTATTTAACTCCCAGTCGGTTGCCATGGGTTATGGGGCATACAATTGCTAGACTTTTGGTTTATTTATATCGTTTCCGCTGCCACTCTAAGTGTTTAATTGAATTTGGCCAGTTGGCCCTTTTGTAATCGATGTAGACTTGAACTATTATGATGTATGTTTTTCATTATGTCTTTGTATGAATGTTGTATGGATGTGATCAACGTTGAATGAGAGTATGAGCATGTTGGTCGCTAATCTTGGGAGCCAACACGATCTCATACTCGTTGTTGATGAATTCCCTTTTAACTCATTAAGCGTAGTCTTGAACTATTTAGAGAACCGATTACCATGTAGTGCTTGCAGAGGAGCGGTGCGCATGATTATCGGAGCTCTAGTTCGGGCAAGACCTCTCACTTAGATGGAGTTAAATTGGAATCCATTTACCAGAGGCCCAGAGTTATTTCCATAAGACTGGGAAGGCCTCGGTCTTACGGAAATAACCCGGGGGTCCCGACAACAACCATGGTAACCAAGGTTGCATTCTACAGTTGATATGGCTCTGATATCATCTCTGTCAGGTCCTAAAAATATGATTCAAGAAATCTTTGTGTATTTTGAACTAGTCCCAAATTAGTAGCTAGCTCACACAAGAAAAAGTGATGAAATACCATCCATTTATTCGATTTAACTAAAAATATCTCAAAATAAACAATAATAATAATAACTGGACCTTATGGGTCAATATTTACTTAACTTATCATGTAGGGCTAAAGAAACAAATAAATTCTTGCAACGGAACAGAAAAAATTTGGAAAGGCCAATCAACATGCCCACATGCAATCGAGTGGAGAACGCAACCTAATCCGCAGAGCCTCCATGGTAATTCTGGGCGAAGAACTCTTGAGTAGCTTGGTATTCTTCAACTGAACCACAGAAATTGAAGCCGTGAGCACATAAAGTACTAACCAAATCATAGGGAAATAGTATGCATTTAATATTCATGGAAGGCTTGAACAAAGGTTAGCTGCATGGTTCTTTTGCAGAAGCAATATAGATGACAATTACAATAAATAGATTGACATGCATAATTGAAAAGAATAATAAATAAATAAACAATTACTTTGAAACAACCAGTTAATTCCGCATTCACTCCCCGAGACAAACCACCAAGTGAATTACTCATTCACTAAACGAACATTATATTCAACGAGTGAACTTTCCATCACACTCCAACACATTTTATGAAGAAACTCTATCTCTCGTGTGAAATCCCCGGACATGTCCATAACCGAGGATGCGGCTATTCGAATAGATCAATTAACACTTTACAGAGGTTGTACACTTTGCCCACAAGATATAAAACAATATACTTTTAAAATCATAAGTTCAATATGATCAAAGGACTATGACTTGCCTTGGAATAGATCATGTGATTGGTCTTGATCTTGGTGCACTCCTGCTTGCTCAAAATTCCCCGAAGTATCAATGTCTACTCGTAAACAAAGAAAATAAATATAAAACAAAGAGAAAAACAAACTCTAAAAATTAAATAAAAATTTTAGGAAAATAGAGATTGAATTTAGAAATTTGAATGGGCTCAATCAGAGTTCGAATGAAGAAGAACGGGCTTCTGGAAGTTCCAAAGCAAAAATGGATTTTCTGGATTTTCCCGATTTATTTTTCTACTGAAAAACCGTTAATGACGTCATGCTGATGTCATCCCTCCAAATCGGAATTAAAATAAAAACTAAGAAAAAGGATTAGACATTGACATGTGGGCCCACGGTCTATAGACTAGGTCCATGTGTCTACGGGTTCACAGCACGGCGATTCTGACCGGTGGGACCCACAGGTCAGAGACTCGACTCATGGTAGACTAGATCTATTCAGGATTGGTTTTGGGTTTGGATTTGATGGACATGCAGGCACGCACGTGGTAGCTGACGTGGCGCCATGCAAGCGACACGGCGGTGACACGCACGCATAGGGCTGACGTGGGCGCTGAGGAGGGCATCCACGTTGACTCGACGGCGACAACGAATCGGGGCCCGATGGTATCCGGCGATCGGCGGTGTTTCACTGGTGGTGAGGGGTACCATCGCGTAGAGAAGGCTATTGCGAACCTATTGGTGCACTTACTGGTGGTCGGGGGTGACTCGACTGGCCAGCGGCGAGGAGGTGCATCTATTGTCAGGAATCTACTCCGATGATGCTCCGGCGACGTGGAGGGGTGCCTGAGGTAGCCTAAGCGATGATGAAGAAGATGGTGTGGTCGATGATGGCTGGGCTCTAACGGCGATGGTGGAATTCGCAAAACAACAAATTCGGCCGAAACCCTAAAAGCTCGAATTGCGACGGCGCCAGGCTTTAGAGATGAGGGGACTTGGGGGTTCTAGATGAGGGTGAGGAGGCGGTCCTTGGGGGCCCTTTTACAGGGTGAGGTCTAGTCCGAGGAGGCGCATTGGTGGCGGAGTTCATCTCGGACCCAAGACAAGATAAGGAGTCTAAGAGAGATCCAGAGGAGACAAAAGATAGGATTGGATGCGGGAAGATACGAGGTTTAAAATAGCAAGGTCGGCGCAGAAAATCGGGGCCATTTGGATCTTTCTCAGACAGAGCTCACAAGGGCGTCAATGGCGGCAACGTGGTTCAGCATGAGGATGACAAAGGCGAGGAGAGGGACGACACGGTGGGGCCCACCGGTCAGCGAGCGCGAGGGAGCGAGCTGGCGTGGTGGTGCATGTGCACGGGATTGGGCCTTGAAGTGGGCCACACGTGGGAAAAATAGGACCGGCCAAGAGATTCGGCCTGTTTGGAAATTCTGAGATTTTAAATAGATTTTCTATTTTAGAAAATACAGTAAATAAAATGGCAAATAGAAAATAGCAATTGAACTCGGAAATTTTTTAGAAAAATCTAGAAAATATATCCAAGCACATAGAATCCAAATAAAATAATTCTCACATTAATTGATGTTGAAATTAATCATCTTAAATTGTTTTGCTAGTGAAAGTCTATATTAAGCTTTATTAAAATTGAAATAGGACTTTGGTGAATTTTTTCCACAGAGCTAAGTTACTCAAAAATATTTCTAAACTTTAGAAAATTGGGATGTTACAATAAGAGACCACATTTATGGGTTTTATAAGAATCTTTTTGGATCTAAAAAAGATCAGGATGTGGGGTTGGCTAATGAGATATGGAGTAGTAAGCTTAGAGTTTTAGAGAATGACAACCTATTTCTGCTTCAAGATTTCACTGAGGAGGAACTGTGGTAGATTATTAAAGAGTTGCTAGTAAATTCGGTGCTTGGTCCAGATGGCTTTCGTAGTCTTTTTTATAAAGAATTTTGGGGGCTGATTAAGAAGAATTCCTTGATCTGGTCAAAGATTTTTTTCAAGGGGTATCTGGACTTGAAAAGATTGAATTTTGGGGTAATCACTTTAATTCCTAAACTCAAAGAGGCTAATAGTATCAAACAATACAGGCTTATTTGTTTGTTAAATGTTAGTTTTAAGATCCTAACAAAGTTTTTAGCTAATAGGTTTGGGGTGATTGCTGATAAAATAATTAATGATAGTCAATCTACTTTTATCAAAGGCAGAAACATTCTGGATGGGGTGGTAGCCCTTCATGAGATTGTTCATGAGATTAGATGTTCAAAGGGGAAAGGGGTGATTTTGAAGCTTGATTTTGAAAAAGCCTATGATAAGATTCATTGAAGTTTTTTTTAGAGGAAGTGATGGTGAGAAAAGGTTTTCTGATAGTTGGATTAATCTGGTTATGAGTTCAGTTGGGGGGGGCAATTAGTATTAATATCAATGGTGAGGTTGGTCCTTATTTCAAAACCTATAGAGGCTTGAGACAAGGGGATCATCTTTCACCTCTCCTCTTTAATCTAGCTGTTGATGCTTTAGTAGAGATTATTAATATAGCCCAGCATAAAGGTTTGGTGAAGGGGGTTATCTGATCATTTGGTTCCTGGGGGGTGCCCATTCTCTAATATGCAGATGACACTATGATTTTGTTAGAAGGTGAGGATGAGTTTTTTCTGCACCTTAAGTTTTTGCTTTATTATTTTGAATGGATGTCTGGTTTGAAATTTAATTATCACAAGAGTGAAGTTTATGTTCTGGGGTGGATAATGAGGAGGCTATCAAAGTAGAAAACATTTTTAACTGTAAATTGGTTCAGTTACCTATGACTTATTTGGGCATTATAGTTGGGGACAGACATATTGGAATGAAAGCTTATGATAATGTGATTAACAAATTGAACAAAAGGCTAGACAATTGGAGAAATAACTTACTTTCTTCTGGGGGAAGATTAATTTTGGTCAATAGTAGCTTGAGTAGTCTCCCTATTTACACTATGGGTTTTTTATAGATTTAGTGAGGAGGTGCGTAAAAAGATGGATACTATAAGATCTAGATTTTTCTGCAGGGGAGCTAGTGACAAGTTTAAGTATCATATGGTGAATTGGGGGGCTGTCTGTAAGCCCAAGGATTTTGGAGGATTAGGGATTGTTAACACAAGGGTTATGAATGACTGTCTTTTAGCCAACTGGATTTGGAAAATAACATCAGCTAACAATGAACCTACAGGATCACATACTTAATGGGTTGGAACAAACTAGTTAGATTGGATCTCGTTAGAGGCTTAAATCAGATTATAGGTTGTAAGTGCTTAACATTCTTAATGGGTTTCTAATGTAGGTATCCGTTAGGGGCTCTTCATATGGGGAGACGTGGGGGCTTTTGGGATGATGTTGCACAACTCACCGAAACCATAGCCACCTCCTCCCTAAAGGCCCTATCGTGTGAGCTAGTGCTAGCACACTAGCACACGGCGTTCCACCCCTAGACCTGTGGATACCGTAGAGGCACTGCTGTGCTGATCGAGGACAATCCGCGATGATGAACCCGAAGGTCCTTGTTTTGGCCCGATCTTTCGATGAGACGGTAAGTTCGGTAGTAGTCGCTCAACTCTCATGATCCTGGCTACGAACATGCAAGGCTCGAAACCACGCAATCGCTGAACTGCTCGACAAGTCGTTATCAACTGTGCACGAATACCCGGATGACCTGACCACGAAGGTCGATTCCTGCATACACCGAAGAAGCACGCAAGAACAAAATAAAGCAATCTGAAATTGCAAATAGGAATTAAAATATTGAATTGAGCTAGGATTCTGAATAAGGATCTTAATTGGGTGGTCTAGCCGACACACGCAAAAGATACAAGTTGCAACGAAGGCAAACTAAACATAAACAAAATCCAAGAAAACTAGAGGGGGTGTGGCCTCCTTAAATAGGGGATGAGGAGCCACACATCTAATAGAACTAAAGGGGTGGTACTAATTCATGGTCACTGTTCATGTAAACAGTGCACGCCCCCAGGTGGGCCGCTGGCATATGGGCCAAGTTGAGTACGATTACAAAGCCCAAGTTGACCCAAACAGGTGATATGACATCTTTTTTTGATGATTATGGTCAGTACAGAAGTAATTTGGAGGTGAGGCCACATCCGTTGGAAAGACGACGAAATAAGTTTTCCATTAAGTACTCGTGGACCTTCAACGGACTCCGTATGTGAAAGTTATGCATGTTTTAAACTAGTGCTGTCAGGCTGATTCCGAACTGATCTGACTTATTGTGGTAGTAGTGGTACTCCCCTTGCCTTTGTTCCTGGGTAGAATGACATCACAAGACTTAGGTAGCAATCCATCCTCAATGGAACAATTATGAACTCCTAGAAATGAAGTTACCTGATAATTTAGTTGGCGAGCACGAGCTCTAGTAATTGGAACAATAAGCATAGCAAATATGATTGTATCTATAGGGGTCATGTCCTCATCATCCTCCCTTTCTTGAAAACAAAGCCGTCCTCGGCTTTTGATAAGCTGAAAATAGGGTAACAAAGAAGCCAAGGTGTATGCATGGTATATGTATATGTCATCTGTTTTAACGGTTCTTCGTTGTTGCACAATTAATGTTATAAGACAGCAGCGATCATAAAAGATTATTGTATTATTAACCCAAGAATAATCATATATGTTAATGATTAAAACAAAATTTCTTACATAACAATTATTGCAACTAGTTTTACAAATGTAAGTGAAGCGTTTATGCAATTCAAATCTCTGAAGTTGTAAACTTGCAGTGGTAGCACATATGGACAAATCTACAACTTTTGAAATCAAACAAAATTCATCCATATAATCAGATGTCAATCGAGCAATAGCAAATTCATCTAGCAATGGTGAAAAAATTGTAAGTTCTGCCATACTTCAACATCAATATTCAGAATGTCAATACTAGATGGTGCAATAAGGGATGAACACATAGGCATCGGATGAGCGCTAAATTTTATTTTCCTCTCATATTGAACAAGATTCAGCACACAAGAATTGTTATCCAAAACAGCAAGCTTCAATTTATTCACATGATCACAAGTTATGCATATTCGATATAGAAGAAATTGATTGTCTACACCATGATCTCCAATCAAATTAAACTTATACCCAAGGGTGTAGACACTAGACAAGGATTTCAAACATGCAATTTCAGAAACTTTCCCCATAGCATATGACAATTTCATAGGTGAATCCAACATAATATAACATAAACAATCAGCAGGAGAAATTCTAGTCAAAACATTTTTATGTCTAACAAATTCTACATGATCATTAGATGGGATTAACTTATCATAGGAAACACTCAAATAGCAGGCAATTCAATTATTTTATCACATGGTGCACTCAAGTCAATGCAGTCTGAATTCTCTACTTGAAACATGTGCATATCAGAATTGTTTTTCACTAATTTTTGCTCTAAAATAGCATGAACAGTGGACAATTGTAGTTCGTCACAAACATACCCACCTTGAGTGATGATATCACCATGGTCTTTACCTTTTTGGCTCTCCTCAAATCATGTAGGTGCATCCACCTCCTCATCTTCCTTCTCAACCAATGGAGTCGGTGTCTCAATCAGCTCATTCTCCTCTTCGGTATGGTTCTCAACTTCCTGTAGGTTGTTAGTCACAGAAAAAGACACAAACACAGGTTTGTTCTCATGTTTCCTATCATTAAGTGATGAGGACATGACCCCTATAGATACAACCATATTTGCTATGCTTACTGTTCAAGTACAAGAGCTCGTACGTTTCACTTAAATTATCAGGTGAACTTGTTTTTAGGAGTGTATTTATATTATATGAACTATATTATGCTACCTAATGATGAAATATATATATGTGCAGCACCATGTCACTTTTGGTCCAAGACAAGCAAGCAATTCGAGCTGGACCCGTTTTGGAATCCAGTTCGACCTCCGGAATCAGCCTAACAGCACCAACTTAAAACAGCCATAACTTTCACATACGGAGTCCGTTAGAGGTCCACGAGTACTTGATGGAAAGCTTATTTCGTCATCTTTCCAACAGATCTAGCCTCACCTCCAAATTCCTTCTGGACTGATTGCAATCATCAAAAAAAGACGACATATCACCTGTTTTTGGCCAATCTGGGCTTTGTAATCGTACTCAACATGGCCCATATGCCGGCGGCCCACTTGGGGGCGTGGTTACTGTTCACATGAACAGTACCGTAAGTTTTAGTCCCACCCCGCTATTTCTTTTAGATTTGTGGCTCCTCATCCCCTATTTAAGGAGGACGCACCCCCTCTAGTTTCCTTGGATTTTGTTTAGTTAAAAGTTAGTATTGTTGCAACTTCGTGTATTGGCTTGTGTCTACTAGACCAACCATAATACCGCTTTCAAAATCCCAATTCAATATTTCAATCTTTATTTGCAATTTCAGATTGCTTTATCTTGTTCTTGCGTGCTTCTTCGGTGTATGCAAGAATCGACCTTAAATGGTCGAGTCAGCCGGTATTCGTGTACGATTGATAACGACTTGTCAATCAGTTCAGCGATTGCGTGGTTTCGAGCCTTGCGTGTTTGTAGCCAGGATCGTGAGAGTTGAGCGACGCCTATCGGACTTATCATTCTCATCGAAAGATCGGGCCAACAAATCGAACCTTAGGGTTCATCATTAAGCATTCTCAATTTCTCCTTAATCTGACTTTCAACCTTACAGGCAAGTATAAACAAATGAGGGAGAGAACCACATTCTTTGTGAATAAGAAGGTCCTGAATTGGTTGATTAAGCCCACTTAAGAACCTATTCTCTGTAGCTTCAGCATGTTCCTCTAAGCCACAACGCAACAAACGAGTTTTTAATTCATGATAGTATTCCCTTATAGTTCTACGACCTTGTTTGAAACGTTGTAATCAAGCTAATAAATAATCAGCAAGATATTTAGGAACAAATTCATCTCTCAAAAGTTTCTTTAATGTGTGCCAAGTTTGAGGCACTCTTCCATGTCTATGTAAATACTTCCACCAAAGTATTGCATTCTCAACAAAAACACTAGTGGCGGCTCTAATCTTTTGCCTGTCAGACCATTCATAATATTCCAATTCTTTGTCTAAACCTATCGTCCAGTCAATATAGGCATCAGGATCAAATTTACTAGCAAAGGATGGCAAAGTGATATTAGTTTTACTAGACGTACTATCACGATCATATACCTTATGTGGTGGAGAAACTTGGCTCAAGCTTGCATTTTTCTCGCAGACTTTCTTGCGCTCCCATTCAATGGCTCGAAGAAGACGTGGATCGATCTCATAATCATCCCGTGAACCTGCCATAATTAGTAGAAAACAAAGAACAAATCAAAGTGTATATGTCCCTATGAACTACTAGGTTCTGGAGTTTCACAAGTCACTCACACTCAAGCTTATACCCAGTTCTTACCAATGCAGTAAGGAAGTGGTACAACCGGTGGCTGGTTCATGATACTCTCACTTGTGATCAGCCCAACGATTGCAAGGAGTGGCACCTGCTGAGTTAGTAGGAAGTGGAGCTCGGAAGGCTAGTATGTAGCAAAGGAGTAGCAATTGTTCAATTCAGTATGCAAAGTTGAAAAGCAGTTCAAAGTACTAGTCACAAGTGCTGGTCCTAGTCTAAACCAAGCCTAGCTAGAGCAACTCATAAGAACGACTATAGTAACAACGGAAGGCTAGCATCAGAACTATTAAGGCAAGCGAGCAATGGATGACTATGCCAAACTGAACAAGGAAAAAAATCAAGAAAAGAGGCAGCTCTAAATTTTTTTTTCTTCTTCTCTTTTTCACTTCTTTTTTTTTTCTTCTTCTCTGTCTTTCTTTTTTTCCTCTATCTTTCTCTTTTTTTTCTTCTCTTTCTTTTTTTTTTTCTTTTTCGGCCCTTTCCTTTTTTTTATACCTCAGAAGCTAATTTAACCAGAAGCAACCCGATGAACCCGATGGCAAAAAGCAATGTGGAACTCAGACTTGGCACCCTATGCGGCACCGACGGCGCCGACCGCAGTAGCAGCGGCTCGGGCTATAGCGACGAGGCGGTGGTGCGGCGACGTAAGGCGGTGGCCCACGTGGCGGCGGCCTGGCGGCAATGGCCGTTCAGCGCAAGAAGGCGGTGGTGGCGCCAAGCCGGTGGCAACGATGGCCCGCGGCGGCGGCAATGAGATGACCGGCAGCAACGATGGCGGCGACTCCAAGATTAAACATGATGGTAGCGGCGGCCTAGCGGCAGCGAAGGAAGCGGAGGGTTGCCGCTACGCTCGCGACGGGAGCGGATCGGTGACCTGACTCCGGATAGAGTCGGCGGCGGCGGCGGCGGCGGCGGTGAGTCCCGAGGCGGCGTCGTCTGATCAAAGCGGCGATGCACGCAAGGCGGCGGCGACGACCTGATCCTAGGCGGATGAGCCGAAACGGCGGTGGCGAAAAAGAATCCGGCGGCGGCCGGTGCAGGGCGGCGGCATGGATTCGTGCAGAGAAAACGAGTCTGTAAAGCAATGAAGCGAGCCGAGGCGGTCGGGGTAGTTCTTTGCGGGCAAGGGCGTAAACCGCTGCGAGTCCTTGGCGGCGGTGAGCTGGCGGAGGTCGGCGCTGGAGTGCGTGATCTGGACGGCGGCGGCGGCGGAGTTCGGCACTCCCTGCCTCTGGTCACTAGATCCGGAGGCCAGGCAGTGCCCGGGAACGACGGTGGCCTTCTTCTTGCTGATAAGGACCACGCCGCAACGTTCGAACCGAGGCACGTTGCTGGCAAAGGACGCGCATGGATGTTTGGGCGAGGCGACGCTTGGACCAAAAAGCTGGTGTCATTTCTCGCTTGGACTGAGGATGGGATGACAGGATGCGCCGCCGGGAGATGCGCGATGAGAGCTCCGATAGGATCCACCGAAACGCACGCGCGTGACGGTGGTGGCAGGTCAATCTGCTATTTTTTCCGTGTCTTTCTCCAAACCCTAAAGGAAACTACCAAAGCACTTCACATGAACTGTGCTAGACGATTTACAAGAGACCCTAAACTAGACAAATCTAGACAAGAAACTAGCACAATGACTCGATGATGCAACGAAAATTCAACAGCGCAAACTAAAAGAAAAAATTGCAAAGGCACAAATTTGTTTGGACGATGAACTAAACCTATATTTTTTTTATTTTCGTGGCTATTTGAACTGTAGGAAAAAATTCTCACCGATGAACTGTAGCTCTGATACCACCTGATGAACCCGACGGTCCTTGTTTTGGCCCGATCTTTCGATGAGACGGTAAGTTCGGTAGTAGTCGCTCAACTCTCACGATCCTGGCTACGAACACTCAAGGCTCGAAACCACGCAATCGCTGAACTGCTCGACAAATCGTTATCAACCATGCATGAATACCCGGATGACCCGACCACGAAGGTCGATTCCTGCATACACCGAAGAAGCACGCAAGAACAAGATAAAGCAATCTGAAATTGCAAATAGGAATTGAAATATTGAATTGAGCTGGGATTCTAAATAAGGATCTTAATTTGGTGGTCTAGCCGACACACGCAAAAGATACAAGTTGCAACGAAGGCAAACTAAACATAAACCAAGAAAACTAGAGAGGGTGTGGCCTCCTTAAATAGGGAATGAGGAGCCACACATCTAATAGAACTAAAGGGGTGGTACTAATTCGTGGTTACTGTTCACATGAACAGTGCACATCCCCAGGTGGGCCGCCGGCATATGGGCCAAGTTGAGTACAATTACAAAGCCCAAGTTGGCCCAAACAAGTGATATGATATCTTCTTTTGATGATTGCGGTCAGTACAAAAGGAATTTGGATGTGAGGCCAGATCCGTTGGAAAGAGGATGAAATAAGCTTTTCATCAAGTACTCGTGGACCTCCAACGGACTCCGTATGTGAAAGTTATGCATGTTTTAAACTGGTGTTGCCAAGCTGATTCCGGACTGATCTGACTTGTTGTGGTAGTAGTGATACTCCCCTTGCCTTTGTTCCTGAGTAGAATGACATCACAAGACTTAGGTAGCAATCCATCCTCAATGGAACAATTATGAACTCCTAGAAACGAAGTTACCTGATAATTTAGTTGGCGAGCACGAGCTCTAGTAATTGGAACAGCAAGCATAGCAAATATGGTTGTATCTATAGGGGTCATATCCTCATCACGCGATGTATGTAAGGAACACGAAGGGCTACTGGAGCAGATGATCGATGGCCAAGGACATTGGACAATCGACTACTAGCACCATATCGAAGCGTGCGATGTTGGACCGGACTGCTCCAACTCTTCTTCTACCGCATTGCGCATCTAGTGGTAACAACCTATGATCTCTTACTCACATGGCTTCGTGGTTTATGCGGTAGAAATTTTTATTGCAAGCTGGTGTAGCCTACTTGTGTGCCAAATAGTGGTATCATAGCCATCTTCTGTAGTATTTGATCTAGATTGGTTGCATATAGTTGATATGTGGTAGTAGTAGATTATTGTTTTTCTGGTATGGTAACCTAGATCGATTCATATAGATGGATGGGTTTAGGCACTGGTTGGTGAGATCAATCGACTTTGGCAATAGTAGATGGGTTCGCCTGAGGTATGAGTTGATAGCACCGTATGATTAGTTGCACTTGTTCACGGTCGCATTGCACGATACACCTATCGGACACAATTCTGCCAATGGGGCAAACCGTGATGCATAGTGGTATGGAGCCAATAGGTCGGTTTTTGTGGGTTTCTATTCCTTTTGGAAAACTCATGCACTGAGCAATGTGATTGATAAATGGAAAAATGTGTTGATCAGATTGGTTCGGAATTGGGTTAATGTGATTAATCTGATGAATTTTCTCAGCGCGATATCGTGAATTAGATTAATGTCCCGAAAAAATTTCCAAGGTCGCTGCCCTCAACCCACGAGAGGTGTTGTCCCTTCGAACCCCGCCCTCTAATCGTTGTAGATAATCGTTGGCATGTTATATAGTATTATGTGTGTATATCTCCCAATAGAATTGGATTCTATGCATAATTCTTTTTGTAGGGATTGATGTGAATAGTATGACCCATTGTGTATGTGATGCATGTATGAAATTTTCATGGCCTACGTGTCATGCTAAATTATAGCCATGCGTTTACATATTATTGTATAATGGTCTGCATGCCGACACGTGATGCTTGATATTCTCATATGTAATTCATTACTAGCTGTTAAGAGTAATAGCTTAGTAGATGAATATGGTGACCTCAAGCATGATGGCTTGGTGGACAGGAAGTGTGGTGATGTCGAGACCCAAAGTTACGGTTCGGGACCCTCTGTGTTTAATGCACTAGCCCAGGATCATGCTAGTGCACACAGTGTCAATAAAGATGGCAATCGATCCATACAAGCGAATAATAACATAAACGATTAACTTTGATTAACAAATAATGGTTTTGACCTTAAGGTCGAGTTTACAACTATTGAGCCACGCAGGGCTAACATAGGAAATAAACGGCAGCGGAAACATAAACGGTAGTGGCACCCCATCGGTTCGCCACAGGCAACCGACTGGGATCAAGACCTCACGATCAGGCACCTTCGATATACTCGTCCTCGAATCTGGTGAAGACTCCTCCTCTGCTTGATTCGTCAAAACAAGCGTGAGTACACCGTACTCATAAGCCACACCACAGAGATGCAAAATATATATATGCTTGGCTTTTTACAAAGGAAGGCATTCATGGCTCCTTTTGCATAAATGCCACTTTTGCGATTGAATACAATTAATAGATTAAAGGCAGTAAAACAAATAGACAATAATAATTTTAACAAGTTATTTCACAAAGACACACACACTGACCTAACAGTTATTCACATAGCTAGATGATTTAATCACATAGCTCCCTTCCCTACAGATTTTATGAAAATCTACCCTAGTGTCAAATCCCGAGCATTGTCCATGATCATGACACGGCTATTCAAATAGATTAAGTTACACTCTGCGAGTTTGTACACTTTACCCACAAGATACAATTAGTGTAGCTAACACTAATCATAACAAAGCATTTGAGATACCTTATCCTACTATGCTAGGCCCGTCTCAAAACAGGCATGTGGTCGACAGAAGCTCAGTTCAATGGCGCACATGGTGAGGTCCTTAATTGACCAAGGCAAGACTTCCACTAACTAAACCACATAGACACACAGATTTTTAATATTCACACACAGTCCACCCTTTCACACAGTATCCACCCCTTGCCTCGGTCCAAAATCTTTTACCACCGGTTGATTTAAGTGCAACATATGCCACAAAGACACATAGTACACACAGTTTGTTCACATTAGTTTCATATTCACTTAGTCAATTTATAGCAGTATACATGACAAGTGAGTCGTGGCATGGCTAAGCAATCTAATCATAACTAACCAACCCACGTTGGTGTTACAATATTACCAACTAATTATCAACTAGGGTGACAAGGAATCAAGGCTTAACAATTACACAAGGAGGCATATCAATTTGGAATTAACTCTCGCACCCAAAAGCTTTTAAATAAATACTTGAATTAAGATGCGATAATTTGAATTAAAATACTTTTATAAAACTGGGAAGCAAAATGGTCAAGGGCATAGCTTGCCTTGAAAAGGATCTAGGAATTGATCTTGGTCTTGGAAAGGTCCTTCTTCTTCAACTCTTCAAAGACGTCGAAGTCTACTCGCAAAGCGACACAAACAAACAAAACTAAAATAAAAACCAGAAGCAAATAACTCCAATAAAATAATTAAAATCTCCAATAGATAGATCTGGATTTTAGACGAATTTAGAAATTTGAATGGATGGATTTGGAGTGAGGATTCAATTATTATGAATTTTACAAATTTTAACCTAAATTTGGAAATTAAATAAATTCTAAATTCTAAAACTAAACTGAACTCCAAATTACATAATTATATGTTATTTAATTAGACAATAATTTTCTAAGATTTTAGCAATTTAAATCATCCAATTTGGATTTGGGATTCAAAAGGTATGAATTTTACAAGTTTTAACCTATCTCTTGAATTTTAAATGAATTTCTAAATTTAAACAAAAGTCAAATTTAAATAATTTTGATTTGATTAGCTAGATCTTAATTCTATATGAATTTAGAAATTTGAAACACCCAATTTGGAGTTTGGATGCAAAAGTTATGAATTTTACAAATTTAAACCTAAATCATTATTTAACAATTTCCCGAATTAATTTTCTAAAGGAAATTATAATTATTGCGCAAGGTGACGTCGTGAAGGATTTTCGGAAAATAAATGAATTAAAGAATTAAGCGACATGTGGGACCCACATCGGTGACCCGACTCACGATGGACCAAGTCCACCGAGCCTTCGGATTTGAAGCAGTCTTTGGCGTGGCGCACCGCGCGATGGCGGCTGCAGCAGCGCCACGTGGTGACACGCACGCACGCGAGGTGAGGTGGCGGTGGCGTGGCGCCCACGTCGGCGAGGACGACAACGACGGCGGCAACCTTGGACCGATGGTCACCGGCGCTTCTGATGCTTTCGCCGGCGAGGTGGGTGGTGCAGGCGTAGGTAGCGCTATTGCGAACACGATGAGGTACCTCGGGTGGTTGAGGTGGGCGGTGGTGGCCGTGGCGAGGTCGGGCGGGCCAGCGGCTTCGGGTTTTGTCGGGCGGGCGCTCGGTGAGGCTCGACGAAATGGGTGGCTCCGGAGGTAGGTGCGGTGACGGCGAACACGGCGGGTGCTCCACGACACGCCGGCGGCGATAGCGGCGGCAAGAATCGAAAATCCCACCCGCGGAGAAAGCCCTAGAGCTCGAATTGGCGGCGATGCGGAGGTTCTCGGGTGGAATTGAGCGAGGGTTAAGGAAAGGGCTGCGGCGATCCTCGGGGTGGCTTTTATAGAGGTCGGGAGGCACCGGCGGCGTGGCGGCGTGGAGGTCGTGGGCGGCGGTTGCGGCCGTGGGCGTAATGCCGCCGCGAGACGAGGTCGTGGGGTGTGGCGGGGTGGTCGTGGCGTCGTGGCGCCGTAAGCGGAGAACGAGGCGGTTGGGCGTCATTGTGAAGCTTCGGCGTTGACCGCTCATGGCGGTTGCTTTCGCGATGAACGCTTGGAGACGAAGCGATGGCGGCGACCTGTAGCGGGCCGCTTAGCGGCGAGACGGGAGGCGCCCACCTGGCGAAGGTGAGGCGAGGCGGTGGCGAATCGCCGTCCAACTCGGATCGGACGGACACGAATGATTGGGCGAGATGAACAATCTTTGGGCGAGAGATTTAGCCCAACGACTGTTTGGAGATTTAAAATAGGTTTTTCCTTTTTAGAAAATAGCGAAATTCAAATAAGCAATGGAAAATAGCAAATGAACTTGGAAAAATTCGAGAAAATTCCGAAAATATATCAAGCTCATAGAATCCAAATAAAATAGTTTTGACTATTGTTCATGTTGGAATTATTCATATTAAATTGTTTTGTTACTAAAGTCCAAGTTAAAGCTTTTGAACTAAATTCAAATAAATCCAAATGGTGAATTTTCTCTCTACCAACTATTTAAATGATTTTTAAAGCTCTAAAATTGGGATGTTACAAACCTCCCCCTTAAAGGAATCTCGCCCCGAGATTGGGCTAAATGGAGAAAAGGCTAGGAACTCGGCTTTCAACTCTTCTTCACGCTCCCACGTTGCTTCACCTTCAGTGGTGGCTCCACTTGCACTTTGCAAAATGAACTGTCTTATTCGTCCGCGTTCTGCGACATCGAGAATCTTGACCTATTTGTTCTTTGTAGGTGAGGTCTTATTTTAGTTCAATTGACTCCAACGGTGCTTGTTCTTCGGCACCCTAAGACACTTCTTCAAGCGAGAGCGTGAAAGACATCGTGTACTCGCTAGCTAGCATTGTGGCGGCTCTAAGCGATAAGCCACTTCTCCACGGCGTTCCAAAATCTTGAGCGGACCAACATCCGAGGGGCAAGTTTCCCTTTGGCATGGAACCTTCTCACACCTCGAGGCGTAACTCGGAGATACACAAAATCTTCGGCTCAAAATCGAGATCACGGCGGCGATTGTCGGCATAACTCTCTGCCTCGATCGAGCTATCTTGACCTCTCTCGATCATGGACACTTGCTCTTCGCTTCTTGAATAATATCCGGACCAAAGATCATGCGTTCATTTGTTTCGACCAGTTCAACGGGGTTCTCTGAGGCCGACCATACAAAGCTTCAAGCGGTGACATTTGCAAAGCGGCTTGATAAGCTGTTGTTGTACGAGAATTCGCATATGGTAAACTCTTATCCCAGCGGGTAGCATTTGCTAGCGCACAGGCTCTCAGCATATCCTCCAATATTTGGTTAACTCTTTCAGTCTGTCCATCTGTTTGGGGATGATCGCGATCTTGAAATTCAGTGAGTCCCTAAGGCTTCATGCAAACTCTGCCAAAATCGGAGGTGAATTGAGATCCTCGATCGACACTATCTTCTTAGGCACACCATGCAAACCGACAATCTTGACATGTACTGCTCGCTAGACAATCTCTGAATAAGTGGTTTTATTTGGTAAGAAATGGGCAACTTTAGTCAAAGCGATCCACTATTACCCAAATCGAATCGTAACCCGATTGAGTCTTGGGTAGACCGATAATGAAATCCATTCCGATTTCTTCCCACTTCCACTCTGGAATCTGCAAGGGTTGCAACAGACCTGCTGGCCTCTGATGTTCTGCTTTAACTTTCTGACACACATCGCACAAGGCAACGAACTCTGCGACGTCCCGTTTCAAATTCGGCCACCAAAACTTATTCTTAACATCCTGATACATCTTAGTACTACCAGGGTGAATCGAATACCTTGAGTCATGGGCCTCCTTCAGGATTAGCTGCCTCAATCCATCAATATCTGGAATGCAAATACGTCCATTGATCCACAGTATATCCTGATCATCCACTGTGAAGTCCTTGAACTTCCCTTCTGTCATCTTCTTCTTGATGTCGGAGAACTCTGAGTCTTTCTATTTGAGCCGCGAATTTTCTTCTCCAAAGTATTTGCACTTCCAAGTTTGCTCTGAATCCTTGAGATACTACTTCTAGCTTCACCACGAATTCCTCTTGAAGTTCTGAACAAGGCTCTTTCACTTCCAAAGCATTGCAGTGGCTCTTACGGCTCAAAGCATCTGCAACGACATTGGCTTTACCAGGATGGTAATGGATTCCAAGATTATAATCCTTTATCAACTCTAGCCATCTCCTCTGTCTCATATTCAGATCTGACTGAGTGAAAATATTTTTCAAGCTCTTATGATCTGTGTATACCTCACAGCGATTACCGATGAGGTAATGACGCCAAATCTTCAAAGCATGCACTACGGCAGCTAATTCCGGATCATGGGTAGGGTAATTTTCTTCATGCGCCTTAACTGCCTTGACGCATAAGCGACCGCTCTTCCTTCTTGCATCAGGACACATCCTAATCCTTGACGTGAAGCGTCACAATAGATATCAAAATCCTTACGAATATCTGGCAAAATCAGCACTTGAAGTCAAACGCTTCTTCAATTCTTGAAAACTTTCTTCACAAGCTGGGGTCCAGGTAAACTTTTTCTCTTTCTTCAACAATTGCGTAAGAGGTTTAGCAATTGACGAAAATCCTTCAATGAAAGCGGCGATAATATCCTCGCTAATCCCAAGCTGCGAATCTGAGTAGCGGTCTTGGGTTGTCCCCAATGTATCTGACTTTAACTTCTTGGGGTCAATGCTACTCTGCAAATTGTCATTACATGACCAAGAAAATCCACTTCCTTTTTCCAAAAATCGCACTTGCTAAACTTAGCATACAACTGATGCTCCCTGAGCTTCTCTAGAATTAATCTCAAATGTTCAGCATGCTCTTCTTCCGACTTGGAGTAAACCAAAATATCATCGATGAATCGACTACAAACTTGTCCGGATACTCCATGAATACCTTATTCATCATGTTCATGAAATAGGCGGGGGCATTAGTCGGACCAAAGGACATGACTAGGAACTCATAATGTCCATACGCGTTGAGAAAGCGGTTTTAGGTATATCCTTAGGGCAGATCTTCAAGCGATGATAACCCGATCGCGAGATCAATCTTCGAGAACACTCGGCTCCTTCATTTGATCAAAGCAGATCATCTATCCGGGGCAATGGGTACTTATTCTTGATGGTGACTTCATTGAGAGATCGGTAGTCGATGCACATTCTCATGCTTCCATCCTTCTTTTGGCGAACAAAGTGGCGCTCCCCATGGCGCACGAACTAGGCCTCACAAAACCTTTCTCCAAAAGTTCTTCTATCTGTTTCTTCATCTCCACTAACTCATCGGTACGGCATCCGTAGACGGTCTCTTCGAGATGGGTCTTGGCATTCGGCACTAGATCGATGACAAACTCGATGACTATCACGATCCGGCTGGTATTCCTTTGGTATCCTCGATTGTGCACATCTTCGCCACAATCAAAGCGGCTTTGTGCTTGGTTAACCAATCCATGCCAAGGATGACATCTATGGTTTGGGTGTCTAGAATAATTAGGTTAGCTAGAAACTCAACTCTATGAGTAACTTAGCCCCTAAACAACCCACATTAGAACTTAGCTCGCTCTAGCGCGGACTAACAGAGTTCGCTTAAGAGGCATAACTTCCAAGTCTGGTGCTTCTGAGCGGCTCTTTCAAAGTAGCGTGGATTAACACGACCTCGACTAACGAACCGAGGCCTCTGGTTGGCTAGTTCCCCGAGAAACTCCTTGGTTGTTCTACTTTGGGGTCTTGGTGTTGCTCCAAGGTTGAAGCGAACCGAGTGATAGTTCCTTCCGAGGACACCGATTAGCAAAATGCCCGTTGCAATTGTAACACACTCTTGGTTCATTCTGGCTTGGTTGTTGTTCCTGGCCTCAGGGGTTGGACCACCAAGTGTTGATCGGCGGGTTACGATACTCTGAACAAAGGACGAGGTGTCAAGGTGGTGTATCAGAAACGAATTAAACCGCCGGCAGGGTACTACTCTTGCCCTCTCAGTGCTTGTCGGTGGCTTCTTCCTTGAATCATCCTACGTGGATCCTCAATTGCAAACTCCTTGCGTTGTCCTCCATGACCAACGCCTTGTTAATCAACTGCAGGCGTGTAAGCAAGCGAGATTCAACCGGATCCATAATGCCGATCAAGACCTCACGATCGAGCACCTGCGATCTTCGATGTACTTGCCTGCCCGCATTACGCCCTCGAAGCTTCCTGAGCTCTGCGGCAAGTCCTCGTTACTCGTGAAGACTCGAAAGACTCGTTAAAACTGAGGAGAAAGAAAGAAATTACAGCAATAGATGAGTCAAGAGAGATATAAGAGGAGTTAAGCAATTCTTATAGATTAATTTTCTTTTTAGAAAATAATTTGGACACCTAAGCGGCCAATCTAACTAAAACACTTTGGCTCGATACCACTTTTATCGAGACCCAAAATTCGGTTCGGGAGTAATGCACTAGCCGAGGATCATGCTAGTGCACAAGTGTCAACAAAGATGGCAATCGATCCATACAAGAATAATAACATAAGCGATTAACTTTGATTAACATGGTTTTGACCTTAAGGTCGAGATGAGAACTAACAAGAAATAAGCAGCGTGAAACATATCGGTTCGCCACGACGGCAGCTTGGCGGGATCAAGACCTCACGATATGTACTCGTCCTCGAATCTTTGGTGAAGACTCCTCCTCTGCTTTTCGTCAAAACAAGCGTGAGTAACCGTGCTCTTAAGCCACACCACGAGATTGCAAATATATATAAGGCATTTTACAAAGGAAGGCATTGGCTCTTTTGCATAAATGCCACTTTTGCAATTGAATACAATTAATAGATTAAAGACAGTAAAACAAATAGACAATAATAATTTTAACAAGTTATTTCACAAAGACACACACACACAGCCTAACAGGTTATTCACATAGCTAGATGATTTAATCACATAGCTCCCTTCCCACACAGTTTTATGAAAATCTACCCCTAGTGTCAAATCCCCGAGCATTGTCCATGATCGAGGACGCGGCTATTCGAATAGATTAAGTTACACTCTGCAGAGTTTGTACACTTTACCCACAAGATACAATTAGTGTAGCTAACACTAATCATAACAAAGACAGGCATGTGGTCGCACAGAAGCTTCGTTCAATAGAGCACATGGTGAGGTCCTTAATTGACCAAGGCAAGACTTCCACTAACTAAACCACAGGCGATTTTAATGTCACACACCACATGTCCACCCCTTTCACAGTATCCACCCCTTGCGAACCCGATGGTCACCGGCGCTTCTGACTTGTCAATTTTCGCCGCTACAATATTTACCAACTAATTATCAACGAGGTGGGTGAATTAAAATACTTTTATAAAATGCATGGTCAAGGGCATAGCTTGCGCTATTGCGAACACGATGAGCTACCTCCGGGTGGTTGAGGTGGGCGGTGGTGGCAGCTAGGTCGAATTTAGCGAAGCGGCTCGGGTTTTGTCGGCGGCGCTCGGTGAGGCTCGAGCGAAATGGGTGGCTCGGGAGGTAGGTGGACCCAGTGACACGGCGAACGGCGAGGTGCTCCACGACAACAGCGAACACGCGGGGCGGCGGCAGCGGCGGCGCAAATCGAAAAAATCCACCGGCGAGAAAGCCCTAGAGCTCGAATTGGCGGCGATGCGGAGGTTCTCGGGTGGAATTGAGCGAGGGTTAAGGAAATGGGGGCTGCGGCGATCCTCGGGGTGGCTTTATAGAGGTCGGGAGGCAAGGCGGCGTGGCGGCGTGGAGGTCGTGGGCGGCAGTTGCGGCTTTGTGGGCGAATCGCCCGCGGGACGAGGTCGTGGGGTGTGGCGGGGTGGTCGTGGGCGTCGTGGCGCGCGGCGAGCTTGCGGGCGGTTGGGCGTCATTGTGAAGCTTCGGCGTTGACCGCTCATGGCGGTTGCTTTCATGACAAACGCTTGGAGCGAAAGCGACGACCATGCGAGCCGCTTAGCGGCAGACGGGAGGCGACCATTTGGCGAGAGGGTGCGAGGCGGCAGCCTTGGCGAGAATCGCCGTCCAACTCGGATCGGACGAATCTGAATGATTGGGCGAGATGAAGCAGATCTTTGGGCGAGAGATTTAGCCCAAGCATTGTTTAGAGATTTAAAATAGGTTTTTCCTTTTTAGAAAATAGCGAAATTCAAATAAGCAATGGAAAATAGCAAATGAACTTGGAAAAATTCGAAAATTCAGAAAATATATCCAAGCTCATAGAATCCAAATAAAATAGTTTTGACTATTGTTCATGTTGGAATTATTCATATTAAATTGTTTTGTTACTAAAGTCCAAGTTAAAGCTTTTGAACTAAATTCAAATAAATCCAAATGGTGAATTTTCTCTCTACCAACTATTTAAATGATTTTTAAAGCTCTAAAAATTGGGATGTTACAGGTGATGACGATTGCCATGTTAAGGATCATACAAACAATGAAGAGGAGCTATAGGGTGTAGGATCCAGGTAATGCACATCAACTCTTAACTAAATTACTCCTTTTGCAGACAAAGCTAACACCAAAGACTTCTAGAGCTATAAGTTGTAGGCTGACATTATATATGAATTGATGCAGTATAGATGGTGGCAATACTGAAGGTATTGAGATAATTGTTAAACGCTTCATGCTCAAAGCACAAATTCTGCACTTGATATGCTTAAGCGAAGTGAATATTAAAGATGTTCCATGCGGCTCAGAACCCTTAACCCGATAACAATCCATCCAAAATCAAAGCTAGTTTTCTCCTTTCATTGTTCGGTACACAAACATTCCTACCTCATTCTTGGTCTTGACGTTGATGCTTATTCTCACCGGTGGTGAGCAGAAGCAGAAGGTGGCACCGGCGAAGCAGCTTTACCTCCGGGCGTGCCAAGTGCAACTTGTTGTAATTTGAGGACCATTTTGGTAATTTCTCAATTAGAGAAAAGAAGAAAATGAAAAAGAAAAGAAAAGGAGTTGTGGGGCCTACCTATCATTGAGCTAGGAGGAAGGACAAGGTTGGAGACAAAGTCTCCGGCCCTAACTGGGGCAGCGCAGGGACTTTGGGGATTTTCACCTTTCTCTGGCGGTAGCTCAAGCAAGCATTGCGGGAGGGCCGGGCGATTACCGCGTCGACCGTTGGCGGCAGCGGCTCGAATCCTCCCCTCCTCCTCACATTCTTATGGCGGCTTCTCCTCTTCCTTTTCTGGAACGCGAAAAACAGCGAGTCTTCCCCATTTTTGAGTGTGTATTCTTCCCCTCCTATTGGGATTCAGTTTTGGCTTTTGGAGTTGCTGCTCTACCGTGGTGGTTTGATGCCGTCGGTGGTGAGGTCTGGACTCTCATCCTTGTGCATTCTGCCGGCTCCCTTCTTGCACCCTATCCTCTATTGGGTGTTCGATTTGGAACTTGGGACTTGCTCATTTGGAGATTTGATATGGTTAGCTTTGGTTTGATCTTGAGTGGAAGAAGGCTTTCGGTTTTGGTGCTTGGTGCTCCTTGGTGCATTCGGCCGATGCATCTCATTGGTGATTCTTGTGCGGCATTATTCCCGGTACCTCGACTTCACATTTGGAGTGCCCTGAATTATAAAGAACGGCATTGTATCTCCGACGACCATGTCCTCTCACTGCGGCATAGTGGGGCAATTGGTTTTCTGAGTCAGCGCATTCGCGTGCCTTGCCTGGTTACTTCTCGGTGGCTTTGAGTGCCATCTGCTTAGTGAATTGCAATTTTCAGTTTGATCGCTTCACTTTGTAGAGTGTGTCGTGCTAGTATATTTGAGATTATACTATCTTTTATCCATATCTAGCACAGGGTGACTTTGCATGGTATTTTTGTGGGCTTGTGAATTGCTCGATGAAGATTGTTGTTCCTAGTGAGATTAGATTGACAATTGATATTATAAATCAGACTTGAGCTTGTTAATTGCATATTGTTATCAAGTTGTTCATTTATCTCTATTGAAGATTAGATTGCTCTGTTTGTTTACACTGTGGTTACGCTGCTTCATTGCTGACTGAATTGGATTAAGCTTAAATTCTGATCTTGCTTTGATCCGTCTTATCATTCTATTGACCAAAAGTGTTAAGTGTTGTTGCTGTGACTCATGAGATAATTTGACTTATGTTCTTGTCACCTTAGTAAGGCATTTAGTTCAACTCAAAGTTTGATTTATTTCTTAAAAATTGTCATATCTAATTAGTGAAAAGACTAGACAAAAGTGGCGAGGAGACCAAGAATTAATTCTTGAGCAGCTCGACATCCGAGAGCAATAAATAAATAATAAATCTAAGCATTATGCTAGTTTTAATTGTCCACATGTTCTATCTTTTGAGCATATTATCATGTTTAATTGACATTAGAAGTTTACATGCTAAACTCATTGATTGTATGATATTTCTGTCATTTAAATGTTACTGGAAATATGCTTTTATATTCATAATTGCTGTTGGAATTATTTTTGAATATTTGCTAAAACTGGTAATTTTACAACAATTCAGAAAACCAATAATTGAAGAAATGGCTTCTTCGTCTGATGTCGCTAAATCGGAAGTATCTGACGGTGACAACTTTAAATGTTGGCAGGCTAAAACAAAACTATGGCCGACCGACCTCAAACTTTTTTGGGTCATTTCAAATCCTCCAATGTTCCCATTGGAAACTGGTGCTAAGACGCAGTGGGAGGATGCGAACAATTCAGTCTTATCTCGTTTGTTAGCTATCCTATCCAACTGGTTGTTCAACGTATACGTTAACTTCAAAGATGCTAAGAAACTCTAGGACGTACTTGATGACAAATATTCTGAAGGGGATAATGAGAATGAGTCAGACATAACTGCTACCTACTTGAACTTTAAGATGGTTGAGGGGCAGTTGGTGATTGAGCTACTTCATGAGCTACAACTCCATGTACGTGACTTAAGTCAGTATGATTGTGTCTTACTAGAGAAGTTTCAAGTGAATTTCATCCTGGCTAAGTTACCGCCCTCGTAGCGTGACTTTGTGACCGCTCGTATACACATAAATGAACGCTTGACTCTCAATGAGCTGTCAGCTGCTATTAATGTCGAAGAGCGTGCAAGAGCCGTTGACGGTATAGGAAAAGCTCAGGTTTAGGCTCATCAGGTGGAGATCAAGAATGTTGGAAGCTTTGGGAAACAGAAATTCAAGAATCAACCCCAGAACAAGCTCAAAGGAAAGAAAATAAAGAAGATAAAAGAGAAAATTGTATGCTTTGTTTGTGGAGTGGTTGGTCATAAAGTCAACCATTGCCGCAATCGTAAGGCCAAGAGTCCTTTTCCTGATCAGCATAAAGGCTATAAGACTGAAGTGAATGTCACGCTGGCTAGTTTCAATTCAGAAGGGTATGTACCTCAAGCCTTTATGGCAAATCATTTTTCTTTTATTAATGTGAAAATTTCTAGTCTTTATTTTTCTACCATTAATATAGGAATTCTTAGTTTTTCCTCTCCTAGAATTAATATGAGGACTCCTATAGAAGCCTCCAATTAGTATAGATATAGATATAGATAGATAGATAGATAGATAACCTGGAACTGAAAAGTTTGACATGTGCATTAGACCGCTTAATTTATGAGGAAGTAAAACTTGGCACTAGATTTCCGCTCCAATATAACACATGATGGATGCAGACACTTGGAGACTGCTCCCTCGCTCGAATAGGATCCGGACGAGGGCAGAGACCGCTACAGATCAACGTCAGCTGTGGCAGGCGGGAACAAATGTGTAAAAGCAGGTTGAAGGCCAGAAAAGGAACAGGCTAGTTCCCGCGTCCGGACCATCCATCCGACAGAATGAATTCGTCGTTGTAGGAACAGACACTTGGGATCGAATTTTGAAGAACAAAAAAACTCTTGAAGAACTGAACAGAACTTTCAATACGCTGAAACTTCAGATCGAGAAGAAGGACAAAATCACGAGAGAAGACACACAAGGATATAATTTTCGCCGCATGTTCTACTTTCGACTTTTCGGTTTTTCTCTTTCTTTTATCTACGACTCACGAGTTACAATCGGACTTTAATTCTGTTTGTCCAGCTCTAATTTAATTCTGTTTGTCCAGCTCTAAACTTTCAGACATAACAGAGTTCAAAACCGACAACAAAAAAAACTGCTACAGTTAACCAAAAACAGAACAGAGTCCTAGTTCTGAACTTTACTAAAAAAATGATTACAACTCAAATGGTAACAAGATTATCTGCATCCATCTCTGCCAAATCTTGTTAGGTAACTTCAACCATGCCGAGCTTCTTTCTCGTCTCCAAGAACTTTATACGGCCGAGAGGTTTACTTAAAATATCATCCAGCTGCTCATCAGACTTGATATGCTCAATAGCAATTCTTCCCTCCTCAACGCAATCTCTAATAAAATGATACCATGTATCTATGTGCTTGCTCCAGTCATAGTCGACTGGATTCTTGCTCAATGATAGGGCTGACTTGTTATCTACCTTGAGCACAATCTTCTTATTGACTTCCTTCCCCATGAGCTCACCCAATAGCCGGCCCAGCCAAATACCTTGGCACGATACAGTAGTAGCTGCTATATACTCTGCTTCGCATGAAGAAAGCGCCACAACTTTCTGTTTCTGCGACTGCCAACTAACCAAATTTCTTCCAAGCACATACATTACACCCGTTGTGCTCTTCCGATCATCAACATCTCCTGCCATATCGCTATCACTATAGCCGGTCAACTGGAGCACATCATCGCCAGCACTCCCATAATGACAACCAAACATCATTGTGCCACGAACGTACATTAATATATGTTTAATTGTTGTCATGTGTTCTTATGTGGGGTTCTCTATGAAACGACTTACACAGCCCAACGCGAAAGCAATGTCTGGTCTGGTATGGACCAGATATCTTAGGGTTCCGATGACGCTTCTATATTGCGTGGCATCAACCGGAGGGTTGGAACTAGCCTTGCTAAGTTTTAGCCGAATCTCCATCGGAACATGGCATGAATTACAGCCTTCCATGCCAATTTTCTCCAGAATTGTCAAAACATATGTCGTCTAACAGAGGGAGATGCCAGCCCTGGTCTACTTTAGTTTGATGTCGAGGTAATAACTCAAGAGCCCTAAGTCTGTAATCTTGAATAATTTCATCATCTCTTCTTTGAACTTTCCAATCTCTCCCGGATCAGTTCCAGTGATTATCAAGTCATCCACATAAACACCCACAATCAGTCTTGTGTTTTCATTACCTCTTGTATATACCGCATGTTCAGACCAACTTCGTTTGAAACCTAGCGACGAGAGACTCCTATCCAATTTCACATTCCATGCCCATGGCGCCTGCTTAAGCCCATACAAAGCCTTATTGAGTTTGAGTACCTTCTCTGCATGCATCTTGTTTAGGAAACCTGGTGGCTGGGCTACATACACCTCCTCTTCAATTTCTCCTTTCAAGAAAGTTGATTTCATGTCCATATGGTGGGCATCCCATCCTCCATGGGCTGCAAACAAGATGAGTACACGAACTGTCTCCATATGAGCCACCGGTGCAAATACCTCCTAGTAGTCTACCCCTTGTTTTTTGCACATAGCTAGCCTTTCGCTAAGAGTTGTGCCTTGTGCTTCACAACAGCTCCCTGAGAATCTTTTTTTCACCTTATAGACCCACTTTAACCCAATAGCCTGATGGCCTTTTGGCAGGTCAGTGAGACTCCACGTTTGGTTCTCCTCAATTGATCTCATCTCTTCTTTCATTGCAAGCTACCAGTGCTAGTCACGCTTGGCCTCCTCATATGTCCCTGGTTCATCGGCTGTCACAAGAGAAAGCACCTCCTCTACCTCCATGGGTTCGGTATGAGCATAGATCTCGTCAATACTTCTCATCTTCGGCATCCAATCTTCTGGAGAATCACTGGGTGCATCCTGACTTGAGCTCAAAGCTGATGCAGCATGTGATCTGGCATGTGGATCAGTGGTTGCTGGAAAAACCATGCTTGACGTGGGCACATTTGGGGAAGAGCCTGAGTCTATGACCTTCATGTCGGTGTTCCCGACCGCCTGAACACCTGCTTGATTTATAGCAAATGTGAACCAGTTTTGCATGTTGTAATCCATACCTCGATGTTCTTCCCAATTCCAGTGTTTATCTTCTTGGAAGACGATGTCTCGATTGACGTGAACTCTCCCAGCCTCTAGACCATACAGCCGATGGGCTTTACTCCCAGGTTCAGACCCGAGATAGATCATCGGCTTACTCCTGTCATCTAGCTTCTTCAAGTATGTGTTCACTTTCATATGCGCAAGATAGCCGAACACCCTCAAGTGTTTGATGTTCGGTTGCTTTCCCGTCCAGGCCTCATATGATGTGACCCTATTGAGCGCTCTTGTGGCAGCACGGTTGAGAATATAGATGACATGTCTTAGTGCTTCACCCCCAAAACCTCCCTGAGAGAAACTTGCTCTTCAACAGACTACGTGCCATAGCCATTATAGTCCTATTCCGCCATTCCACGACTCTATTTTGTTGAGGCGAGTACGGAGCCGTGAAGTATCTTGCCATACCTTTAGTCTCATAGACCATGCTGAATTCTTCTGAGAGGAACTCCCCTCCTCGATTAGATCTCACACCTTTCACCTTGTGATCTGACTCATTTTTGGCCTATACTAGGAATCTCTAGAAATCCATCTTTGCTTCTCCCTTCCCTTTTAACATGTAAGCCCACATTGCTTTGGAGTAGTCATCTACAATCAGCATGAAGTATTTATTCCCGACATCAGCATGTGGCGTGATCGGTCCTCACAAGTCAACATAAACTAGCTCTAGAGGACGAGAGGCTCTAAATTGTGTTTGTGACGGAAACGGGCTACGGGCTTGCTTTGCTACCAAACAAGCCTCACAAATCTGAACCAGATGAGCTTGCTTAGGCAACAACCTCTATTCCTTTCCCTTTAATCTAGACCATGGAGCCGTCTCCAAATTTTACCCTAGGTATCTCCTCATCAAGTTCATGAAACATGGAGCATACACCCGTCATATGATTGCTTGCTCCATTATCCAGATACCAATCTGTTGATTGCACCTAACCTTTGTCTCCCTTCTTTTATTTCAGAAACACCTTTTCTTTCTTTAACATTACCATTGCCGGTGTTTCTCTGTTAGCTATAATCTTGACTTAATCGGTTTTTGCATGTAGCATTAGTGTTCATTTTGCATGTGGCTAGAAACGGTAGCACTAGTGACTAGAAACAACAGCACTAGTGGACACTAATGACCAGAAACGGCAACACTACTGGGCACATTCTGTGCATAGAGTTACTAGTAGTGTATTAGAGCTATTAGTTGCTTGTAAGTCTCTTGTTACTGAGTATAAATAAAAGAAGGAGAAAAATAGAAGAGGCTGAGAAGTTGAGCAGCACCAAACTCGTTTCTCTATTCTTCTTGCGTTCGTGAGTGTCCAGTGTGAGTGTTCTAGCTAGAGGAAGCGATGTGTGAGTTCTCGCCGGGTGCCTGGGCCAATAATTGGTATCAGAGCAAGGTTCAATGTGAGGAGAGTGTCCACCCGACGGCGCGGCCTGGTACCCGGCGGAGTGGGTAATCCTGGCGATGGCGCAGAACCTGTTCGAGGATCAGCAGGAGCAACTGGAGCGCAACATGGAGCGACTGTCCAAGGTGCTCACGACGGACGTGCCGGCATTGCCTGGAGGCGAGGGCTTTGGGCGCGACATGGCCGCGACGCAGTGGCTCGGCCCCAGGAGGTGCGACAGCGGTGGAGATGTGGCACAAGGTGTGGCGCGGTGCAAGGTGCAGACAGCGGTGGAGACGGGGCGTGTCGCACGACCGTGGCCAAGAGTCGGTGCGTCTTGCGCGGCGCCAAGACAGCAATGCAGTGTGGGCGTGCAGCGATAGCCAACCCAGTCGTCGTGGGCGTGGGCGTGCGTGTGGTAGCGCAGCAGACGAGCATGCGACGAAGCGGGCGTACGGTGTCTTTATCGAGGGCTACGGTGGCGGTCTGGCGCCATGCAAAGGTGCTAAGCGACGTGGTGGTGGCGCTTGTTGGCGTCTGGCGTGGAGCATGCGGCTCTGTGGTGAGGAGAGCCGGAGCATTTGGACGAAGGTGCACGAGTGCTGGCGACGAGCTGGCTGCAGCACTATGCACTCAGGAGCATGGCGGCGAAGGTCCGTGCGGCCATAGCACCATGCGCGCAGGAGCATGACGGCGAAGGTCCACATGGCCATAGAGAGGCCAGCGTGGTGCACCAGAATCACACATGACGTGTGCATCGGCGGTGGCGCCGTGATCGCCGTGGAGTAGGCCAACGACGGCAATCTCCACCGGAGGTGGAGGCCAGCGGCGGCAAGGTGAGGCGGTGCGAATCTGCCAGGAAACGAGTCAGCATGAGGTCGACAAACGGTGATGGCATGGAGGCCGTCGTCGCAAGAAGAATCAGAGGTCGGAGTCACTCGGTGAGTTGTGCCACCGGCGACGAAGTTGTGGCAGAAGAGAGGTAGCGGTGAAGAGTGGTGGCGGTATGTCTCCCAAATACCTGCTACTAAGGAACGTCATCGTCAACCGGCAAGGCAAGATGGTCGAATGTACTGTCCATCTCCGTGTCCCGATGAGAAGATATGTCAGATGCATGGGCTGCGGTGGCACCCATGTTCATGGTCACTGATGGCGAGGGCGAAGATATTGTCCCTCAAGTGTGATCCCGTGGCGAGGGCGATTGTACTGCCCCTCAAGACGGAATGCACCATGTGGTAGAGAAGCGGCCGCGAGAATGGAATCGGTGACACATAAAGAGAACTTGTTTTGCTAACCCGTGCCGAGTGGGAAGGCGTAACTTCTCGGTGATAAGTGTTGAAAACCGTCAATGGCGCGATGAGTCGTGCAAGAGGAGCTGTTGCGTGTGGAAACAATGAGAAAGCCGCTGTGCGTGGCAACAGGATGCGGGCGATCCGCAACGATGAGTCGGTATGTCAAGATTAGGGGAAAATTTGTTAGCTATAATCTTGACTTATTGGTTTTTGCATGTAGCATTAGTGTTTATTTTGCATGTGGCTAGAAACAACAGCACTAGTGACTAGAAACAACAGCACTAGTGGACACTAATGACTAGAAATGGCAGCACTACTGGGCACATTCTGTGCATGGAGTTACTAGTAGTGTATTAGAGCTATTAGTTGCTTGTAAGTCTCTTGTTACTGAGTATAAATAAAAGAAGGAGAAAAATAGAAAAGGCTGAGAAGTTGAGCAGCACCAAACTCGTTTCTCTATTCTTCTTGCGTTCGTGAGCGTCCAGTGTGAGTGTTCCAGCTAGAGGAAGCGATGTGTGAGTTCTCGCCGGGTGCCTGGGCCAACATTCTCCTGCATAGAGGGACCGCAGTAACGTTGGCTCGTCATCCTCTTGGGCTTGAACAAGATTTGTTTCTTCTTTCTTCTTTTTTGTTCATGCAATCTGATGCATAGTGTCCATACTTCTGGCATTCATAGCACTTTACATGACTTCGGCATTCTGATGCATAGTGACCAAGTTTCTGACATTCAAAGCACTTGATATGAGATTTGTTTTGACTTGTGTCACAATACCTTGGTCTCTCCCCGCGGCCAGCATTGCCACCACTTCTGCTGAAACCTCTGCCTCGATCACGTCCCCAACCTCAGCCTTGCGTTCGCCCACCAGATGAGCCACGTCCTCCCGGCGTCGATGGCTACTTGTGCCCCTGCTTCCTTTCTCCTTTCGCATCACCTTTCATGAGCAACACCTGTCCATTGCGCGCCTGGTACCCCTTTAGGAGCTGTTCATGGGACTTGAGCGAGCCACTGACTTCTTCTATCTTCATCTTTGCAAGATCTTAGGAGTACAAAAGTGTGGTCACCACCACGAGAAACTTATCTGGTAAGACACGCAAATATTTCTTCACGGCAACTTCCTCCTCCAGTTTATCACCAAGAGACTTAATCTCGTTGATGACCGCATTAAATTTCCCGGGGAAGTCCTCCACTGACTTGGCTTCTCCCATCTGTATTGTTTCAAACTTGCTCCATAACACCTGGAGCCGGACCTCCTTCACACGATCAACCCCTTCGTGCATTGTCTGAAGCGCCGTCCAAGCTTCGCGTGCTGTCTCCTTGCAGAAAAGTTGCCACATCATTGAATCTAGTACCGCTTGATAGATGACAACCAGAGCCGTATGGTCCGAACGATCATCGACATCCATGCTCTTCCCTTTTGGATCGACTGCACCTCAAACTCCTTGTACACATATTCACCTTTATCTTTATGGTCCAAACCGGATAATTCTCCAGAGTAAGAAGAGGATACTGCAGCAATACTGAACCCTCCTTGGCCTTCGATAACTCTCCCATGGCTCTGATACCAAATGCAGGAACAGACACTTGGGATCGAATTCTGAAGAACTGAACAAAACTTTCAACACGCTGAAACTTCAGATCGAGAAGAAGGACAAAATCACAAGAGAAGACACACAAGGATATATTTGTTGCCGCATGTTCTACTTGCGAATTTTCGGTTTCTCTTTCTTTCGTCTACAACTCACGAGTTACAATCGGACTTTAATTCTGTTTGTCTAGCTCTAAACTTTCAGACACAACAGAGTTCAAAACCGACAACGAAAAAAACTTCTACGGTTAACCGAAAATAGAACAGAGTCCTAACTCTGAACTTTACTAAAAAAACTGATTACAACTCAAATGGTAACAAGATTATCTGCATCAGTCGTGTACACGATGTTCGTGGCACCCGCATTGGTGTTGTCGGTAGCCACGCATAGCGGCTATTTAGAGGCGATGCTGGCTGGTGATGGTGCCGACGGCACTTAGTGGCAACACTCTTCATGATCAGGAAGAAAACATGAATTTCATGAGAGAACAATTGCATTGGGAATTTCAGTTGCGGATAGCCTCCATTGCCTTTATGGTTTTAACATACAAGACAAATAAGGCATTTCTTGTATACACATCTTAAATAAGCAACTACGACCACTATAGCTGAAATTTCAGTTTTTCATCCACACAATTACCAACTGTTTCACTAATAATCTTGAAAGGAAGTAATGGAAATGAACACCATACAGTTCTAGCAATAATTTCATGCTCGCAAAAAATAGTTTGATCTTCAAAAGGTATAATTATTTTAGAGCACTTTTGTGTCCAATGTACTTACCAAGCACTCAATGATGATTCAGATCTACACACATGAGTTGTCGTCGTCACACAACCAACCCTGACACACAGATTAAGGCGGAGCATACGTTCGACCTGCACCACATATCAGACGTTGACTGTGAACAAAGCATGCTTGCTGAACCAAAAATCAAATATTGGTCTGGTTCCTCGCAGCAGCAGCACTGCTAGGTGTGACAAAAAAAAAACAGAGAGCTACCTTATGAAGAAGTGGACATCCCATGCATGTATACACACCTAAACCAGCTACACATGCACATGGTGATGACACACACACTGTTTCAAAGAAGAAAACGTACCATGGCCCAATTACCCACAGCCGAACTAAACAAATCCAAAGCGAGGTGAAAGCTAATCAAAGTTTATTTTCTAATTTTAATGACTTAGCGGTACTTTCCATGTGTTCTTTTATGTTACTTAGGTACGTAGAATAGGAATCAATGCATGAGATCATAGAAGAGGAGTTGCAGCTATTCACTAATGTGTGAGCATTCTATACATAAGACTCGATGTTCTGTTCGTCAAGTTCGTGAAGATTCCTTCACCAATCCTGAGGTTTTCTGATGCGACAATGCGTGTCCCGATCTTTCGATAAGAAGGATAACTCGATTTGAGTGGAGACGACTCTCACAATTTGGCTACCAATCGCTCATGACCAATATGCCCGGCAATCGCTGAACCAACTCCAAGATTGTTATCGATCTTGCTAGAAGCACTATCGACCTGACTACGAAGATCTATTCCTACATGCAATCGAAGAACACGCAAGAACAAGATAATAAGTAATCTAAAATTACAAATAAGATTGAAATACTCAATAATGTGGGATTCCGAAGCGGTATTCAGGGTTGGCCTAGTCGACACAAGCCAATACATGAAGTTGCAATATAGCTAACTTTTAACTCTACGAAATCTAAGGGAAACTAGAGGGTGTGGTCACCTTAAATAGTTGAGGGAGAGCCGCACATAGCTAAGAAAATAGGGGGTGGTACTATTCATGTGTGAATAGTACGGGCCGCCTAGGGTGGCGCCTTCCCCTTGGGCCCAAGCATTACAAGGCCCATGGCCCAAAATAAAGGTGTCGCAGCACCTTCTTTTGAAGATTACGACGCGCTCAGAAGGAATTTGGAGGTGGTGTTAGATCCGTTGGAAAGGGGATGAGATAAGCTTTCCATCAAGTACTCGTGGACCTCCAAATGACTCCGTTTATGAAAGTTATGCACGTTTGAAGTTAGTGTTGTCTCCGGAGGCCGAATTGGATTCCAAAACGTGTCCAGCTCGAACTCTTACTTGGCTTAGACAAAAAGTGACGTGGTGCTGCACAAATATATTTTTTTTTCATCATTAGGTAGCATCATATAATTCGTATAATATAAAGGCACTCCTAAAAACGAGCTCACCTGATAATTTAAGTGAAGCATACGAGCTCTTGTAATTGGAACAGCAAGCATAGCAAATATGGTTGTATCCATAGGGGTCATGTCCTCATCATCCTCCCCTTGTTGAAAACAAAGCTGTCCTTGGCTTTTGATAAGCTGAAAATAGGGTAACAAAGAAGCCAAGGTGTATGCATGGTATATGTATATGTCATACGTTTTAATGGTTCTTCGTTGTTGCACAATTAATATTATAAAACAGCAGCGATCATAAAAGCTCATTGTATTATTACCCCAAGAATAATCATATATGTTAATGAGCAAAACAAAATTTCTCGCACAACAATTATTGCAACTAGTTTTGTAAATATAAGTGAAGCATTTATGCAATTCAAATCTTTGAAGTTGTAAACTTGCAGTGGTAGCACTTATGGGCAAATCTACAACTTTTGGAACCAAACAAAGTTCATCCATATAATCATATTTCAATCAAACAAGAGCAAATTCATTCGATGAGAAGCATAACTCGATTTGGGTGGAGACGACTCTCACGATTCGATTACCAATCGCGCACAACCAATATGCTCAAAAATTGCTGAACCAACTCCGAGATTGTTATTGATCTTACTAAAAGCATGATCGACCTAACCACGAAGGTCTATTCCTACATGCAATCGAAGAACACGCAAGAACAAGATAATAAGTAATTTGAAATTGCAAATAAGATTGAAATATTCAATAATGTGGGATTCCAAAACGGTATTCAGAGTTGGTCTAGTTGACACAAGCCAATACACAAAGTTGCAATATAGCTAACTTTTAACTCAACGAAATCCAAGAAAAACTAGAGGGGTGCGACCACCTTAAATAGGAGAGGGAAGAGAAAATAGGGGTGGTACTATTCATAGTATTGTTTATGCATGAACAGTACCACGTGAACAGTACATGCCGCCTATGGTGGCGCCTTCCCCTTGGGCCCAAGCATTACAAGGCCCATGGCCCAAAATAAAGGTGCCGTAGCACCTTCTTTCGTTGATTGCAACGTGCTTAGAAGGAATTTGGAGGTAGGGCTAGATCCGTTGGAAATAAGACGAGATAAGATTTCCATCAAGTTCTCGTGGACCTCCAACGGACTCCGTATATGAAAGTTATACATGTTTAAAGTCAGTGTTGTTTCCGGATGCCGAATTAGATTCCAAAACGTGTCCAGCTCGAACTCTTGCTTGGCTTGAACAAAAAGTAGAGTGATGCTACAAAAAAATTTTTGTCATTAGATAGCATCATATAGTTCATATAATACAAAGTCACTCCTAAAAACAAGCTCACCTAATAATTTAAGTGAAGCATACGAGCTCTTGTAATTGGAACACAGCAAGCATTGCAAATATGGTTGTATCTATAGGGGTTATGTCCTCATCATTTTCAATGTGAACAAAATACATATTTGGAAAGGGTATGAAGTCTATTTTCCAATGGATCAAATGGTGCTTGATTTGGAGCTTCCTACGAAAGGATATGGCAATTTGAGTGAAGGCTGCACAGGCAGCCCCGGGCGATGCACAAGAGTTGACAACATGAGGAGTTCGTGGGTTGTACGGCATGTTTGGGTAATATCTGTCTAGTCCACGGCCTTCCAAAGGTTTAGAAAACTTTATCTTTCTTGTTTCTCACGGATTTGGTTCGTCCCAAACAAGGAAATTGAAGATAACAATGTTTGGATCCAATTCGGACTCAGTTCGGGACAGCCAGCAGGATTCAGTTTTAAAAGGTCATAACTTTTATAAACAGAATCCAATTTGGGTGTTCTTATACTTGTTGGAAAGATAACTTCAAACCCAATGCAATGTATCCACTCTCAACCTCAAATTCGACGTGTGTGTGCTATTTGGTCCGAAACAATGTGATGATTCTAAATTCAAGGTTTCTGTTTTTTAGTCCAAATTATCTCTAAGAGTTTGTTTCTTATTTTAGGTGTCTAAGTAGGCTATATAAGCCATGTGCCACGTCTATTGTAAGGAATCCACGAATTTTGATACATATTTTTCCAGAAAAACTTTGATTGTGAGTGTTCTTACTACCCCTGTTCTTGTGATTCCCCGTGGATTGCACCTAGCTTGTGCCTCTACACCATCGTGTGTAGTTGTGTGAGTTAGCAAATTTCAGAATTGTGGACTAACGATTGTCTCAGATAGTATGCTACAGTTCACTTCCTCGTCATTGGGTCACAATTCCCCGAGTTATCGTTCAGATCATACGCCGTGAAGATTGGGTATATACGGCGCATTAGTTTTAACGGGCTAGTGCATATCAAGAAGCATTATAATATGCAGTGGCAAAAAAGAGAGTTAGTTACCTTATGAAAGGAATTGGGTCATTAAGGGCTATGAAGCACAATTTCACAGCATTCCGCTACCGGTTAAAGTCCAATATGCACCCAATTGCTTCTTATGCATCAAGATAAGTATGGATAATACCACACTCACTACTTGTAGTGAATGTGCCGGAACCCAAATATGCAAATCTAGATCCTCTGTGTATATTGTACTAGTTCAGAATTATGCTAGTATAAACAGTGGCAACATCGATGAAATATCATTCCATAAGCAAAGATAACTAAGAAATAGGCAAATAACAATAATTATCAGAGTAACGACCTTAAGGTCAAAGCTTACAAATAATGTCTCAGAAGTAAAATAGCTCAAATAAGCTGCAGTAGAAGGAAAAAAAATAAATTCAGCGAAGCCCATCCATATGCCCGCAAGAAATCAATTGGGGTAATGTGACTTAGTTCTCAACAATCTTTGAAGTAGACCTTGTTGACCGACGATGAACTGTTGTAGCCTTCTTCAGCTGAACAACACTGTTTATAGCAAGAATGAGTACATTGAGTACTCAATAACTTGCACCACAGAATGCAATTATAGATGATGGTTTATTTCAAAGGATATGACATCTGTGGTTCTTTTTCAAAAAACAACAGTTGCAGTTGAATATGAATAATAGATTGAAAATGTAATTTAAATAATAACAATAATAATTTAACAAGTATTTTCACAAAGCTCACCAAGCCTAATTAATTTCTTTCACACAGCTACCAGAGTTAAACCACGCAGATGTCCATCCCAATAGTTCTATGAAAATCTACCTGACGAGGATCTAATAATCCTCATTTTATCTTTTATCTATAATTCTTGTTATGAGTAAATATGATGTCATGTGGTCCTTGGGTATACCCCTTAAATTTACAAGGGAGAAGCCTACCAGGTGGTCGTAAGTTCTTCTATGACCACCCCCATAGTCGTAAGTCTTGCTATGACTACCCTATGGTCGTAAGTTCTTCTACGATCACTATCCAGTCGTAAGTTATTTCACGACTACCTCATAGTCGTAAACTCTTCTACGACCAGGTTAGTCACGATTACCTTATAATCAATTAAACCTACAGACGAGTGGGCCCAATTGATTAAGGAATCCAAGCAGTCAACATACGCTATTATTATACGAAATAATAGCACGTAATACCCCATTATCTATGACAAGTAACTGCCAGGCGGCATGAAGGAGTTACTATTCTGATGATTACTGCAAACGTGCGCCCATTACTGGATTCGATGAGGCGCCTCTTCACAGGAGAAAATGGCTATTCCTTCACGACTATATAAAGGCAGCAATCAGAGAGAGAAAGGGCGAGCGGAAGAGACAAAAAGCAATCAGGAAGATAGTCAGATACTATCTTCTGTAATAGCCTTAGTCTTTTCTCCCAATTGTACGAAACACACTCAATACCATACACACAGGAGTAGGGTTGTTATTCTCTCCGGAGAAGGCTGAACACAGTACAAAAATACCGTGTTAATCTCTGCGTGATTCTATTCTAGGAGACCCCTGAATCAAACAATCTTTACGTAAGATCGGTTCTAAAACACCGGCGGTTGGCGCAAACGATTGGGGATCTTCGGTAATCTCTTGTCAACATACTCTCTTTTCCCAAATCTCATGCACTCATGGCGGGAGAATGGAACAAGGAGAACTGGTTTGACTTGGCGGACGCACATAGCGTCGACATGGATGCGGTTTAGATTCTGAACCGAGTATCGACTCATCCGATGGTGTTCTTGCCTCGAGGATCTTTCCGTAGATCCAAGAGACCATGCCACTGATAGAGTCGAGGAGGGATCCTTATCCCACAACAGTACGTCCAACGGAGGAATCAATTCCTTCAAAGGACAAGGGTCAATCCGACCACAATCAGGTCTACACCCAGGCGGACTCACAACACAACGAGAGTTTTTCCTCCAAGTGTCCGAGTCCCCCTAAGGCGGTCCGACTTGGTGAGACAAGTTCTAGAAGCCACAATTCCAGGACTTCACTAGCATTTGGTGGTCCTCTCTCTCCGGATGACTCCAGAGAGAGCGGGATCAAGCATGCTTTTCCTGCAAATTCGACCATCTCTCCACAGATCACACCTGCAGATGGAGACGGTTATAACCAAGAGTTCCCCTTCCTGGAGGGGATTACTCCAAGTCGCCAGATGGTGTCTCTCGACTACTCTTCAAGTGAGAAGGCCTCGAGCACAAGTGAGAATCATCAACGGGAGGTCTTCATCCTTCCCTCAGATCAAGGTCACTCTTCTAGAGACCGAGCTAGGGACACTCCCCGAAGATCACGCACTGCGCCCCCTCATGGCAATGGCAAGGGCACCACCGATGACGGACAGGACCAACACCTTGATGAGCGCGAGGGAAATCCTCGACATACTCGCACTCCATTGAGACAGTCTCAAGAATCTGACATGGAAGATCTTGAGGCTATTCGACGAAAGAAGATTGTAGCCCAGAAAAATCTGCCTGGGTACATCCAATATCAATCAGAAGAAGCTCAAGAACACCAGCACATCAACGACTTGCTCGAGAACCCTATTCGAGAGCTCGCCCGAGCGCCAGGCTACGATATCTTCGTCGAAGAGATCGCACAAAACCGGACCACGATGGCAAGGCTGGAAGCACCTCGCCGACATCATTCAGAAGTCGAGTATGTCGACTTCTTGACTACTGATCGATCAAACATATCACCGCGGGAAATCGGCAAGCAATGAAGTCGCATCGATCTCCTACTCGGAGAAATGTCTTTCGAGCGGCGATGATCAACAAGCTCTTGGAGGTGATCGTGACCATTCCGGCGTGGAAATCTGCAGCAGCAAATGGAATACGAGGAGTATTTCCCTCGTAGGACCGAGACCTACTACAGGTCCGATCAACCTATTACTGGATATCGTCGAATACGATCACCTGATGATATCAACCCTTCTTTCCTGCAAAGGAGACGTCAAGAGGTTATTACCGAATGTCGAGCATTTTCGCCTGACCTCCGAGCTGTTCGCTGGCCACCTCGTTTTCGACCAGTGAACATGGAGAAGTTCGATGGATCCCAAAATCCCATCGAGTTCCTTCAAATTTATACAACAGCTGTCCGAGCAGCAGGAGGAGGAGAGAATGTAATGGCGAATTACCTTCCAATTGTGCTCGATGGAGTGCGCTTTCGATCGTGGTTCTTGAATCAACCACTCGAGTCGATCTATTCTTAGCAACACCTCTGCGACCTTCTCTTGGCGAACTTCCAAGGCACCTACAATGCATACAGGAAGGAGGACGACTTGCACCGGATGAGACAGAACGACCACGAAACCTTGCGCCAATTCATCAAGCGCTTTAGTTAGGTTCGTAATTCAATTCTGGAAGTTTCTGACTCATCTGTCATCAGGGCTTTCAAGCAAGGAGTCCGTAGTAGAAGGATAACAGAAGATATCGCTTTGAATCCTCCCCCACTGTCGCGAACTCTTTGAGATGGCCGATCGATATGCAATCGCTATACGAGGCGGTCGAGTGGAACAACACAATCGATCGAAGACAATACCTCTCGAGAGCCAGGCGAAGTTGGTAAGAAGAAGAATAAGAAAGCACAAAGTCCAAGAACAAAGGCGAAGGGTCAAAACCCCAAGCCGGCGGTTCAAGGAGGTCTTGGTCGTAAATGATAAAGAGCCACGAACCTCAAGCCGCACTCGACCGAGGCAAAGGTAAGCGCCCGATCGGAAGAGCGATAAGCCTAGGTGGTGTCCTTTCCATAAAAAGGAAGGACATGACCTTCATAGAATCGGGTCTTCCAACGAAAGCTCGAGGACTACTACAGCGGCAAGGACCACTTCCACTCTCGGCGGGTAGGACAAGCGAGTGGTCCTAAGTCGTCGACGACAATGAGGAGATGTCGTTCCAGGATCCGCAACATACCGTCGAACACATCTACGGGGGATCATCGGCATACGAATCAAAGCAATAGCTTAAAGCTGCCGAACGTGAGGTAAACTTTATAGATCCTCCTCTCATCAATAAATTACCGAAGTGGTTGGAAGTCACCATCTCCTTTGAGAGGGGTGACTGCCCAATCCTTCGACTCGACCAGGTCGATATCCGATCGTGGTCGAACCCACCATCAACAATTGTCGGGTCAATCGAGTTTTGGTTGATGGTGGCAGCTCGTTAAACATCTTGTTTACAAGTGCCCTGGACGAGATGCAAGTACCCAGGACTAAGGTAAGACCAGTACGATACTCTTTTCATGGGATCGTACCGGGGTCTTCAGCCAAATCTATTGGCCAAGTTTCTCTTCCTTTAACATTTGGTTCACCAAGTAATTTCAGGACAGAGAAAATCTCCTTTGATGTGGTCGATTTTGATACAGCATATAACTCCATACTCGGACGACCAACTTTGGCAAAATTCTTAATGGCTACTCATTATGGGTATCAATGTATTAGGATGCCAGGTCCCAGAGGAGTAATCACAATTCATTGTGACAAGAAGATGGCGCATACCTGCACTACTACAAAAAGGCTAATACTGGATGCCTCATCACAGACGGTTGACCAAAACCGTCGGTATTACATTCAATCACAGACGGTTTTGGTTTAGAGCAAATGCGTACTCTTCGGCTAGCGCTAAAAACCGTCGTGAAGAGGCAATATCACGCAGCGGTTCACGTTGAAAACCGTCGTGAAGTATCACGAGCGGTTCAACAAGAACCGTCGTGATATTAATCGATATCACCGCGGTTTTAAAACACAACCGTCGTAGAAATACGCGAGCGGTTACAACTAGAACCGTCTGTGATATTAATTAGTATCCTGAGCGGTTCTTAACAATAACCGTCGTGATAATATCGCTCGGCGTGAGTTTCTTCATCGCCGGCGCGCTCGTTTCGTCGCCATCCGCCCGGCTCCCGATGCATCTCTTCATCGCATCGATCCGCTTCGCTCCCGATCGTCTCTTCATCTCACGCTCGAATTTATTCCTTGTTTTATAAAAGGATCATCCGCCATCAAGATGATCATCCCCACATACTTATAAAAAGCGAAATGGTTGCCTCTTCCCTGTCGGCAGCGATGGCCTTCTGGCGCCTTTGTGCACGAGCACCTCTCTCGGTGTAAGTTGAACCGTCTTCGCGGAAGAACACTGTTTGATCAACAGTGTCTTCACTCCTCTGCCCGCGTAGAATTTGCCGGAGCAGGTGATAGCCACCTTCCGCCGTCTTGACATCCTCCTCCGCCGTGTCTTCCGGGTGATCTCCCACTTTCGGCGAGTTTACGGCGTCATCGGCGTAGTCCTCCAAAACGGCGTTGCGTCTCCGGGAGGCTTGCCGTCACTTGACTGTAATCGGCGGCGGCATCAAAGTCGACGGCCGAGACCCCTCAAGCAAGGGAAGAGAGCCTATGGGCTCAATTCTTCTTAGTTCAACGATCTGAGGTCTTGGGAGACACTTTCGAGCAGCGCGTCAATAGGTGGATGCATTTCAGGCTTCGTTCGTGATGATCGAGAACCGTCCGATCCGACACCGTCGCCTATGAAGTATTGCGAGATGGAGATAGCAACCTACCTTCGCCACTAGAAAAACCTTGTTTAATTATAGGTTTACGCTTTTTAATATAAACATGTAATTTCTTCATGTCATGTAAGTGTATATACTTGAGAAAAAACCATTTCACGAGCGGTTCCATTATGGAACCGTCGTGATATGTCCATATCCTGAGCGGTTCTATTATGGAACCGTCTGTGATAATTATCACCAGCGGTTCCATAATAGAACCATCTCGATAAGTCTCTTTATAAGTAGGAGCTAGCCCACTTGCCGCTAGGGTTTGCGCTCTAACTCGTCACTCCCAGTGACCTTACTCTCGTCCGTTCCTCCCGTCATTGCCGACGCCGCCATTCTTCCGTCGCCGGCGGTTGTAGCATCTGGTGACCTTGCAAAAGACACTCGTCACGATAAGAGTGTCTTCGCAGCGTCACCGTTAAGCCACAACTCTGATGACGCCAAAACTCGTCACTCCCCAGCTCCGCTAGGGTTTGCGCCGCGCCCTAACTCCGTTCCCCTCCCCACCTCGACGCCGCCGCTCGACCTCGTCGCCGACGCCGCCCGACCCCGTTGCGCCCCGCTAGCTGGCCCTGGCCGGGCTTTGCTTTCCCCATCCTCCCTCTATTCTCCTCTAGATCTGTTAGCTTAATGTCTTGTTGAGTTTGATTTTTATGCATGAGCCTTAAGTTGTGTCCTGATGTTTGTGTGATTTATGCAAGGTAAAGGAATAGATGAGGGTTGTCTTTGGTGGTGGGGGGTCGCCACCGTGGTTCTTGTTGTACTAAGGTCCTCTCTGTCTCTACCCCCTTGCTCTGTGATGAAAATGGCTAGCTAGTGCTCTGCGATGGATGCCGAGGGCTACTACTTGTGTGGTGGGTTTGGACACCCTTGGTCTTGTTCTCTTGCTGATGAACTGCTCAATGATGTTAATAGTCTTATGCTGAAATTGAATTGATAATTAGTTCATATTAATAGTCCTCTTCTTTGTGTGATGTAATATTAATAGTCCTCTTCTTTGTGTGATGTAATGATGTCAATAGTCTTATGCTGAAATTGAATTGATAATTAGTTCATATTAATAGTCCCCGCTTTCTGTGATGTAATGATGTAAATAGTCTTATGCTGAAATTGAATTGATAATTAGTTCATATTAATAGTCCTCTTCTTTGTGTGATGTAATGATGTCAATAGTCTTATGCTGAAATTGAATTGATAATTAGTTCATATTAATAGTCCCTTGCTCGTGATGTAATGGTGTCAATAGTCTTATGCTGAAATTGAATTGATAATTAGTTCATATTAATAGTCCCTTGTTCATGCGGTCAAGTTCTCCTACCTCTTGCGTGCAGTCGTCCTACCATTCCATTCATAATCTTTTCTCTATAAAGTCTCCAGCGTTGGTTGCTTGTGCCATTAAACGGCATCATATATATATTATATATATATATTATTAAGTGATCTCGACCACTTTAGGAAATTAGTCCCATGACATGAAAAGAATGAGGCGGTATCCACGAGCAACCTCATTGAGCCTGTAAGTTTAAAAAGTATGGATGCAAAGAGGCGTTCGGACATCCAATTACTTGGATTGGACGTCGCTATGTTGAAAAAGCGTTGATCTTAACTTCTCCGGTGGGAAGTGGCATCATGTATTAGCAACCAACAATTCTTGAGTATGTAATTGTCTTTAAAGCCAACAAGAACACCAAGCAACAAGTTGAGAATTCTTTTGAAATATGAGAATGGTTGCTTGGTGTTCTTGTTGGGTTTAAAGACGATTACATGCTCAAGAATGGTTGGTTGGTAATACATGATGCCACTTCCTAGTCGGAGTACGTGCGCATCAACGACACTTTCTGAACATAGCGACGTCCAATCCAGGTAATTGGATGTCCTAACGCCTCTTTGCATCCATACTTTTTGAACTTGCAGGGCTCAATGAGGTTGCCCGTGGCTACTGCCTCATCCTTCTCGTGTCATGCGGACGATCCCCAAAGTGGCCGAGAGACTATTTAACAATATATATATATATATATATATATATATAAAATATATATGATGCCCGATTTAATGGTACAAGCAGCCAACGCTGGGCCTTTATAGAGAAAAGTCATCACTGAGCATTTCAAACCACAAACCTGCGTGATATTACTTATCATAGGCGGTTTGTGGTGAAACCGTCGTGATATGTGCTTATCACGAGCGGTTTGTGGCTGAAACCGTCGTGATATGTGCTTATCATGACGGTTTGAATCACAAACCGTCTATGAAAATATACATCACAGATGGTTCAAAACCGTCTGCGCATGATGACCTCATGTCATCATCGACCCATAAACTCGAGGCGGCTCACGAAACCGCTGTGATGGCGTTACGAACCGCTGCAGGAAAGCCTTTTACGTAGTAGTCTTTGTGACCGTCGATCCCTCGAGATGGTTGGTCAAATACCAACTCGAGAAGAAAGTCAGCCTCCGACCAGCAAGTCGAAGCCTAAAGCTGCACCAAAGCCGAACGACAAGGTCAAAGAGGTTCCTCGGGCCTTGAGGGAGCCCTCGAAGACTGTTTGCATCAATGATACTTCCGACCCCAAGTAGGAAGACGCCTTCATCACCTTCCTCCGAGCTAACGCAGATGTCTTCACGTGGCAAGCATCCGACATGCCAGGAGTCCCTAGGGAGGTGATCGAGACGCACGAACTAGCTTTTTACGGCTGACGAAGTACCCGTAAAACAAAAATTACGGAGATTTGCCCTCGATCGGCGAGATGCTATTAAATCGTAATTGGATAAGCTACTTAAGCGGGCTTTATAAGAGAAGTCAACCACCCAGAGTGGTTGGCTAATCCTGTAATGGTTAGGAAGTCAAACGGCAAATGGCGTATGTGCATAGACTTCACTGATCTTAATAAAGCTTGTCCAAAAGATGATTTTCATGTACCTCGTATTGATCAGTTGGTTGATTCTACTGCAGGTTGTGAAATGTTAAGTTTTTTAGATGCATATTCTGGATACCACCAGATCAATATGTGTCTAGACGATGAAGAAAAGACCGCGTTTATTACACCGTTTGGTATATTTTGCTACATCAAAATGCCATTTGGTCTAAAAAATGCGGGCGCTTCTTTTCAACGCTTGATGCAATCGACTTTTTCATCTCAACTAGGCCGAAACCTAGAGGCCTATGTTGATGATCTAGTTGTTAAAAGCATGAAGAGACTTAATCATATCACTAACCTGCAAGAAACATTCGACAACCTCAGAAAACATCGCTTAAAACTCAATCCTGAGAAGTGTGTGTTCAGAATCTCTTCAGAAAAATTGCTTGGATTCCTAGTATCTATACAAGGAATCGAAGCAAATCCCGAAAAGATAAAGGCCATTCTCTAAATGCGCCCTCCAACCACAAAGAAAGAAGTCCAGAAACTCACAGGGTGCATGGCGGCTTTAAGTCGTTTCATCGCACGACTAGGAGAAAAGGGACTACCTTTCTTTAAACTTCTAAGGAAACACGAAGGTTTTGAGTGGTCAAATGAGGCAAACACCGCCTTTGAGAATGTCAAGAGGTATCTTACGAGTGCTCCTATTTTGGTTTCTCCGAGGCCAGAAGAAACACTCTTAATTTACCTAGCTGCCACGCCACAGCCAGTAAGCGCAGTACTGGTCGTAGAACGTGAAAAAGTACAACGACCGGTTTACTACGTTAGTGAAGTTTTACACGGGCCTAAGGAGTGTTATCCTCAGGTCCAAAAGCTTCTATATGCCCTCCTCATGTCTTGAGAAGCTGCGGCATTATTTGGTAGCACAAAAGCAGTTGTACTGTCGAGTTTTCCTTGGGAAGCGATCCTCGAATAGGAAGCGGCGGGGCGTGGCAAAATGGTCGGTCGAACTTGGGGAGTTCGACCTCCATTCGTGTCGAACGGCCGTTAAATCCCAGATCTTGGTAGACTTTGTCGCCGAATGGACAAATCTGAACTGTTCGGGATCCTAATCTGATTCCCACAACCGATGGGCGATGTACTTTGACGGGTCGCTTACTTTAAGTGGCTCGGGGCTAGGTGGTCTGGTATCTCCCTAGGAGAGACCTTAAAGTATGCCATACAATTAAACTTTCGGGCCACTAACAACGTGGCGAGAATATGAAGGTTTGCTAGGCGGCATACAAGGCTGCGAAGCGCTCTCGATTCGCCGACTACTCGTGAGGAGACTCTCAACTAGTCGTCAATCAAGTCGGAAAGAGTACTAGTGCTCTAACCCGACAATGTCTCGTACTTATCGGAAGTCGTAAGCTAGAAAAGCATTTTTTAGGTTTGAGGCACAATTCATCCTCGAAAGGATAATTTCCTCGTGAACCCGACTTGCTCGAATGGCTTCTTCCCGATCTGTAGTACCAAAAGGAGTCTTCTTCGAACAACTCCAGAAGCCGTCCCTAGTTGAAGAACCAGAGACACCTCCTATTGATACGGCCTCTCTAGGATACGAGGATACCTGGATGGCTCCCATCTATGAGTATCTTGAAGGGTTCCGTGCCAAGAGGCGATCCCGAGGCAGATCGCTTATCCCGAAAAGCCAAAATGTATACTTTGGTTGAAGGAGTCCTCTATAAGCGAGGTACTCAAGGGGTGCTCATGCGATACATTCCGCAGAGCGAAGGATTAACACTCCTTCACGACATACACGGTGGCATCTGTGGAAATCATGCTTCCTCTGAGAACCTTTGGTGGTAAGGCCTTTCGACAAGGTTTTTCCGCCAACTATGACCTGTCACGATGCTAAAGAGTTGGTTAAAAGTGTGTCCAATGCCAATTTCATAGCGAGCAAATACACCAACCAGCTCAAGCATTACAAACGATACCTCTGTCTTGGCCTTTTGCGACACTGGGGTCTCGATATCCTAGGACCGTTCCCAAAGCTCCGGGAGGTTTGAGTTCCTTTTGTGGCTATTGATCGTTCACAAAATGGATCGGCGAACCTATAACTCAGGATAACAACGAAGCGACAAAGCGGTTCATGATGAGATCGTAATTACTCGATTTGGAGTCTTGAGTCGAATAATTACAGATAATGGTAAACAATTTTCGGCGCAAAATTTTAGGAATTTTGCGACGAGTTGGGTACCAAGTTATGTTATGCTACATGGCCCATCCCCAAAGCAATGGGGCGATTGAGCGTCTTGACGGCCAAATAATGCGAGGAATTAAAACCTGAGTCTTCGACCAGCTCGTCAAGCGCTCGGGGGCTTGTGTACAAGAATTACCCTCTGTATTATGGGTAGTTCATACGACAACTAGTCGGTCTACAGGTGAAACACCCTTTTTTCTGGTCTTCGGAGCTGAAGCCATGCTTCCTTTGGAACTAAAGACACAGTCAACACGAGTCGAAACTTTCAATGACTCCAACCAGGAACAACTTCGAGCGGATGATATTAACTTACTCGAAGAAAAGAGAAACCAGGCCTTAATCCGTTCAGCAGTCTACCAACAAGCCCTGCGCAGATACTACGATCGTAAGGTCCAACCGTGCAGCCTTGCTGTAGGTGACTTGGTATTGAGGCTCTGCCAATCCAAGTCTAATCGGAACAGACTTTCTCCCAAGTGGGAATGTCCTTACACAGTGATCAAAGTTACCTGGCCAGGGTCAGTACGATTGGCAATGGAAGATGGCTAGGTTCTCTCGAATTCTTGGAACATCGACCAGTTATGCAAGTTTTATGTGTAACAAACCATTCAGACAATAAAGACTATGGTTCTTTCTACCTCTATTATCTTACTTTTGAGTAGTGCTTTCATAATCTTTCGACTACATTCCAAACACCCAGTTTTCTTTACACTGGTCGAAAGGCAGGTAACATCACCTAGTCGAAGCCTCTCCTCTCTGTATGTGGTCCTGCCCACTAGAAGGAACTTCCTAGTGTCAACTCGTTACTCACTTTTGCCATCAATACAAAGAGCTCAGGTTCTATTTGGTCGAAATATTTTTAAAGCCAACTCTTTTCACCTTAGTTTATTTCTACAGGTATTTTGAAAAATACTCTAACCAGAGTGCACTTTCTTAGATTTATTCAACCACCTTTGATGTACTCATTCCGTCTCAAATGGTCGGAGGAAGAAACACATCTAGTCGAAGTCTTTCCTCTCTGCACGTGGTCCTGCCCACTAGAAGGAACTTCCTAGCATTGTTCAGTTTCCTACTTTTGCTACCAGAACAGACTTATCGAATCCACCAAGGAAGGGCGAACGAATTTTTTAAAAGTCCTCTAGACGTTTGCTTAACTCAAGTTGCCGTTCTCGATTTGATTAAACTGGTCGGAGATGGTAACATCACCTAGTCGAAGCCTTTCCTCTCTGCACGTGGTCCTGCCCACTAGAAGGAACTTCCTAGTGTCGATTCGTTCCCACTTTTTTGACCAGTGCATGACAATCGTGACCAAAAACTGCAAGTTAACCAAACCTCTCTGTTTTTAGAAACCCTTTTTAACACTATTTACTTAGTTTGTCTAAACTAGTCGGGGGCTAGGATAAAGTTATTAATTTGACTTCAATTCTTAGTCTTTCTTTCGTTAATTATCTTTTGAGTTACTAACTACTCGACAAGATGGTTTGCGAAACAAGATGGATTATATAATACATCAACAAAAGCTTGTTTTTCACGGGTTTTTACAAACTACTCAAGAAGAGGAGAGCCCGATCGCATCTCCTCCGGACCTTCACCTTACTGGTTGCATTTCTTTTATCAGACGACTTGCTTCTGCCTCAGGGCAGTCGAAGTCGACTTCGATTGGTTGTACATTAAGGCTGGGGTCATGAGCTTTAAGTTTTGCCAATGTATAACTTACTGCACCTTCGACCGCCTCCTTGATTGACTCAGCTTGGTTGGCCTTCAAAGTGGTCACCAGTTCTTGCAAAGTCCCGACTTGTTCCCCAATAGTACTTATGTGAGCAGCTATCGTACCATCTTGAGGAGTTTTTCCCTCACTACATAGCTCACCAAGTATATTGTTCAGGAGCATGATGTTGCCTTGAAGATTAATCTTCATCGACTTCATCTCCTGTTGGTTATGAGTCGAAGCCTCGCGGAGTTGTTTATTTTTGACCACTTGCTCTGAAAAGAATAAGACTGGTCAAGCAAAAATAAACTCCTAGAGGAGGAAAAAACAAAAATAATTACAGGTAAAAGAATTCCTTACCTACTAGTCAAGAATCTAACTTCTTGATTTCTTCATTATGGGAAGCAATGGTCTTAGCATGCCGCTTCTCCCATAATTTGATGTCCTTTGCATTTTCCTTGGCGGTCTGAGCCGGTCTAGTTAAGGATCATGGTTTTTCACGATCCTAGTTTGAGCCTTCGATTCGAGCTCAATTTCTAAAAAAGAAATGGGAGTTAGAAAAGGAAAAGAACTTGTAAAAGACTACAGGTAAAGAATTGCTTACCTGCTCGTCGAGATCTCAACCTCTCAATTTCTTGATCTTTATCTTTGGCGATACGAGAAATCTCGTGCACGACCAAAGTTTTATCTTTAACTTCAATTTGAAGCCTTCTCATTTCGTCCTCTTTTTCTGAAAAGAAGAAAGAGTTAAAAAGGTAAAGATCAACGACATAAGCAGTCTTAAGTTCAGCACTTACTGTTTATCTCTCCCTGCAATTTTTCAGTTGCAGAGTTACCCTCCTGAAGCTTCTTCAAGAGGTCTTCTTTTTCTTCCCTTAGCTTTCTCGATTCTTCTTTTTCATAATCGGCGAGTCGGCCGAGGTCTTTTTCGTAAGCTATTTAACTTTGTAAAGGTTAAAGGTAGAACATGAGCACTATCTAACTAGTCGTAAGTTTTTCTACGACTAGAACCTAGTCGTAAGTTTTTCCACGACAAACCTCACAAGCACTATATAAATAGTCAAACCCTAAAACGACTACGAATAACAGTGACTTACCACCTCTCTGCCTGCTCGCAGAGTTCCGCTTTTTCCTGTCGTAGCTCTATAAGTTGTCGGTGATATTCACCAACAGTGGCAATTTGTTCGAGCTTTACGCAAAAGAAAGGCGGAAGAAGCAAGGAAGGCCACACATATAAGTATCCTTAAATACTTACATTCATAGTCGTCCAGAGCAAACATCGAAAACCATCTCTGGACTCTTCAGCTTGTCTATCTTCGCGACTTGATCCCACCAAACCTTTTCAAGGCGTTCGTTGTCAAAAGTTTCTCCTCTGTTGGGAATATCCTTGGGATGAGAGACTCGATCGCGAGATCTAAAAGCAGAAGACCCCACGATGGAAGCAGGCCCAAAGAAATCAGCACAAAAGTTGAAATACTCTTCATCTTCGATTCTACAACTCTGACTTCTCCTTGTGGACCGGGAGAATGCGCTTGCAACAACTTCCGTCCTGGCATGATGATCAGATACATCACCACCTTGGCCAGAGGCTTCTATAGCTGCCTCTGCTATCTCCACGACCATCTCAGCGGTCGTAGCTACTACCTCAGTGGTCATAGCTACTACCTCAGTGGTTGTGGTAACCACTTCAGGAGCCACGACTTCCTCCACCACTCGGGCTGTAGATGATCCTTCGACCACTTCCACTGTCATCTCTCCATCTGCTGGAGAGGTGGCAATGAGCTTCTCAATAGAAGCATCCTCGGGGGCTGAAGGAGTCGAGCTAAAATCAATAAAAGGAAAGCAAGTCAAGTTGTGAAAAGCAAAAGGTAAATGTTTTTCTTACACTTTAATCTGTTTCACATACCTCTGCACTCTGGACTTAACCAGGAACTTGGGAGTCATCTTCCCAACGGAAGATTTCTTCGACTTCTTTTCTACGACCACGTCTGGTCAGAGTTCAAGTTGAAGAATGGGCTTGGCCACAACCACGTCTGGTCGTGGATTTTGAACAGGAGCCACCTCTCTAGTCTCCTGACTTTTCGGATGGCCGAGATTAGTCTCGACTACTCCAAGAGTAGCGCTACCCTCGACCGTAGGCTCTGCTGGATCAGCATTGTCCTTCACAAAAGACATAAAGTCCTTCCAGTTCTCCTTTTCTAGTTGCTTAACAAAACTAGGAGAGGCAAAAACTGCGAAAGTTTTCTTTTCATAATAGAAGGGTACCTTGGCCTTGCGGGCTTTGCGCTTAAGAGGTTCAACTATTTCGATTTCTTCAGCTTCAGCAGCTTCGACCTCCCTGGCTTTAGTTGCAGCTGTGTCTGCAGCAGATTTTGCGGAAGATCTAGTCAAAATAAGAGAACTTGAGCCCGCCCCTCCCTTGTCGGCGACTTTCACGAATCGACACTTCTTAGATGGACGAGCTGGACTTTTTTCTGCTGTCATCCCTGCGCCGATGGTTATCAGTTCAACCTCTTGGTCGTCCTAACAATTTTCCATGCCTACCTTCTGTAATAAAAATAGAAAAGTATTATCGACCAGTCGTAAGATTTTCTACGACTAGTATTGACGAGGATATAATAATCCTCATTTTATCTTTTATCTATAACTCCTTAACCAAGTAGATATGATGTCATATGGTCCCTGAGTATACCCCTTAAATGTTATAAGGGAAGAGCCTACTGGATGGTCGTAAGTTCTTCTACGACCACCCCCATAGTCGTAAGTTATGCTACGACTACCCCATAGTCGTAAGTCTTGCTACGACTACCTCATAATCGAGGTTCTTCTCGACTAGGTCCTTCGACCACCTTATGATCAATTAAACCTCTGAGACAAGTGGGCCCAATTGATTAAGGATTCAAGCAATCATCATCTGTTGTTACTCGCCAAGTAATAGCACGTAATGCTCCATTATCTCGGTATATAGCTGTTAGGCGGCGTGGAGGAGTTAATACATCGGTGATTACTACCAGCGTCTTGAATTCTGAGGATGTGATGGCGCCGCTTCACTGAGCTGCCGCTCCTTCACATACTATATAAAAGCGGCAATCGAGAAGGAAAGGGCGGAGAAAATCGGGCCATGAGAAATACAAGCACTATCATCTGTAATAGTCGAAGTTTTTCCCTGATTGTTCAGAATACACTCAATACCATACACACACAGGAGTAGGGTTATTATTCTCTCCGGAGAAGGCTGAACACAGTATAAAAATCCCGTGTCAATCTCTGCGTGATTTCATTCTAGGAGACCCCGAATCAAACAATCTTTCGTAAGTTCGGTTCTAAACACAAGCGGTTAGGCGCCGACCGTGGGGATCTTCGGTAATCTCTTGTCAACATACTCTCTGTTTTCCAAATCTCATGCACTCATGGCGGGAGAATGGAGCGAGGAGAGCTGGTTCGACTTGGCGGTCTGTGACGTCGACATGGATGCGGTTTCGATTATGAGCCGAGTGATGACTCATCCGATGGTACCGCTGCCTCCGGTGATCTTCCCGATTCGAGGAGACAATGCGGTGATGGAGTTGAGGAGGATCCATATCCCCACAACAAGACGTCCAGAGAGAGTCTACCCTCTCAAAGGACAAGAGTCAATTTGACCAGGACTACACCGTGTGGACTCACAACACGACGAGAGTTTTACCTCGAAGTGTCCGAGTCCCCTAAGGCGATCCGACTTGGTGAGGCAAGTTCGAAGCCACAATTCGAGGACTTCACCAAACATCTGGTGATTCTCTCTCTCTGGATGGCCTTGAGAGAGCGGGATCAAGCATGCTTTTCCTACAAATTCGCCATCTCTCCGCAGATCCGCCTACCAACAGAGACGGTTATAACCCGGACTTCCCCTACCTGGAGGGATTACTCCAAGTCGCCAGATGGTGTCTCTCGACGACTCCTCAAGCGAGGAGGCCTCGAGCGCAAGTGAGAATCATCAACGAGAGGTCTTCGCCCTTCCCTCAGATCAAGGTCACTCTCCTAGAGATCGAACTGGAGACCCTCCCAGAAGATCACGCACTGCGCCCCCTCATGGCAGTGGCAAGAACACCACCGATGGCGGACACGACCAACACCTTCATGAATGCGAAGGAAATCCTCGACATACTCGCACTTCATTGAGGCAGTCTCAAGAATCTGACAGGGAAGATCTTGAAGCTACTCGACGAAGGAAGATTGCGGCTCAGAAGAGTTTACCTGGGCGCATCCAATATCGGTCAGAGGAAGCTCAAGAACTCCGGCACATCGATGATTTGCTCAAGAATCAACTCGAGAGCTCGCCGCGGCGCGAAGTCGACCTCTTCGTTGAAGAGATCGCACAAAACTTCGGTCTCGATGGAAAAATTGGAAGCACCTCGTAGGCATCATTCAGAAATCGTAGTAATACGACTTCTTCACTACCGGTCGATCGATCATATCACCACAAAGGAATCGGCGTAAGCGATAAGTCACATCGATCTCCTACTCGGAGAAATATTTTTCAAACGACCGATGATCAACAAACCTATCGGAGGTGATCGTTCACCATACCGACATAGGAGTCTGCGACATCAGATGAACTACGAGGAGTATTCCCCTCGTAGGACCGAGACCTATTATAGGTCGGGTCAACCTATTACTGGGTATCGTCGAGTACGACCACCTGATGATATCAACCCTTCTTTTCTGCAAAGGAGGCATCAAGAAGTCATTACTGGATGTCGGGCATTCTCGCCCGATCTTGACGATTATTTGGCCACCTCGCTTTCAACGGTAAACATGGAGAAATTTGATGGATCCCAAAATCCTATCGAATTTCTTCAAATCTACACTAGCAAAGATCCGAGCGCGGGAGGAGGAGAACATGTGATGGCAAATTACCTTCCAACTATGCTCGAAGGGTCTGCTCGATCGTGGTTATTGAACCAACCACTCGAGTCAATTCATTCTTGGATACACCTCTGCGATCTTCTACTAGCAAACTTTCAGGGCACTTACAATGCATACAGGAAGGAGGACGACTTGCACCGGATGAGACGAGCGACAACGAGACCTTGCGCCAATTCATCAAGCGCTTTAGTCGGGTTCGTAATTCAATTAGGAAGTTTCGATTCATCGTCATCGGGGCTTTCAAGCAAGGAGTCCGTAGTAGAAGGATAACGAAGATATTGCTTTAAATCCGCCTACCACATCCTTGAACTCTTTGAGATGGTGATCGATATGCAAGCGCCTCGAGGCGGTCGAGTGGAACAACACAATCGATCAAGAAAACAATACCTCTCGAGAGCGGTGATATTGGTAAGAAGAAAGATAAGAAAGCAAAAAGTCCAAGAACAAGGCGAAGGGTCAAAAACTCCAAGTCGCTAGTTCCAAGGAGGTCTTGGCTGTGAATGATAAAGAGCCACACACCTCCAAGCCACATTCCGATCGAGGCAAAGGTAAGCGCCCCGATCGGAAAAATGATAAGCCTAGGTGGTGTCCTTTCCATAAAAAGGAGGGCATGACCTTCAGAATCGCTAGGGTCTTTCAACGAAAGCTTGAAGACTACTACAACGACAAGGACCGCTTCCTACTCTCGAGCAGGTAGGGGAAACGAGTGGTCATAAGACTTCAGATGACGAGGAGGAGATGCCGTTCCAGGATCTGCAACACACCGTCGAGCACATCTACAGAGGATCATCGACATATGAATCAAAGCGACAGCTTAAAGCTGCTGAACGAGAGGTAAACTCCATAGATCCTCCTCTTGTCAATAAATTACCGAAGTGGTCAGAAGTCACCATCTCCTTTGAGAAGAGTGATATGCTCGATTCTTCGACTCGACAGTCGGTATCCGATCGTGGTCGAACCCACCATCAACAATTGTTGAGTCAATCGAGTTTTGGTTGATGGTGGCAGCTCGTTAAATATTTTATTTATGAGTGCCTGGACGAAATGCAAGTACCTGTGATTAAGGTAAGACCGATGCGATACTCTTTCCATGGAATCGTCTTTGGGATCTTGACCAAACCGATTGGTCAAGTTTCTCTTCCTTTAACATTTGGTTCACCAAGTAATTTGGAGACGAGAAAATCTCCTTTGATGTGGTCGATTTCGATCGGCATATAACGCCATACTCGGACGACCAACTTTAGCAAAATTCTTAATGGCTACTCATTATGGATATCAATGTATTAAGATGCCAGTCCCAAAGGAGTAATCACAATTCATTGTGACAAGAAGATGGCGCATACTGCGGATCGTCGATCCTCGAGATGGTTGGACAAATACCATTTCGAGAAGAAAATCGACCTTCGACTAGTAAGTTGAAGCCTAAAAAGTAGATCGGCGAATGACAAGGTCAAAGAGGTTCCTCCGACGGGGAGCCCTCGAAGATCGCTCGCGATTGGGAAACTTCCGACCCCAAATAGGAAGGCGCCCTCATCACCTTCCTCCGAGCTAACGCAGATGTCTTCGTGTGGCAAGCATCCGACATGCCCGAGTCCCAGGAGGTGATCGAGCACATGCTAGCTTTACTACCGACAAAGTACAAGTAAAACAAAAATTACGGAGATTTGCCTGATCGGCGAGATGCTATCAAATCGAATTGGATAAGCTACTTAAGCGGGCTTTATAAGAGGTCAATCATCCCGAATGGTTGGCTAATCTGTAATGGTTAGAAAGTCAAGCGGCAAATGGCGATGTGCGTGAACTTTCTTGATCTTAATAAAGCTTGTCCAAAAGGCGATTTTCCTTTACCTCGCATCGATCAGTTGGTTGATTCTACTGCAGGTTGTGAGATGTTAAGTTTTCTAGATGCATATTCTGGATACCACCAGATCAATATGTGTCTAGACGATGAAGAAAAGACTGCGTTTATTACACCATTTGGTATATTTTGCTATGTAAAAATGTCATTTGGTCTAAAAAATGCTGGTGCTTCTTTTCAACGCTTGATGCAATTGACTTTTTTATCTCAACTAGGCCGAAATTTGGAAGCCTATGTTGATGATCTAGTTATTAAAAGCATGAAGGGACTTAATCATATTACCGACCTACAAGAAACATTCGACAACCTCAGAAAAAATCGCTTAAAACTCAATCCTGAGAAGTGTGTGTTCGTAATCTCTTCAGGAAAACTGCTTGGATTCCTAGTATCTATACGAGGAATCGAAGCAAATCCGGAAAAGATAAAGGCCATTCTCCAAATGCGCCCTCCGACCACAAGGAAAGAAGTCCAGAAACTCACGGGGTGCATGGCGGCTTTAAGTCGTTTCATCACACGACTAGGAGAAAAGGGACTACCTTTCTTCAAACTTCTTAGGAAACACGAAGGTTTTGAGTGGTCGAAAGAGGCAAACGTTGCCTTTGAGGATGTCAAGAGGTACCTTACGAGTGCTCCTATTACGGTCTCTCCAAGACCGCAGAAACACTCTTAATTTACCTAGTTGCCACGCCACAGCGATGGCGAAGATACTAGTCGTGGAGCGTGAAAACGCATACAACGACCGGTTTACTACGTAAGTGAAGTTTTACACGGGCCTAAGGGCGTTACCCTCGAGTCCAAAAGCTTCTATATGCCCTCCTCATGTCTTCGAGAAGCTGCGGCATTATTTTCAGCGCACAAAATAGTTGTCTTGCGTCGAGTTTCCCTTGGGAGCGATCCTCCGAATAGGGAAACAGCGGGACGATGGCAAAATGGTTAGTCGAACTTGGGAGTTCGACATCCATTTCGTGTCGAACGGCCGTTAAATCCCAGATCTTGGCAGACTTTATCGCCGAATGGACAAATCTGAAACATGCGGGATCCCCGATCTGATTCCCACGACCGATGGGCGATGTACTTTGACGGGTCGCTTACTTTAAGTGGCTCGAAATTGGGTGGTCTGGTATCTCCTACGGAGAGACCTTAAAGTATGAGATACAATTAAACTTTCGGGCCACTAACAACGTGGGCGAATCTGAAGGTTTGCTAGGCGGCAAACGAAGCGCAAAATCGCGCTCGATTAAATCGACTACTCGTGAGAGGAGACTCTCAACTAGTCGTGAATCAAATCGGAAAAGAGTACGGTGCTCTAACCCGATAATGTCTCGGTACTTATCGGAAGTCGTAAGCTAGAAAAGCATTTTTAGGTTTGAGGCACAATTTATCCTCGAAAGGATAATTTCCTCATGAGACCCGGCTTGCTCGAATAGCTTCTTCCCGATCTGTGGTACCAAAGGGAGTCTTCTTGGAACAACTCGAAGCCGCCATCGGTCGATGAACCGAGACACCTCCTATTGAGGCGGCCTCTCTAGAATATGAGGATACATGGATGGCGCCTATCTATGAGTATCTTGAATGGTTCAAGATGCGAAAGGCGATCTCGAGGCGGATCGTTTATCGAAAAGCCAAAATGTATACTTTGGTTGAAGGAGTCCTCTATAAGCGAGGTACTCAAGGGGTGCTCATGCGATGCATTTCGCGAGCGAAGGATTAACACTCCTTCACGACATACATGATGGCATCTGTGGAAATCATGCTTCCTCTGAGAACAGCTGGTCGGTAAGGCTTTTTAACAAGGTTTTCTTGCCAATGACCCTTTACGATGCTAAAGAGTTGGTTAAAAAGTGTGTCCAGTGCCAGTTTCATAGCAGCCAAATACACCAACCAGCTCAGGCATTACAAACAATACCTCTATCTTGGCCTTTTGCGACCTGGGGTCTCGATATCCTAGGACCATTCCCCAAAGCTCCAGGAGGTTTGAGTTCCTTTTGTGGCTATTGATACGTTCACAAAATGGATTGAAGCCAAACCTGTGACTGGGATAACAACGGAAGCGGCAAAATGGTTTATGATGAGATGCGTAATTACTCGATTTGGAGTACCGAGTCGAATAATTACAGATAATGGTAAGCAATTTTCAAGCGCAAAATTTCAGGAATTTTGCGACGAGTTGGGTACCAAACTGTGTTATGCTTCTGTGGCCCATCCCCAAAGTAATGGGGCAGTCGAACGTGCAAACGGCCAAATAATGAGAGGAATTAAGACTCGAGTCTTCGACCAGCTCATCAAACGCTCGGGGGCTTGGGTACAAGAGTTACCCTCCGTATTATGGGCGGTTAAATGCGACTACCGATCGAGCTCTGAGTGAAACACCATTTTTCTAGTCTTGAATGAAGCCATGCTTCCTCCGGAACTAAAGATAAGGTCAACACAGTGAAACTTTCAAAGACTCCAACCGGGAACAACTTCGGCGCAGATGATATTAATCTACTTGAGGAAAGGAGAAACCGGGCCTTAATCCGTTCGGCGGTCTACCAACAAGCCCCACGCAGATACTACGATCGAAGGTCCAACCTCGCATGACCTTCTTTGTAGGTGACTTAGTATTGAGGCTCGCCAATCCAAGTCTAATCGGAACAAACTTTCTCCCAAGTGGGAAGGTCCTTACAAAGTGGTCGAAGTTACTCGTCGAGTGGATGACGATTGGCAATGGAAGGCGGCGGAGTTCTCTCGAACTCTTGGAACATCGACCCGATTCACGCAAGTTTTATGTGTAACCAATCATTCGCACAATAAAGACTCGGGTTCTCTCTACCTCTATTGTCTTACTTTTGAGTAGTGCTTTCATAATCTTTCGACTATATTCCAAATACCCGTTTCCTTTATCTTTGGTGAAAGGCGAGTAACATCACCTAGTAAAGCCTCTCCTCTCTGCATGTGGTCCTGCCCATTAGAAGGAGCTTCCTAGTGTCGAAATATTTTTAAAGCCTCCTCTTTTCACCTTAGTTTATTTCTTCAGTTCTTTTGAAAAATATTCTAAGTCAAGTGCACTTTCTTAGATTTATTCAAGCGCTTTTGGGGTATTGATTCGTCCTAACTGGTGGGAGGAAGAAACACATCTAGTCGAAGTCTCTCCTCTCGCACGTGGTCCACGCCCACTAGAAGGAACTTCCTAGCATCATTCGGATTTCCTATTCTTGATACCGGGACAGACTTATCGAGTCCTCCAAAGAAGGGCGAACGAATTTTTTTTGAAGTCCTCTGGATGTTTGTTTAACTCAAGTTGCTGTTCTCGATTTAATTAATCTAGTCGGAGATGGTGACATCACCTAGTCGAAGACTTTCCTCTCTGCATGTGGTCCTGCCCACTAGAAGGAACTTCCTAGTGTCGATTCGTTACTACTTTTTCGGCCAGTGCATGACAATCGTGACCAAAAACTACAAATTAAGCAAACCTCTCTGTTTTCAGAAACCCTTTTTAATACTATTTACTTAGTTTTTCTAAACAAACTAAACAAATAGTCGGGGGTTAGGATAAAGTTATTAATTTGACTTCAATTCTTAGTCTTTCATTCTGTTTTTCATTCGTTAATTATCTTTTGAGTTACTAACCACTCGACAAGATGATTTGCAGGAAAAAAAAGATGCATTATATAATACATCAACAAAAGCTTGTTTTTCACAGGTTTTTTACAAATCACTCTGAAGAAGGAGAGCCTAGCCGCATTTCCTCCGAAACTTTTTTACCAAGTGGTTGCATTTCTTCAATAAGACGACTTGCTTATGCTTCGGCGCAGTCGAAGTCGACTTCGATTGGTTGCACATTAAGGGTCATGTCCTTGGTCTTACGGGTCTTGCGTATAAGAGGTTCTTCATCCTCCTCAACTTCAGTTGTTTCGACTTCAGTTTCTGCTGCGACTATGCATGCCGCAGACCTTAACGAGGACCTGGTTGAAACGAGGGGACTTGAGCTTGATCCTCCCTTGTCGACGACTCTTGAAAGTCGACTCTTTTTACTTGGGGGAGCTGAGTCCTTGTCCACTGTCGCCCCTGCGCCAATGGTCATCAGTTCGACCTCTTCGTCGTCCCGGCGGTTTTCCATGCCTACTTTACAGAAGAAAAAAAAAAAAGAAGAATCAATGACCGATCAGAAGTTTTTCTCGACCGATTACCTAGTCGTAGCTTTTCTACGACATGTCCCTCGATTGTAAGATTTTCTCGATCACTACCTAGTCGTAAGTTCTTTCTACGACTATAAAGTCCTAAGGATAAAATCAGCTTTTGATTACCTTTAGGCGCTCAACCTTTTCCTCTCGGACAAAACCACAAGGATTTGAGGAACCGCCATTCCGGTGGCGGGGCTTCTCACAAACGAAGTTTGACTCGAGCGTCAATCTCTGCTGTCAGGAAAGATCGTATAAAGCAGATAAAGATACTCGATTAGATAATTTCGAAGAAGACCAAACCGAGAGTTAAGTCGAAAAACTACTTACCCTCCTCGTAGTCCTTGGTGGGTCTTTTGGCCCGTGTACTTCCACATAGGAGGTACTCGTTTCTTCAAAGGGCTAATTCGACGTGTGATGAAATCCTTCACCACATGCCATCCAAATAACCCCTTCTTTCAAATCCTTAATGGCTTGAATATAGGGGCAATTCGACCGATATCTTGGGGAGTCGAATCCCACGAAGATTTTTTCAAGCAGCCTTCCTTGGAAGGTAAGGTACATCTTCGGAGGTGACTTTCGGTAAAACCACATCTTCCTCCATCCCGCCACGAGGACTGGTGAACATCTGAATGTACTCCCTCGACTTCCCGTCATGGAGCTTGAGACCCGACTTTCGGCTATTCCACTTGTCGAGCCATTCCAGAGAAATCCGAAGAGCTCAAGGTCATTGGAATTCCTGTGCACGCCTCACAGAGATACACAATCGCCAAGCATTGTGATGGAATTGGGACCAAGGTTCACCAATTCCACCTCAAAATACTCGAGTATAAGTGTAAGAAAGGGGTGAGCAGCAATCGAGACCACACTCACGAAGACGCTGGAAGGCGGAATTTGTCCATCCTCCCCGACGGCCATTCTTTGCCAGCGCGGGAACCACTCCACGAGAACTCTCTGGAATCTTCCCAGCGTTGACAAGGGCTTGCATCTTCGCCAGATCCATCTTCCGACTCGGCCCACTCGGAAACCCTCCGGCCATTTCTCTCGGAAGGGGAGATTCTTGATTGAGTTGGTATGAGAAGACAAAAACTTGATGAACAGTGGGATGATTTGAGGAAAAGTGTGAACCCTAAGTCTTACCCCCGGTAAGTATTTATAACCGTGTCCCTTGGGCCGGAGGCGTGGTATTCCAAAGGTTGCCACCGTCTCGGGAACCACTCCAACAGACAGGCTAACAGGTGTCGTTTGAAATTCCACAACGTGTCCGTTCGAGAAAATCAGGTTTGCTTTTACACCTCAAATGAAATTACTTCCTTGGTTAGATTCTTTTTAACCAAAGGAAATGTCAATCGGAAAGGTTTGTCTTCCGATCACCATGCTACGACCACCTCGTGATCGTAGAAATGTTCTACGACTATTTGATAGCCGTAAGCAATTTTCTCGACCAAGCATACTTCTGGTCAAAGTAGTACACTAATGTCGAAGAGTTTTTCCTTCGACTATCTTTCTACGACCCTCTCGTGGTCGTAAGACCAACTATAACTCCTTAACCAAGTAAGTCGCTTTCACTTGAATTGGGGGCTAGATGACGAGGATATAATAATCCTCATTTTATCTTTTATCTATAACTCCTTAACCAAGTAAATATGACGTCATATGGTCCCCGAGTATACCCCTTAAATGTTATAAGGAAGAGCCCTCTTTGGATGGTCGTAAGTTCTTCTCGACCACCCCCATAGTCGTAAGTTATGCTACGACTACCCCATAGTCGTAAGTCTTGCTACGACTACCTCATAGTCGTAGGTTCTTCTACGACTAGGTCAGCTATGACCACCTTATGATCAATTAAACCTATAGACAAGTGGGCCCAATTGATTAAGGGATTCAAACAGTCATCATACGCTGTTACTCTGCCAAGTAATAGCATGTAATGCTCCATTATCTCGGTATATAGTCATAGGCGACGTGGAGGAGTTATCGCCGGTGATTACTACCAACGCGCCTTACGAGGATGTGATGAGGCGCCGCTTCACCTGGAGAAACTGCCGCTCCTTCACGTACTATATAAAGGCGGCAATCAGAGAAGGAAAGGGCGGAGAAAATCGGGCCATGAGAAATACAAGCACTATCATCTGTAATAGTCTGAGTTTTTTCCCTGATTGTTCAGAATACACTCAATACCATACACACACAGGAGTAGGGTTATTATTCTCTCCGGAGAAGGCCTGAACCTGTATAAAAATCCCCGTGTCAATCTCTCTGCGTGATTTCATTCTAGGAGACCCCCCGAATCAAACAATCTTTACGTAAGTTCGGTTCTAAAACACCGACAAGTATTAAGTCGTAAGTTTTTCTACGACATGTCCTTGATCGTAAGGTTGTCTACGATCACTACCTGGTCGTAAGTTTTTCTACGACAAACAACCAGTCATAGGTTTTTCTACGACTCTAAAGTCCTAAGGATAAAATCAACCCTTGATTACCTTTAGGCGCTCCATCTTCTCTTCTGCGGATAAAACCGCAAGGATTTGAGGAACTGCCACTCCAAGTGGCAGAGATCTCTCACAAACAAGTTTGACCCAAACATCAACCTCCGCTTGTGAAAGATCTGTGCAAATAGGTATAAAATTTATTAGACCTCTTTAAAGAAAGACCAAACCGAGGGTTAAGTTGAAGATTCACTTACTCGTCTCGTAGTCCCTGGTCGGATCTTTTGGCCCCGTATACCTCCACATAGGGGGTACTCGTTTCTTTAAAGGGCTAATTCGACGTGTGATGAAATCCTTCACCACATACCATCCGGTCAGTCCCTCTTCTTTCAAGTCCTTGATGGCTTGAATGTAGGGAGCAATCCGACCGATATCCCTGGGAGTCAAATCCTAGGAAGAATTCTTTTCGGCAGCCTTCCCCGCGAAAGAAAGGCTGTCATCTTAAGTGATTTTCCAGTAAAACCACCTCTTCCTCCATCCTGGCCACGAAGGCCGAGTAAACATCTGAATATACTCCTTCGACTTTCCGTCATGGAGCTTCAGACCACAACTCCCAGCAATCCCAGTTTGTTGAGCCATTCCATAGAAATATTGAAAGAGCTCGAGGTCCGCTGGAATTCCCAGGTATGCCTCACACAGATACACAAATTCACTTAGCATAGTGATGGAATTAGGACCAATGTTCACTAATTGCACCAAAGTGCTCGAGTACGAGTACCGACGGCCAATACTGCCCAACCGCCGCAATCCATTTCATAAGAACTTTCTCTGGAATCTTCCCGGCGTCGACTAAGGCTTGAATCTTCGCCACATCCATCTCCGACTTGGCCCATCAGAAACAGTCCCAGCCATCTCTCTCAGAAAAGGGAGGTTTTGGATTAAGGAAGATCTTAGGAGAAGGCACGATTGGGTTGACGACGGAGAAGGCAAGAACTCGATGAACAGCAGGAGCGATTTGGGGAAAAGTAGAAACCCAAGTCTCACTACCCGGTAAGTATTTATAACCGTATGCCTGGGCTGAAGGCGTGGCAATCCAAAGGTTGCCACCACTTCGGGAACTGCTCCAACGGATAGACCTGTGAGAGTCAATTGCGATTCTCTAGCTTGTCCGTTCAAGAAAATCAGATTCGTTTTTACACCTCAAGCAAAATTACTTTCTTGGTCAGATCTTTTTGACCAAATGAAATATCAATCGGAAAGGATTTTCTTCCGATCACCATACTACGACCACTTCGTGATCGTAGGAGTTCTCTACGGCTATTTGATAGTCGTAAGCAACCTTCTTGACCAAGCATATTTCTGGTCAAAGTAATACACAAATGTCGAAGAGTTTTTCCTTCGACCACCTTTCTACGACCCTCTCGTGGCCGTAGGACCATCTACGACTCCTTAACCAAGCAAGTCACTTTCACTTGAAGCTGGGGGGCTAGATGATGAGGATCTAATAATCCTCATTTTATCTTTTATCTATAATTCTTATTATGAGTAAATATGATGTCATGTGGTCCCTAGGTATACCCCATAAATCTTCAAGGGAGAAGCCTACCAAGTGGTCGTAAGTTCTTCTACGACCACCCCCATAATCGTAAGTCTTGCTACGGCTACCCTATGGTCGTAAGTTCTTCTACGATCACTATCCAGTCGTAAGTTATTTCATGACTACCTCATAGTCGTAAGCTCTTCTACGACCAGGTCAGCCACGATTACCTTATAATCAATAAAACCTACAGACGAGTGGGTCCAATTGATTAAGGAATCCAAGCAGTCAACATACGCTGTTATTATACAAAATAATAGCACGTAATACCCCATTATCTCTAACAAGTAACTGCCAAGCGGCGTGAAGGAGTTACTATTCCGATGATTACAGCAAACGTGTGCCCGTTACTGGATTCGATGAGGCACCTCTTCACAGGAGAAAACGGCTATTCCTTCACGACTATATAAAGGCAACAATCAGAGAGGGAAAGGGGCAATCGGAAGAGACAACAAGCAATCAGGAAGACAGTCAGATACTATCTTTTGTAATAGCCTTAGTCTATTGTCCCGATTGTATGAAACACACTCAATACCATACACACATAGGAGTAGGGTTGTTATTCTCTCCGGAGAAGGCCTGAACCTGTATAAAAATACACGTGTCAATCTCTCTGCGTGATTCCATTCTAGGAGACCCCCCGAATCAAACAATCTTTACGTAAGATAGGTTCTAAAACACCGACACTACCTCTCGTGTGAAATCCCCGAGCATATGCATGACCGAGGATGCGGCTATTCGAATATATTGTGAACACTCTGTAGAGATTTATACACTTTACCCATAAGATGTAATCAACTTGTACGGAGCTGATCACAACAAAACATTTCTAAAACTTCGTCTCGACAATTGACCCTCCCAATGTGCATACCATCGGTACCAACCCTTACACAGTGTGTTAGATCAATGCACACCGTTGGACCTGGAAGCGATGAACCGTCCATAAATGTGACCCTACAGAGTAGTCCACACCTCCACCCTTTGACAGAGCTAACCTACTACATGAGTAGTCAATGTCGAGACTCTATAACTTACTAAGTTAGGCATGTCTCATACCAGGCATGTGGTCATACAGTTATGGCTCAGTTCAATGGCGCACAAAGTTAAGTACTTAATTGACCAAGGTGAGACTATCAAATTATAACTAAGTCACCACAATTCACATTTCCCAACCATAAGTCCACCATATCACAATTATGGAGATCACGTGGATATGATCGTAATCTTAGTATGTTGAACAATTGGCAATAGCGTCGAGGTGTTTGGAGAAACCCTCGTTTTCGGCAAAGTCCTACTACTGTCAGGCTGTAGGCGGTCAGACCAGCCTTTGTGGCGGCCTGACCAGCCATCTCTGGTGGTCAAACTGGCTTGGGCTTTGGCCAAGAGGCTAGTGGTCAAACCGGCCAGGGGGCGACTATCTGACCTGCCATAAAGGTTTTTTTGAATTTCGGATCAGGCCAAAAATTGAGGGTGTAGGCAAGAGAGGGGATTCTTCTAAACTTGGTCTCATAATTTTTGGATCTTCGAGTCAAAAGTTCTATTTTTTTGAAATTTTCAGAGAGGTTTCGAATTTTCAGGGAGGAAATTTGGCTAAGTCCCTTTGCTGGGCAATCAGACTGGCCAGGTGGTGATCAGACCGGCCAAGGGGCGGTCAGACCGGCCATGGGTGGCGGTCTGACCGGTTTTGACTTGTTTGCCGGCCAGCTTGGCAGTGATGTATTGTTGGTTAGGTCATATTCATGAGTTTCATTGCATAGATGTTGCATGATGCATGTTTTAGCTAACATGGGTCAAGTTGTAAAGAACTTGTGCCCGGAAATGGTTACTTGGTCTATTGTTGTGTAGGTGGCTTGGAGTCAACTATGGTCAACGATGAGGAGGACCGGGACTTGGTTAGGAGAACCAAGGTCCAGAACGGTCGTGGATATCGGGTGAGATGATTGGACTCAAGCAAGGCGCAAGATGAACTAGAACCATAGAAGGCGAAGTTTGAGTAAGGCCTTTGTGAAGGTATGTGCTCATGCCTCATCAATTATGTGAATTGATGATTGTGCGTATCGTGCGGTGCTACGTAACAGTTTGCTTGTTTGTGATGGTTGTAAGACACCAGAGCTAGGTCATGGTGTGGCGGACTAGATCGGGACTAGGTTAGGAGAACAGAGGTCCAGAACGATCGAGATGGTGCCGGAAGATGACTGGGGCTAGCGGGGTGGTTACAAGCCGAGAAGACAAGGGACCGAAGCGAGAGCTACCGGTGATGAACATGACGGGCAACGGCAAGGTGGACCAGGACTAGACTCAGGGAGGAGCTGAGGTCCGAACTAGGCTCAGGGAGGAGTTGAGGTCCTGAATGGTCAAGGAAGCCGGGTGCAGTTATGGTGAGACATGTGGTGCGCCAAGTGACTTGGTCCCAGTTGCAAGCGAGGACGGTTCGATGGAATCCGAACGCGTGAGAGGCTTGCCGGGAAGTCATTGGGGCCACATGGATGATGACGGAGCATGGGAGATGCTTCGAGGCGAAAGAATCGCCAAAGGTCAGTAGAGGGGCATTTTGAAAAATTGCCCTATACCGAAAAGTGGTAAGTGGTGGTGTGCGAAACCACCTTCTTGGCCTTAGAGAAACTATGGCGCAAGATGGCGCAAGTAGAGGCGATCTAGGTCAAGAGAAGATGAAGACGATGCTTTGAAAAGCGTGCGTGAGTTGGACCTGTTTATGTGTGGGCTTAACGGGTGCCCATTAGGTTTTTATCTCATAGCCTAGCATCCACTATAAAAGGGGAGGGTGCTAGTTGTGCACCTCCCAACCCTTGGATTCTAGAAACCTAATTTGTGATTTAGGGATTGTTGTAAGAATAATTCATCTATCATACTAATGGGGCCCGCCTTGCAGAAGACTCGCATACAGATCGCAGAAATGCAGTTATACTCATGAAAGACTGTAATACCCCCTGCTTGTACTCATAGGCTAGCTATCTCATTGAAGGGTATTTCCGTCATTTGTACAGGCTTGGGTGCCTATAAATACCCCATGTATCCCTCCTTTCAAGAGGAGGGCTCTCTTGAGCAATAAAGAAACATGTTCAAACTGGTGAGCCCTCGGGGGCTCCCTCTCCGGAGGTAACCCCCGTTGGCTCACCGACAGGAGTAGGGCGGTCCTCTCGGACCCCGAACTCAGATAAATCCTCGTGTCATTTTTTAACCTCGTGGACGACGGTCCGTCAGACGGCCGATGTCCACCCCCTCACTCGTGTTTGGTTTTTACACCTACAACATTGGCGCCGACCGTGGGGACATAGCTAATCGATGAAAGGCTATGTCTCCTACCAAAAAATACTCTAAGTCCACGAAACCTCCTCCGGCTCCTGAAGGCAAGATCTCGTGGATGACCCATCCGCTCTTTGAAGGAGCCCCAGCCGAGCACTCTTGTCAGAGATCAGGGCCATCCACCTCGGGATGGCAACATCCTACATGCCCTGGGGTTCCCATGCGCGTCCTCCTCCCTTGTGCGGGTCGATGCGAGGCCCAGCCAAGGGCGAGCAGTTCAAGGCACCCTCGCAGCCAGAAAGCTAAGGATTCTGGGGCCAACCATCACCCCCGGGACGCATGACGTCCATGCGGCACGAGCGATGAAGGCTCGCTATGAGGCCTGCCCCCTAACGCGCTACTGTTAGGGGACAGTCCCGACATATAAATCTCGTATGGGCTCTCAAGACACTTTCCCTCCAAGGGATTTCACCCCCGTGGTGCATAGGGTGTACGACCTCCGCGGTCTCCCCTAGCAAAAGTCCATGGTGGCCTGGGCGTCCATCGCCTCCACCATGGCGGCTCGTGTCCTACTGGCCCTATGGCATGAGCGACCACCCTCGTGGTGCGTAGGGCGTACGACCTCCGCGGTCTCCCCTAACAAAAGTCCATAGTGGCTTGGGCGTCCGTCACCTCCACCATGGCGGTTCGTGTCCTACTGGCCCTAGGTCATGAGCGACCACCCTAGTGGTGCGTAGGGCGTACGACCTCCACGGTCTCCCCTAACAAAAGTCCATGGTGGCTTGGGCGTCCATCGCCTCCACCATGGCGGCTCGTGTCCTACTAGACCTAGGGCATGAGCGACAACTTTGGCCCAGTACCAAGTTGATGGATGTGTTGAGGACTCGTCCCCCTTAGACTCCAGGCCACGCGCCGAACGACCTCTAGGTCCCCGCACACCTAGCTTCATTGCTTCGCAAGGGTTAACCACTCTCATGCATTCCCGATCATAACAAAAATAAAACCCACATACGGGGTAAAAGGGCTTCATTGCCCTCATAGTTCGGTGCCCCACGACTTAGCCTCGTGGGCGCCACCGGTGTGCCCATGACTTACTGTCAGGGGCACACGTCTAAGGTGCCCATGAGTTAGCCTCATGGGCACCTCCAAGTCCACTGGGGGGCTACCATCCCTAGTGGCCATTCGGTGCCCCACGACTTAGCCTCGTGGACGCCCCTCTGATGTGCCTATGATTTAGTGTTGTGGGCACACCTTCAAGATACACATGAGTTGGCCTCATGGGTGCCTCCAAGTCCACTAGGGGGCTACCATCCCTAGTGGCCATTCGGTGTCCCACGACTTAGCCTCGTGGACGCCCCTCTGATGTGCCTATGATTTAGTGTTGTGGACACACCTTCAAGATACACATGAGTTAGCCTCATGGGTGCCTCCAAGTCCACTGGGGGGCTACCACCCCTATGGGCCATTCGGTGCCCCACGAATTAGTCTCGTGGCCACCCCTTGGATATGTCCAAGACTCAGTTTCATTGGCGGCTCGAATCATGTACCATCGACTTGGCTTGAATATTGATCAAGGACCATCATGCTCGCATAAGGCTATCACCTCGGAGATCTTAGTATCGAAAGTGATGGGACTCAACTAGTCCCTCGACAACACTTCGATCAATGCTCATGTCGAACGAATGTTATCTTGCTACAAAAAATAAGTGTTGATCATTCTCTTTTTTCCGCAGAGACGCTCGTGTTATCTACCTGTCACTGCAACGTTTCTAGCTCGAACCGCGACCATTCTGAGGAGTTCTACTTTGACAACTCTCATCAAGCCATGGAGCAAGAGGAGGACAACTTCGCCTACATAGGCTTCACTTCGACGCACCGCCGGCCTCGAAGGCTATGCCTCGGCTCGGCGGCCTCGCGTCCAAGACTTCGCCTACTTAGGCTCCGCTTCGATGTGCCGCCGGCCTCGAAAGCTATGCCTTGGCTCGGCGGCCTCGCGACCAAGACTTCGCCTACTTAGGCTCCACTTCGACGCACCGCCGGCCTCGAAGGCTATGCCTCGGCTCGGCGGCCTCGCGTCCAAGACTTCGCCTACATAGGCTTCCCTTCGCGCGCCCGGCCTCAGAGGCTATGCCTCGGCTCGTGCCTCAAGGCCCAAGACTTCATCTACACAAAGCCAAGGCTGATGCGCCGCCCACCTAGAAGGCTGTGCCTCGGTGGGCCGGTCTTGCGTCCATGATTTTGCCTGCACAGGCTTCGTTCGGATGCACCTCCTGCCCTCAGGGTTGTGCCTCGGTGGGATGCCTCAAAGATTCAAGACTCGCCGTCTTGAGGATGGAGCAACAAAAATCATCCCACACGAAGGGCCAGTGAGAAGCGGCAATTTGGTACCTGCCTTCGCGTGGAGCACTCACCCGACATGGAGTACAAAATAAGATAAGTCTTTGGGCACCCACGCGCCCACCAAGCCAAAATTGGCTAAGCCACAGTCCCCTTATGCCAGCGTATTACTCAGCTCTCGTGCCTCACAGACCGAAGTCGAATTTGGCAAAACCTCGAAGCGTTTACATTCTCGTCATCTTTGGAATTTGGCCAAGTCTTTGGCCAAGCATATTCATCAACAGGATACAAGACTCAAGCCTCTTCTTTGCCCTCGAGCGCCCTTGTGCACCCAAGGGGCGGGGGTTGGTGTCGAGTAATCCTACTACCTCGCCTCAAGACGAGGCGAGGCCTCGGGCACCTTTGCAATGACTTCATGTAGCCGCCGAGGGCCGCCACAGACCTTCATCGACATCGGGCCTTCAGGCGTGACCTCACACCCGGCCTTGGCGCACCCTCGCGTGCCTTGGGATCCCTCGCGACGAGGCCTTCGCCAGAAACACTCACAGACCCTCGCGACCACGGTGCCCTCGCCCCTCGTGGCGGCCACGCCCAAGGTGCCTCACCCCTCGCGTTGGCCTCATGCTCGCGGTGCCCTCGCCCTCGTGGCGGCCGCGCGCCAAGGTGCCCCCCCCTCGCGATGGCCTCATGCTCGTGGTGCCCTCGCCACTCGCCACGCTCACAGGCTCTCGCGTGCCATCGGCTCGTGCCTCGCACCCATGCGCACCCATTGCAAGGCGCCCGTAAATTGGAGGTGGTGAAAGATCATGGTACAAACAACAAACTACAAGATACAAGCATCAAAGAAGAATTTGAACAACGTGAAGCCGCATAAGAAAGAGAAGTGCCATTGCGCGCCATCAAAACAAGATTTGCATCACTGAGCAAAGGCGGAGGAAGAAGGCGATGGTATCCTCTCGTTCGCCTGGAGCACGTCCTTCATGGCCGGCCTCTTGTGCAGAGCCATGGCGCACGAGCAAATCCTTGCCGAGGCAACCACTAGCGCCTCCCCGCCTTCCATCTCCCCAAGAACGCAGCGTCGGCCAAATTTAACACTTGCCCTTCTCTTATTTGCCCCTTGGGCGCCCGCCAAGCGCCCAAGGGACAGGGGGGCTACACTATCGAGGAATCCGACCACCTCCCGATGAAAATGATCTATACTTGACAAGTCTGCACAAGAGGCATGCGTGAGCCCCTTGCCCCGGGCGCTTGGACACCAACCCACTAGAAGTGGTTTGAGGCCTACTCACACGCCACACGTGTGTTACGCAGACATCCTGACTATACCGTCAGGCGAGGCCCGCAGACTCGCAAGGGCGCCCAGCCTGCAGCCAGATGTCCGAGTGCCCTGGCGATGTGCACAGTGGTTCTCCGAAGCCGAGTCCTCGAGAAAAGAGAACATAGAAAGTTGGAGTTTTCAGTTTTGATCTTTGCATTTTGCAGATTACAAGCTCAACCGAAGACAAACGATCACATACACCTGGGCCCTCATGGTGCCCGCGCCTCAGGCGCTCAAGACTCGTGCCTTCGGCCCTCGTGGTCTCGGGACCTTGGAAGCCTCGTGCCTTCGTGCCCTCATGCCCTCGGGGTCTCGGGACCCTGGAAGCCTCATGCCTTCGTGCCCTCAGGGCCTCGGGGCCTCGGGACCCTCGAAGCCTCGTGCCCTCGTGCCTTCGTGCCCTCGGGGTCTCGGGACCTTGGAAGCCTCATGCCTTCGTGCCCTCGTGCCCTCGGGGTCTCGGGACCCTGGAAGCCTCATGCCTTCATGCCCTTAGGGCCTCGGGGCCTCGGGACCCTCGAAGCCTCAGGCTCGTGGCCTCGGGGCCTCGGGGGCCTCGGCCTCGCACCCTCGTGCCCTCGGGGTCTCGGGACTCTCGAAGCCTCGCAGACCAGTGCCCTCGGGGCCTCGGGACCTCGGCCTCAGACTCGTGCGCCCTCGTGCCCTCGGGGCCTCAGACCTCGGCCTCACGCCTCGGGGCCTCAGAGCCTCAAGCCTCAGACCAGACGCCCTCGTGACCTCGTGGCCTCGTGACCAGCCTTATTTTTCACCGTTAGCAAACAAACACAAGCTGCATACAAACGACTAGATAATGAGCCTCCAAGCCTCCAGCTGCAAACCAACAAACAACAATCATGAATAGATGCAGTGCATGGTATCTGTAATCTGAGGAGCACATATGTACAATGTCCAGTAGCTTTCAGCAAAAAACCACAAGTGTTCAGTAATCAGTGCATGGTCCTACAACGTGGCTAGCTGCGTGCTGCACTGCTTGCTGCAAATGGCGTCTACTCTCCACCCTAGCACAAACGCCCTGGCACCACCAATGCCTTGCACAAAGAATGCCCTAACAAAAATCACACTACGCCAGCAGCTCATAGCTCCAAACTCATCTCACGAAACATCCACATCAAAAAAATGGGGCGACAAAGAAGGTCGTCAGACGGCCGCGGCTGGCCGACTTGAAGCCGCCGCCATCAAGACTGATGGCGATCGCCCGCTGAAACGCTGCCTCATTGCTGGCTCTGCCACCTTGCTGCTGCTGCCGCCGCCTACACCGCCCAGACCGGATGGCGCCGCGCCGCTGAGCGCCGACCCGCCACTCGGCCACACAGGCACGATCGGCCAAGACCGGATGGCGCCGCGCCACTTGAGCGCCGCTCTCATTCGCTGCCCCGCCACCACGCCATTGCTGCCGCCGATGCCAGATGTTGCCTGCTGCCGCCAAGACGGGCCTACTGGGCGTGCACACGAGCCGGGCACCGTAGCAACCGAGCTGGTTTAGCACGCCATGCTAAGCGAGAGCCGAGCCGAGCATGGTGGGGCAAGGCCAAGAGCTCTACCTGGCGCTAGGACATGGGCAAGATGAAGCAAGGAAATGAAGGAGGAAATGGAAGAGATAAGAAGGAACGAGAGAAGGAAGAAGAGCATGTGCTGCCTGCCTTGGGATATTTCGGATCTTGATGAGGCGATAAGAAGGGCTCATGTGGCTGAGAAGATAAGGAAGAAAAGGGCAAGGCTTGCATCTGCCCGGCCGGTGAAGTGAAAAAGGAGCAACGGGGATCGGCCAAGGCAAAGAATCAAGAGGAGCAAGAATCTGAGAAAGCAACGGGGATGAAGAGGCATCCTATGTCTGGTCATTGTGTTGCCCAAAGCAAATCACGTGAAAAGGAAAAGCACAAAGGGCCGCGGGACCCACTAAGCATCCTATGTCTCGTGGTTGTCCCAAAGCAAATCATGTCAAAAAGAAAAGCACAAAGGGGAGCGGACGACTAATTTTGAATCTCATGTCAAGTGGACAAGAGCCCCCGGTATCCACGGAAATCCATCGGTGCCCAAGACTGCCTAGCTCGATCTCGTGGTACGCCTCGATCTCCAATGGCGCCGCAAGCATCATCGATGCCTTCCGTGATTCCGTGCGGTCCCGACCACGCCTAACGCCTAGCTGCCGTGTAGTCTGCAGGCAGGCGAAAGCGGCAATGGCATGGAGATGGCGATGGGAAGATGATGAGGAGGAAGGAGCAGACGATGGGCCCGTGGAAAATCGACTACTCGGGCGACGACTACCCAGTCTACATGAAGAACCTCTCCACCCCGGACTTGGAGCAGCTCGCGGCGGAGCTCCGGGCGGAGATCGTGTACACGATGTCCAAGACCGGCGGCCACCTGAGCTCGAGCCTGGGGGTGATGGAGCTGGCGGTGGCGCAACAACGGTTCGACACACCGGAGGACAAGATCGTTCGGGACGGGGCACCGGTCGATTCCGCACAAGATCCCGACGGGAGGCGATCGCGGATGCACATGATCCGCAGACCTCGGCCCGCCAGTTCCCAAAGCGCGACGAGCACGACGACGCTTTGGCGCGGCCATTAACTCGACGAGCATCTCGGCGGCGCGGGATGGCGTGCCGACGCGACCTCCTCGTAAATAAGAACCATGTCATCTCCGTGCTCGCCGACGGGCGCCATGACCGTCGGCCAACTCGCGAGGCCGTGAACAACTCCAGCTACCTCGACTCCAGCATGATCGTTGTCCTCAACAACAACAAGCAGGTCTCCCTCCCTACCGCTGCCGACAAGATGCATGGCGTGGTCAAGTTTGACCCGACGACAGGGAAGCAGTTCAAGGCCAAGGGCCCGACTACATACACACAAGATTTCGCCAAGTCAGCGATCCGGAGGAGGAGGCGACGATAAGGTGGTCGCCATCCACGCGCCATGGGCGGCGACGGGCTCAACTACTTCCGAAGCGATTCCGGTGCGGTGCCTTCGACGCCAAGATCGCGAACAAAGACGCCGTCACGTTCACCGCAAGGCTCGCGCCAAGGGCTCAAGCCCTTCGTGCCATCTACTCATCGCCTCAGAAGCGCTGCCACGACAAGGTGGTGCACGACGCCGACTGCGGCGGCCGCCGGTGTGCTCGCCACGCATCACGGACTCATCGGCGCGGACGGCCCCACGCGATCGCAGCTGCTGCTCGCGCCACCTACATGGCTCGCCTCCCAAAGATGGTCATCATGGCGCTCACGACAAGGCCGAGCTCATGCACATGGTTGCCACCGCCGCCGTTATCAACAACCGCACCAGCTGCTTCCGCTTCCCCTACGGCAACGGCATTGGCGCCGTTCTTCCTCCCAACAATAAAGGCACCCCTCTTGAGATTGGCAAGGGGAGGGTGCTGGTCAGAGGCAACCAGGTGGCGCTCCAGGGGCACGGCATGATGGTGCAGGCCTGCCTGAAGGCGACGGAGGTGCTCAAGGAGCACAACATCCTCGTCACTGTCGCCAACGCCCACTTCTGAAAACCGCTCGACACCGAGGAGGGCGCCATTGGAGGGTTCGGCTCCCACGTTGCTCACTAACTCATTCTCGGTGGCCTCCTCGACGGCCCCCTCAAAGGTCATGGCCAACTACATGGCGTACGTGCTGTTCTTCAACCCGGAGACGCTAATGGCTAGCACCAGAGTAGGCTGCTCAGAGAGGCCTACGGCGAACTCAAGGGCATGCTCATGGAGAAATCACAGCTCATGGAGAGGCCCTCGCGGCGTCACATCCTCACGGTGTCCTCGAGGTCTCGCGCCATTGGGGCCTCATGCCCTTGCGCCCTCAGAGCCTCGGGGCCAGACACCATCGGGGCCTTGCGGCCTCGCGCCCTCGCGATGCCCTCGAGGCCTTATGCCTCAGGGACTCGTGCCCTCACTCCCTCGTAGCCTCGGGATCTCGTGCCTTGGGGCCTCACGCCTCGGGGCCTTGCGCTCTCGTGGTGCCCTCGGGGCCTCACGCCTCGAGGCCTTGCGCCATCGCGTCCTCGCGGCCTCGAGCCCTCGTGGCATCAAGCCTCGAGCCTCAAGTCCTCATGGCCTCGAGCCCTCGTGGCATCAAGCCCTTGTGCCCTCACGGTGCCCTCGAGGCCAGACTCGCGGTGCCCTAGCGACGTCGCGCCTCGTGGCCTCGAGCCCTCGCGGTGTCGTGATCCTCGCGCCTCGAGCCCTTGGGACTTTGGGGCCTCGTGGCCTCGCGCCTCATGGCATTGCGCCTCATGGCCTTGAGCCCTCAAGGTGCCCTTGTGGAGCCCTCAGACCTCCGGAGCATCCGCCGCCAAGCAAGACCCTAGGCATCTCCACTGGCCATGCGGCCCCATGTGGCCCTCGCGGCCACCTTGTGCCTCCGGTTTTCTCCCGCACCTCCAAAGCGTCCGTCTGCCTTGCACGGCTCCTCGGCGTCTCCACCCTCGCCATGGCCCCACGTGGCCCTCACCGCCACCTCGTGCTTCGAGCTCCCGTGCGCCGGAGTGTCCACTGCTGCGCCTGCGGCGCCTCCTAAGCGCCGACGACACTGCTGCGTGCCTGCGATGCCCACAAGACCGGAGGAGCCTCGCCTGCTGGAATGCAGCTACCATTCAAAACCACCAGGACTTTTTTGGAATATCAACCTCTACATAAAAGACACAATTCAAGACTACCCCTTTCGACGTTTCCCCTAAAACGCCAAGGGGCAGGGGGGCTAGTGTTGTAAGAATAATTCATCTATCATACTAATGGGGCCCGCCTTGCAGAAGACTCGCATACAGATCGCAGAAATGCAGTTATACTCATGAAAGACTGTAATACCCCCTGCTTGTACTCATAGGCTAGCTATCTCATTGAAGGGTATTTCGTCAATTGTTCCAGGCTTGGGTGCCTATAAATACCCCATGTATCCCTCCTTTCAAGAGGAGGGCTCTCTTGAGCAATAAAGAAACATGTTCAAACTGGTGAGCCCTGGGGCTCCTCTCCGAGGTAACCCGCTGGCTCACCGACAGAGTAGGGCGGTCGCCTCGGACCCCGAACTCAGATAAATTCTCGTGTCATTTTTTACCCTCGTGGACGACGGCCCGTCAGACGACCGACGTCCACCCCCTCACTCGTGTTTGGTTTTTACACCTACAACAGGGATAGAAGAGAAAAGTAGAGAGGCTAGGGTTCATGAGAGATGGATTGATTGAGTGCTTAAGGGTTGAGCTTTTGTCCTCTATGGTGGAGTGGCTGTAAACATATAATCTATCTAATCAATCCATGCAAGATTTGCCCCAAGTTGAGTTCTATCTTATTCTTGCTCTCTCTTTAATGCATTTGGGATTTTTGGTATTTCTTAGGTTTTTATTTGGGATCTTACTATGATCTTTCTTGCTGGGATGTGTGGGGTATGATCTAAGGTCATCTTGATCATCATCCATCCACAAGCAAGCTTTTGGATCTAAGTTTGATTTTGCCCCAGTTTTGGTGAAAGAAAGAGTGATTTTAGGGGTTTTGCTCTTGAGGGCTTTTGACTTGATTCTTTTTGTGATTGAGGGTGCTAGGACATATGGGAGACCATCCTTAGCCATCTTGGATTGATTTCTCCCACGAAATCCTCTCAATCACTGTTTTCGTATTTGGCCCGATTTTTTAGCAACCTTCACTCAAATGAAAAAAGGTCGGAACTTTGGCAATGATCTTCACGATATTTGGTTGGAATAGGTTCCTGACATCCTAAAGAAGGTATGTTTCAAGTTTCATGAAGTTTGGAGTTGTGGATCAAAAGTTGGATCAATTTGCGATTTCAAAATCCTGTTGAAATTCAGTTTCTGTGCTGATTTTACTGTTCACCGGTCTGACCATACTGTTCATTGGTCTGACCACCACTATTCACCGGTCTGACCAACCAATGGGGATTTCAGCGAGTTTTAATCCTTTTATTGCCTTGTTCCTATTTGAATGATTATCTCTGATCTTCATAGCTCCACATAGCTATTGGAATGAAAGAATCTTGAACGTCTTGATGCAAAAGATTTTGAAAAGATGTCATTTTTGTGTGGCACTTATTCAACCCCCCCCCCCTCTTCTAGCCGCCTTTTCGGTCCAACAAGTGGTATCAGAGCGAGGTTTGCTCTTTTGTGATCTTTACCGATCTTTGAGCATGGCGACTAGTATGTGGACTTGTGAGCACTTCTTTTCATCTTGTTGTAGTTCTTTTGCTGATGATGTCCATCGTGACAAAAGGCTTGAACATATGATGTTTATGTTGTCGGTTGAGAAGAAATTCCCCTGTGTTATTTGTGGCGGTCTCTTTTGTTTTGATTGTCCTAGTTTCAGGGATGAGACACACTTGGAGCTCAAGGAGGTGAAGGAGCCCATTGGCATGTGTGGAGTGGCGATCGAGGATGGTCATGATATAGAGCTTTTTGAGGATGATCATGATGAGTCATCCGAGAATGATCCCCTACTCAAGCTAAGTAAGGTGAGCAAAGAAAAACTCATTGATGGCTTGTTGTCATATGATCTTAAATTGCATGCTCTTAAGAAGGAAATAAAATTACTAGAAAGAGAAAAGGTGATTGTCTCATGAGCTCGCCAAATTGAAAACCTCCATATATGCTTTTGATTCCTTGCTTGTAGACATGGATAACTTGAATAATTCTCTTGCTTGCCTAAAATCTGAAAATGAATTATTGAAATCAAATGCTTTTATGTCATGTGATTCTTGTGTTGCCTTACATCATGAGCTTGATAATACTAAGTTAGAAATAGGCAATTTTAGATCCATGGCTAGAAATGATTGTGATTCTTGTGTAGGCATGCTTGCTGAATTTGAGAAGTTAAAATTGACTAATTCCATTCACCTTGAGCAATTAGAGAATGCTAGGGCTGAAATTATTGAAATTGAAGCTAGCCCTTGAAGCATATGCTTAGAGTATGAAAAATTGCTTAAGGATGGTTTAGTCTCTTGCAAGAATTGTGCTAGCTTAGAAAATGAAATTGATGCCTTGAATTGCATGCTTAATACAAAAGCATCATTAATTTCTTGCGCATCTTGCATTGCCTTGAAAAGCGAGGTTGAGTCTTTGAAGAAATTGTGCGGTGATATGAGCGCCAAGTCATGTGACTCTTGTATTTGCCTCCACTCCGAGATTGATGTTTTCATGATTTATCTTGCTTCTTTGTATTCGGAGTTGGAGTCTTCTCGTGCTAAGCGTGAATCATTTGATGTTGGCATTTGTGCCATTGCTTTGAGTAGCTCTTCCTTGGCAAGTGCGACTCTTCGTGACTCTTCTTGTGTTGTCCAAGGGATTTCTAAGACAAGGGTGCTTCTTCCTCAAATAGTATTACATCTTCAAAAGAGAAGTATCATTGCACCTTTTGTAAGAAAGATGGACACATTGTTGAGTTTTTCTTCCGACATGTCAAACATCGGCGTCAAATGTGCCATCGAGCTTTTAGGGACACACATTTCTCATCTCATGGCCTCTGTGAGCCTAGTGCCAACACGAGGACGAGTTATAATGTTGGTTCTTCCAGCTTGTCCCAAAGGACTTCTTCTTTGAGCGACAATGGTGCTTCGTCTCCTAGTAGACCTTTATACCATTGCTCATTTTGTGAGAAGGATGGACATCTTGTGGATTTATATTTTCGACATGCAAAACACATGCGTCGAGCTCATACTTCTAAGTCTCCTAGTGGGCATAGTCTTTCTCATGACATGCACACTAAAGAGACTAGCACAAGGACTCGCTCTGTTGATGACTTATTTGACACCTTTCCCAGTAGTGTTGGATAGCATCGTGGACTTGGTTTCTGTGGTTTTGGTTTTGGCCCACGGGTTGTCCCGAGGCAGGATTTCCGCCGTTTTCCAAGAGGTGGACCTCGTTTTCTCCATCGAGGTACACACCCACAGCGAGGATGTGTGAGTTCCTTTGGTGTTTTTGTTGGTTCTCATCATAGTGCTTTCAAGCAAGGCCATCGCCACTTGTCTAGAGATGGACCTCGTTTTCCTCATCGAATTGTCCACTCGCGGCGTGCCTCTAAGGATGGTGTTGGATCTTCTTGCATGGACCATCATTTGTATCATGCTAACTCACATAATGGTTCGATTGCTTCTAGTGGCTATGTGTCTAAGGTTTGGGTTCCCAAGTATTTGCTCTCTAACCCTTCGGGATCCAAGACTTGGACATCTTGCTTTTCTCATGTGTAGGTACCAGGGATGCGGGATGGAGAATATGGACTTGAAGGGTTCTAGATTTCTACTTCATCATGTGATCGAAACACTAGATGGTTCTCTATTCCATTTGATGGCCTCCAAGAGGCATGTGCATTTATGATTGGCGCCTTCACCTATTTTGTGAGCTATCTTGCACGTTCATGCCTTTACCTTCATGATTATTCATTCTTGGCGTGCTGTGCTTGTCTTTGTGCTCACTTGTATGATATCGACATATGTTACTGTTATAATATATTTCATCGTGCCTTTGCTAGTATCTTACTTATGTATCTATGGGCTGGATTGTTATTCATTATTTCCATAGGTGTATAGGCTTGGTTTTGTCATCATGAGCTTGTGCTGTTTTGTACATTTATTATCTTGCTCTTGTTGATTTTTGCTTTATGTATCCACATGCTTACTTGATATCCATGTTAGCATACATTATCCATGATTTGTTCTATAACATATTTTATGCTTACATGGTATTGTGCCTTATTGTTAATTGTGGATACATGAGCTTTGCCATAGCTTCACTAGCATGTTTTACCCTTGACTTGATGAATGTTGTATGACATGATATGTGCTTGTTTGCTCCTATGCCTTATTATGGATTAAGGATATTTTGAGCTTTATTATATCTTGGATAGCATGTGTTGCGATTGATATATCTATCTTCATGCTCATGCCCTGAATTGTTGCTTATATGAGCTTTGGATCATCTACTGCTATTCTTGCTAGTCATGTGTCTCGGTACTGTTTCCCTAGATAATGTCTCACTAACCCAATACCAAGGCATAGACTTCTTCTGTCTCTTTGATGTAGTCTTTTCAGTTGAGAAGGAGAACATGTGGCTCATGACTCCAGCTGTTGGCTCTCCTTCCTCATATGCGCATTCGATGCTGGCTATCACTTCTTGGAGACACAGTATGGTCCAACTTCTACTCATTTGACTACATCTCACTGTCAAGCGGTGTGACTCAGGTTCGAGCCCCCATACCTTGTATTTGCGTATGGTACCCCTATTCTGCTTTGCATAGCATCTGGTTCTTGTTAGGTGTTGGGCTTGTTGAGTTCAGGGTAGATAGGAGGTTCTGTTCTAGCACGTGTCCTTTCTAGACGCTCTTCTTATCCCATGGTTTGCTAGGATGACACTCTTCTCACAGCTTAGGTCGAGCTTGTCTCCCACTCACTAGTCCTTAGCAGGTTTTGAGCAGTCTGTAAGCTTTTTAGTGTTGGCGTTTCGCTCCCTAGCTAGTCGAGTCTTTTCCCCTAGAGATCTTGTGAAGTAGGAAGTCTTTGTGCTATAGTGTGGAGTCCAAGGCATAATTGGCAGACGTCCTCACCAAACCCTTAGATCCTGCTGGGTTTGCCACCTTGAGGAGGGAATTGAGGGTTGGTTTGAGGGGGAGTAGATCTTTTATGATATCTTCTTCAAGTGATATCTTCTTTGATCTCTTTGATTTTCTTTTGATCTTCTTGATCCTTTTGACTCTTGTTGATCTTCTCGTAAAGTGTATTCTCCAACTTTCACCTAGTGATATCAACAAGTGTCTTCTTTGACTTTTGATGCTTTTTCTTGCATCTCATTGTACCATGCTACATTCATATGAAAAGTATTAAAAAAACGATGCATTGTAATATAAGCTTTATCGCTTCTGTCTTTTAAATTGATGAAGCTTTGCTTATTACCCTCTTGTGTTGTAACATTTTTATTCATGCTCATTATCATGTCTTGTTCATTGACTAGCTAGAATTGTCATGTCTTCTCATGTGTAGCTTAGTCTTTGATTAGATGAGCATTAATTCTAAGATAACTTGAACTGAAAACTGCAATTTGTGGATATTTTAATTAGTTGCACCTTTAGTGATCCTTTTATGACACTAGCCATATCAAAATTGTTTTGTTAGCTCTTGAATCTCATATTGAACTTTAGTTGAGCGTCTAATTCTTTTGTGAATCTTAAAATTGCTCTTAATCTCATGCAAAATGAAAAATAAAGTAAAACAAGCTTTGTGATCCTCTTGTGCTTAAAATTGTGCCAAACTACTCTCACAAGACTGCTTGTCATGTGACATGAACTTGGAGGTAGTTTGATGATCTAGACGATCTCATGGGGACTTCTTGTCATTCTTGACATGAACCTCAAGATTTGTCGCCTTGGTTGAAGCTTAGAGAGTGTTTGTGGATGGCTCCTAGTCCAAGATCTACTCTACTAAAATAGACCATTTACACAACTTCAACATGTGCTATCAAATTGCAAAATGGTCAAATGTTGTAGATGTGTAGGTGCTTGAGGAATTTTGAGCAAAATGATTTACTTTGGAACTTATAGCCTCTAGAATGATCAATTATAGCTTCTTGACCTCACATTGATATTTTGACATGGCTATTATCATTCTAGGATACCTTTTGATGAACTAGCTATTTGTGAAGCTTTGCATAACTTGTAATCACACTTATTGCTTCATCTTATGCTATCTTGCTTAGCTTAGCTATATATTTCTTGATGTGACCTTGATTGCTTATTCATGCTTGATTTGCCTTGTGCATTTTAGAAATGCTAGCTTGTTCATGATTGGGTAATCTCCAAAGCTTCTTGCTCTAAAAAATTGAAAATCCAAAAATGAAGCCACTCCATTGCATTCCATGCATGCTCCTTCTTATGCTTCTTCCATTCATCTTGACATGTTATCCTTGGATGAGAGCAAGACATGTTTCCTTGATGACTCTATTTTCAAAGGGGAGAAGAAATGACAAAAATGATAAAATTAGGAGTTATTATCCAAGGGGGTGAAAAATGGGAGAAAATGGAAAATTCAAAATTTTGGTTGATTTGAGTGAGGGGGAGCATCTCATATGCATTCTTGTGATCTTAATGTTCAATTCTTGGTTTGAATTGCATAACTTGAAACCTCACAATGATCAAATGTCAAAATGAACAATTGTTCTTTCATATGGACCTTGAGTGAATTTTTGTGTTCTCTCTGGATTTGAAGCTTTCATGATCTCTATTGTCATATCTATTATGCTTCTGCATTTCTCAAGCCATCTTGGTCATTTTTATAGCTTTTTCTTGCAAGTGGACCATGATGTGCCTTTGCGCGAAAACAAGATGCAGTTTTCAAAACAACATCTAATTTGCATTTTTGAAAGATTTTCAATGTGTTCATCAAGGGGGAGATTGTGGAGATCATGTTTCTGACATCCTAGAGAAGGTATGTTTCAAGTTTTATGAAGTTTGGAGCTGTGGATCAAAAGCTGGATCAATTTGCGATTTCGAAATCCTGCTGAAATTCAGTTTATGTGTTGATTTTACTGTTCATCAGTCCGACCGCACTGTTCCCGGTCTGACCGCCACTGTTCACCGGTCTGACCGCCACTGTTCACCGGTCTGACCGCACTGTTCACCGGTCTGACAGCCACTATTCACCAGTCTGACCAGCCAGTGGGGATTTCAGCAAGTTTTGATCCTTTTGTTGCCTGGTTCTTATTTGAATGATTATCTCTAATCTTCATAGCTCCACATAGCTATTGGAACGAATGAACCTTGAACATCTTGAGGCAAAAGATTTTGAAAAGAGGTCGTTTTTGTGTGACGCCTATTCAACCCCCCCCCCCTAGTCACCTCTTCGGTCCAACAACAATTCTTTTCACTTGCCTCAGTCTAAATATTTTTCTACCCTATTGGTTTAAGTGCATTGTGTGCCATCAACGAGTTACAACATGCAAGACACAATTTTTTCACAAAGTTGTTCCATAATCACTTAGTCATATTTAGATTTGCAACTCAAAATGATATCAATAACCCATTGCATGGCTAAGCAGACTATTCGTGTTTAACCAACCCACATTGTTGCTACAATAATTCCAACTAATAATTAACCAAGCTAGAGTGACAAAAGATCATGGTAATACAATGAGCAAAGTGGATATAATCAAATGGGTGTATAGCTAATCCCAAAACATTTAAAGAATTAAATACTTGAAATAACATGCAATAGTTTGAATCAAAGTGATTTTGGAAAACTGAGCTCAACATGGTCAATGGTACAACTTGCCTTTCTATAGCAATGATGTTCTTATTCTATCTTCAATCTTCTACTTTCTTGACCTTCAGCTCCTTCGGACGATTCCAGAACGTCAATGTCTAACGAGAGAGAAAGCGCAAAAACAAACCAAACTCAAAAGGACAAATAAAATAAAATCCAAATTGAAAATGAATGGTACAGGAGGGTTTGGCTTGATTTTAGATTAATTTAGAAAGTTGAATAGGTTCAATCGGAGTTCGTATGAGAAAGAACGAGCTTTCGGAAGTTTGATCGGAAAGGAAAATGTTAAAAAAGAAAAGGGAGAAACTGATAGGTGGGGTCCATAGAATATTCCCGAGAATCTTTCTTTCAAAAATTTTGGGAAAAGGCTGAGTGTATGATATGTGGGACCCACTGAATAATTGAATTTCAAGAATTAAATTAATTCCAGAAAATGAATGAGAAGCTAACAGGTGGGTCTGGTCTATGGACTAGGTCCACAGACTTGGGTCTACGGGTTCACAATGGAATCGGTCTACGAAATAGTACCTAACATGGTAGGGTCCATGAGGCATAGACAGGTCTCATGGTGGACTAAGTTCATAGAAGTTTTAGGTTTAGGATTTGGATTAGGTGGCTGACACGTAGGCGATGATGAAGCATGCCACATGTGCTCAGGTGTTGAAGTGGCGCTGAGGTGGACTCCACGTGGCATCAACACAGTGGCAATAAGGTGGCACTGAGGTGATGGGTGACAAGGCGATGAAGTGGTAGCGACGTGGCACTAGCGGTGTAGTGGCGCACAAGGCTCGCTGGCTTGCCGGAGCTAGTGGCCACGGCGGCGTGGGTAGAGGGCCAAAACGAAATTGGCACGCAATGGCGAAGAAGATGACGCTGATGTGGCGGTAGGGAACGGCAGCAATCACTGGCGGCGAGGGAAAGAGCGACGACGGCGGCGGCTTGCTCGACGGCAACAACGATGAGAAAGGACACACCGACGACAGGAGGGGAAGCATGGCGTAGAACGTGGCACGAGGATGAAGAGGATGGTGAAGACTGAGGTGGAGGACCACCGGTGGTGACTCAATCGACCGACGAAGGAGGAATCTCATGCTATGGTGCACAAAACTCAACATCGAGGGAGAGGGATTGTACATCGATTTGAGGAACATGAGATGACGTGATAGATGTGGTGAGAAACTCACCAGAGTAGCGGGAAACGCGAAGGAATGATTTCGGCATCGCGGGAGGTCGCCGGAGGTGGAGAAGATGAAGTCGACTTCGGCAGTGTAGCACACTGGGCTTCAGTGGTTGGGCGAAACGGTGAAGGAGGCCGAGGCGGAGTAGATGACGTGGCCGGGGCACCTCGAGCTGCTTTGTCGTTGGAGAATGGTGAGGCACGAGCGACGACCGGAGTTTGAGAAGAAGAGCTCGGTGGCGGCGCACAGAGTATCTTCGGCAAAGGCGGCTAGGGCATGGGAGGCGGTGGGACGAGGCGAAGCGAAGGTGTGGGTTGGCGGCAACTTTATAGCGTGGGGAGGCGTGCTTGACCCGAACATCGAGGGCGGTGTGGCAGAGTTCGAAGCGCGCATAGGAGCGGTAATTGTGGCGAGTCCTGAGCACTCATGTGTGCCGGTGACTACCAGGTGGGCTGGCGCGCGCATGTGGCTGACAGTGGGCTTGGGCTAAGGCGGGGAAGGAGGCAAGTAAAGTGGGGAAAATCAAGGCAGGGATGCGGGGCTGGGCTGGGCTGGGAGAGGAGATTGGCCGAAGAGAGAGAATAGGGAGTGGGCCGAGCGGAATTTGTCCCTCGAAGGAAATGGGAAAAGGAAGTTGATTTCGGATTTAAATAAAAGCTCGAAATTCAGATGAGCTCGAATAAATACCAAACAAACTCGAAAAAATCCAAAAAAATTTAGGAAAAAATCCTTGGTACACAGAGAACCCAACCAACACTGCTTTTCATTTAATGGATGTTTACATCAGTCAAATTAAATAGTTTTAATTTTAGAAAGTCTTATTTAAGCTTTATTAATTTAAGTAAAATTGGTGAAATTTTCAGGGACCTAATCTACCCAAAAGATTTTAAAAAACTCAAATTTTGGGATGTTACAGAATGTGAGATGAACCAGCATCTAAAAATCTTGAGAAGGGTGAACGTGACATTAATCAGCAGCTGAAAATGGCAGCAGGTGAGGGTAACTCTTGGGGGCAGACCAGAACGAAGCGACCATGATGTGGAGGCATCTTCAGGAACCATGAACGTTAGCTGCTTCACACAACAACAGAAGTAACCTTTAAACCAGGCAAAAAGATAAGACTATTATATTGTATCCGTAAATGAGGCCTCCCACCTCAGTCCTATATTATTTCGATGAACATATTCAAAGAGAAATCATTTCAATTCTGAAGTAGCTAATGTGATAGGTAGATCTGTTCAAACGTTGGGTCGGACATGAAAAGCCTGAGCCTAGCCCAACCTGAAAACTGACTTTTTTCCCATTTAAAAATAATAATTTAATTACTTTTTGAATAAAAAATAATATTTAATTCATTTCAAGAATATAAAATATTTTCTTATTATTTTATTACATTTCAACAGGCTTTCAGGTTGGAAATGGAGTCCCGAGTCCGACCGGACTAGACTCGGACCGGGCCACCCATGAACACCTCTAATGATAGGAACTAAACCAAAATCAAACAAAAAAGTCTGCAATTAAGAGACATGATTGCAAATTTGTAGTTGCGTAATGGAACATATAGTGCATTAATTCGTTGGCTTTGCTTTAGGGAAAAAATATCCATAGGGTCCGAGCTATCACGATGAATGGAACAACGCGCACATAACTGATTACATACAATCATACAAAGGTACATATATTTATAAAATTCCAAGCCTACAGCTTCAAGTACGTGAACCAAGAGCAATACTAAATTATGCCACACATGATCAAATTTGGTACTAACAAATGGCCAACATAATCAATGGTGATTACTAGTTCAAAGAAGAAGCATAAATTTTAGAGTGAACAAAACTCAAGGCGGAGAGCAATCAACATAATAGATACCCAAGGGAATCTAATGCCATTCAGGCATTTCATGCTGCAAATCTGGTTCTTAGTTGGGCATCTGTATTGGGACCAAAACCCTGAAGCTCTGGTAGACTAAGTAAATTAAGTCTATAAAAGAAGCTCTAGTAATGATGCTAGAGAAGTGAATGGCTGAATGTGTTGAGAAATTTCACCTGGAAACCGAGAAGGAGCAGCAAGATGTGAAGGCGCCCGGCTGGATTGCGAGATGGTGTGGTGGGTGCTGATCCTAGATACGCTTATCACTTTTAAGTTAAATATATTATTTGACTGGAAAGAACTATTAAGCCGTATTAAATATTATCAGGTGAACTCTACTATTATTGGGTCTATATTTATTACACTTGGAGATATAGAGCTACTATTTTATTTAATTATATGTAGACCCATATTTGATTTGTATAAGCCTAAAGTGAAGATGCGCTTGGAAGACCCTCAAGGAAGAAGTGTTGCATGTCAAAATAAATGGCGACATTTCGGAGATCTCATCGACCCGATCGAAACGGATATATTATTTGTTATATTTCGAGCTCGGATGAGGAAGACACGAAGGCTGGAAGATTCACATGTCACGGGAACCAAGATGATACGGGGCACCCGATCTTCTTGACGTAGGATCAAGAATAACTTTGGATCTATGCAACCTGACGAACCGTGTGAAGCCAACCACTGTCAAAACAACAACATGCGACAAAGAATTCGCCCAACCACACGTTTCGATCCTCGTCTACTCGACCATGTAAAAGTAGATGTGTTCTTCCTACAAAAACACGAGAAGATGACAAGAAAAACGGTAGTAATACCTAGAAAATACTTCCTGCTCCCGAAGGCGGTGCATAGCATAAACCCAAAAATAAAGAGCAAATAGCTTTTTCTGAATAACATTGTCTACCTTACAATAAAAGAATACTTAGCTTCATATAGCCAAGCGCTTGAGGGAGAAAAAATATCTAACTAAAAGTTGTAATCGGAACTCTTCAAACTAACAAATTATTTATTTCCTAATTGATCTTAGCACGCTATCCCATGTACGATCATCTGACTCCTGTACGCAGCGGACATGGACCCCCTATGGTTTCAGGCCCCATAACGCTCACCCCTATCGATGTGCCCCCCCCCCCCCCGCTGCTCTGATGGCGTAGATATGCAAGGTCGGATCGTAACCCTCCGCCTCCTGATTGCATGACTCATCCTCCGCTAGAGCAAGGTGTTTGGCAACAGCCGCTCCCCAGCATTGTATGCATCCCTTGCACGGGTCCACCAATCAACAAAGTATGAGTTGGTATTCCTAAATGAGTACTCCACAATGGCCGATACTAGCATTGCACGGATGCCCTTCAGAACGGTATTGAACACCTCCGAGATGTTCGTGGTCATCATGCCATACTAGCATCCACCTTCGTCATATGTCTGTGCCCATTTCAACTTGTGCTGCAAGACCTCGTCCAACCACTTATTCTCTCGTTCGTTGGTCAGTCCCCTGAGCTCCATCAGCTTGCCCTTGAAGTCCCTCTTCTCCAAACAGTCGCACAATAGCTTGAACTTTTTTGTGAGATCCTCCTTACTGCATTGCTTAAAAAAATTGACAGTTAAGTGACACGTGCACCTCCTATGCAGCACATCCGGGTGTCCATCTAGTTTTCCTTCACAGCATTCAGAATGTCGTGATGCCTATCTGAGACGATGCAAACCTTCCGTCCAGGCCCAACAAGGCATAGTCAAACTATATCCATGAACCATTGCCAGCTTGCATTATTCTCACCCTCAGTAAGTGCGAATGCTAGTAGAATCAGCTGATCCTCTGCATCAATACTCACGGCGACCATCAAGGCACTATAGTACTTTTCGGTTAGGAATGTGGCGTCAACTGATAAGACAGGCCTGCAATGCTTGAAGGCATATTTGCATTGCCCAAAAGACCAGTACACCCGCACGAGAACATGTTTCATAACTCCTTCATCGGGTTTCGTTTAGTTCCCGTGCCAAAGATAAAACTCTATGCCCGAGTTCTTGGTCGGCATAGCGGTTAGGATTCAAGGAAGCAACCCATGAGCCTCCTTCCAATCACCCCACAATAACTGCATCGCTCTCTGCTTTGCCCTCCATGCTTTCCCGTACTTCACGTGGTACTTAATAAACCCAAATATAGCTTCAATGAGGGTGGCAATAGTCACATCAGGGTTGACATCCACAACCCCGATTATGCGCCTTTAAATGAAATTAGCGGTCACCTGAAGGTGTTCCCCGGAAACTTGCGTAGTCCCACAAGAGTAAGGACGCTCCACATTTGTTATTTTCCATTGCGTGTCCCTAGTTTTTCGCCCCCAGACCTTCTATCCGTACCCCCTTTCGCATCTCACGGTATACCTCACTGCGTATTCTTGCAGCCAAACCTGCATATTCTCGATGCTTGCAAACAACATGTCCTTGCGTATGAGGTCATTCTCCGGGTACGCAATGCTATCCCTGCTCTTCAACCCATTTGCACAGACCGTGTTACCAACCATTCTGACATACTCGAATGCGTGCACCGATGGGATCTCACCCATTACACTTTGAAGAACTCGGCCTTCCTTAGAGGAGAAAAGCTAAGCGGGTGCTTCGTTTTCAGTCGAGCTCCAACCTTCGTCGGACTCAACGTCATGGTCTGTTCCATCTCAGAACACCTCCTCGTCGAGCTCGTTGGTCACTGCAGCACTATTGAAATCAGTCACAGGGTCACTAACAAGGTGCGACAAAGGAATAGGCACATATGATAAATCCACCAACGGGGGGGGGGGCATCGATGTTAAGACCGACGCTAATGACCTTGCAAAAGTTCCACAGCAGATTCAGGTTGCTCCTCTGTTGGGGGGCCTTGCAAAAGTTCCACAGCAGATTCAAGTTCCTCTATGGTGTCGTTCATCACATCCGCATTCTTTCGCAAATCCTCGCCAACAAGTGTCCTCTCCACCACAACCTCCAACGACCGGACCTGAGATGCGAACACAACCTCCTTGTACGTGTCTCAATCATCGTCGCACGAGATTGGCATCAGCAAAGCATGCACCTTTGAACCCAGCCCAGCATCATACCGTCCCTCCATTCCGACAACAACCCCGACCTCATCCTATCCAAATATCGACTTAATCCTCGTCAAAACAGTTCAAAAGTCTAGTGATTCTTGAAACACAAGCATAGTCACTTTCATGCCAATAAAGTCAGCAACACTCTTCACTTGGCTAACCGGCCCACCAGTAAAAATACGGACAACTTTATCCATCTACATCCAACAATGCGAACAAACAATTGGAAAGTCAGTACTACATGCCATATGTACCAACTACGCTCAAAAGTAGTACTAACCATTCTATATATGACTAAATTGGCATTTTTGGAAGAAAGGTTTCAAAGACAAATTTATGATCAAGTTCTATAAGTCCAAAAGGTACACAGACAATGCTAAATACTACTATATTTGTTTCTTTCGGTGGTCATAAATCCGATAGAGCATAATCAAATATATATGGAAGTAAAGCATGAGTGACGTGTGCACTTGAAAGAAAATATTCAGCTAAGCTAAATGCAATTGTGTGCAATGGTTTGCAAATGGTACCACACTATTAAGGGAAAAAAGTGTATATGTTCTTTGCAGCGCATGATTATGTATCCTATGGAACATAACTATGATCAAGAAGACCTTTTGAGTTTTTAATCTCATATGCAGGTATTTTCTTTTGTTCCTTGGAGGAAAAGAAAAGAAAAGCCATGCATGCAGCTACGAGCTAGTACTACCGCGTCCTTTCGTGGAAATTAAAACATAGCTATCTTGCGCTCCCTCCTTGGAAGTTTGTGCAACTTAATTTAAGTGGATTAAACTTTGTGAAAAATAAGATGCCACTATATATTATGAAAAGCGACTATATTTGTACCTTAGAAAAAAGAGAAGCTAGCTATACTAGTACTAGTGTTAAAGAGATCCCATAATTCTTTTATAAGCTATCCTTTGATTCTAAACAAAACTACAGAATTATTTGCCAAAGAAACTATCTTTTTTGCTTTAGTCTAGCTAGTTTGTACATGCATGCGTACTCTAATACGGCTTAACTTTGATGACACCTGCATGCGTGCGTATGCCTTAACCAAGAAGCAATGCAATGCAAGCTAACTAATTGAGCTGGTATCTGGGCAAGAAAAGCCTCAACACACGATCAGCCTCTCATGCCAATTCGAGCCATTTCCTTGGTTTCCATTAATCTGAAAAATGCATTCTACATCAAACTATAGCATACATGATGTGATGTACATAAGTCTTCGCGTTGCATGAATGCGGCGATGATGATATGCCATACATGCCTGCCATGCAACGTACGTGCACAAGCAGCCACGTCATCAAATCCTAGAAACTAGCCGAATTCCCACGTAAGCCTTAGCGCGGTGTGGGAGCCCCCCGGGTTATTTCCGTAAGACCAAGACCCATCCGATCTTAAGGAGAAAACTCTAGGCTTCCAAGTAAATGGATTCTAAGTTAACTCCATCTAAATGAAATATCTTTACTGAAACTAGAGCCCCGGTGATCATGCATACCGCTCCCCTGCGAGTACCGCATGATTATCGATTCTATAAACAATCAAAGACCACATTTAGTGAGTTAAAATGGAATCCATGAATAGCGAGCATAGGGTCATGTTGGCTCTCAAGATCAGCGGCCAACATACCCAAACTCACATACAACATTGATCATATCCATACAACATTCATATATTGATAGTTCAAAAGATATGCATCATAATAGTTCATGTCTACAACTATTACAAGTGGCTGACCGGTCAAATTCAAATAAAATCATAAAGTAGCAGCGGAAATAAGTAAATAAACCAAAAGTCCATCATGGTATGCCCCATAACCCATCGGCAACCGACTGGGAGTTAAATGATAGCACTACTCGTCAGTGTCGCCTAAATCAACACTCACAAGCTCAACGGGCTCACAGTCTTCTATACCTGGAATTGCAGCAACCGGGTTGAGTGTAAAATTGTACTTGCAAGTCTTACACAAAGATAAAATTAGTTATGCATAATGGTCATTCAAAGGATAGCATTAGTGGCTTTAGTTTTGCGAAAAACGCAATAATTTTCCAACCTATGCATACTAGTTTATCAATTGCTATTTTAAAAACAGATTTGAAGTAGAAGTAAAATATGTGATAAAGTAATACAAAGATAAATAAATGAACCAAATAAACATCAAAGTGGCAGCCCACTTTGATACACTAAAGTGCATGAACACCCATTCATATCGAATACCAAGTTGTACCCACAAATTTTAATTCAAAGTCTAACAATTAGCAGCCACATACTCAAGCAATCATCCATAACCGCGGACACGGCTATTCGAATAGATTTATCTCTGCAGAGGTGTACTACTTTACCCACATGACTCGATTAGCCCGTAAGCTTCCAGATGCCTCCGAAAATAGCACACTTCCTTAGGTATGTCAGTCGGGGAGAATCAAGATACGGTCGTTTTCAACAAGAAAAATCCTATTGGGCTAAGTCCCCCTTGCAAGATGTCCCCTTACTTAGTACAAGCGACTGATAGCACTTGCTAAGTGGCTCACAAGTTGTATTGGAAATAACGATGCAATGCACAGATTAAAAATTGGTGCTCCCTTACACACTATAGAACATTACATCGGCTCCTAAGGATCATTTGTGCCCTTACACCACCATGGGACGTAACACAATAAAACCTTCCCCCTACTTAACCGTACAGTACCCATATACCGCGTATGATAGCACGAGTTTTACTTGAATCATAGGTACCAAAGTTTGGTCCTTAATGATCCGGACAAGACAACCACATACCCAATCTCATGCACAAAGGCACCCTCACTAGCATCCATTTGTCCAGACCTCAAAACTCATTTAAAATGACAAAGTTTAACTCATAAAACATATACAAAGATCTAAAATTAAAGAGTATAAGAAAGTATGTTTCTCCTATAATTGTCGGGTTAATCCCGACAATCAAACTACCATTCTAAACTTGCATGGCTAAGCAAAACTGTACAATAGTTCACACAACCTATCTTAAGCATGTGGTACTTGGATTATTCAAGATTAACCTTGATGAATAGGATATAACTAACTACATATCACAAAAATAGCGACATAGCAAAATAAGCATGCAAGCAATTATCATTGCACTAACTTATCAAAAACTGGGATCAAATATGGTGCAAAAGAAAGTTCAAATTATGCTTGCCTTGCTGGTAGATCAGTTGCTCACCCTCAGTAGCGTAGGAGTCAACATCAATCGCTTTGGTATCTAAAGAAATAACAAGATAAACACCGAGAAATACCTCAAAAATCAAAATGCTCAAAAATGCATGATTTTTCTACAGTGTCTATTGTATTATTTTATATGAATTTAGGTGAAAGAATTATTCTCTTTGGAGTTATTATGAGAAAGTTATAACAATTTGGATTTCAGGTCTCAATATATCGAAGTTCATGCAATTTAATTATTTGGCCAAATTTGTAGAGAAGTGGGGGATACAAGGATTATATAGATAAATAGATAATATTAATATAAGTTCAAAACATCTGGGTTCATCTCATTTGGAGTTTCTATGAATTAGTTATGTACTTTTAAAGTTTTCAGCCTTTTCTATTATAAAAATAATAGGTTTATGGATCACTTTCCAAAATAATACTCTCTGCTACACAGACAAGTTTGAAACCAATTTTAATATAAAGTTCATTAAAATGAAAATTATCAGCAATAGGTTCATCCATTTTGGAGTTGAGGTGAATTAGTTATGTATTTTTGAAGTTATTCATATTTTTCAGTGTGTAAATGAATGGACTTCGAATTTCTTAAACCTTTTATTACTTTTCTCACCGAGCGCAACGCTAGCCACCAACGCTGACCAGCGGGCCCGGTGAACAGTACGTTTTTCTTTTAACTTTCGATTTAAAATACCGAACTGACAAGTGGGGGCCGATGTTAGTGGCACGGCTCACTGGACTTGGTCCACGTGTGCATGCGCACTGCGCACGCGCGCTTAAGTGGCTAGACCCACTTGTCAGCCTCTCACATATTTCACTTAACTCTTCTGATTTCTATGCGTGGAGCCCGCATGTAATAGACTCATTGCCATTTTTAAGACAGCGATTAAATGCCAATCATTACCATTAACCGTTAATGATCTTGCTATAGTACGTGTCCGAGTACGACAACGTGTTCACTCGCTTGCCCGGCGGCTCGCCGGTGCTAGGTGCCGCGGCGGAGCTGGCCAAGGACTGGGATAGGTGTGCAACAGTGTTGCACACCAAATGGAAGTGGCGGCAACGTCTGAGGTGGCCCGTAGCGGCGGCTAGCCGAAGATGGGTGGCGCTACAACTACGGCAACCATGCACAGCACAAAAAAAGCTCCACAACGTTCAAAGAAGCAGGTGCCTGAAGGTCAGAGAGAAGAGGAGCTGGTCGGAGATGGCTGGTCGTCGTTGAGGTCAACGGTGGTGGCGAGCTTCAACGTGGAGAGAAGGTCCTAAGCAAAACGGAGAGGAATGAGTGGTAGGCATAGCTCACAGACCACATAAGGATGCTCCAGTAGCAAGGAATTAAGAAATGGATTACCGGATCAAGATGGGAGGTGAAAGGGTGTTCTTTGGCCGAAATGGGTCCAAGCTTCAAATCCACCAGATCCTGTCGCGCATTAGCAAAATTAGTTGAGGGGTTTTAGTTGTGATGCTCCGGGATAGAATATGACGTGGAAGATTGAGGACCATATTCACCGAGCACAGAGTTTGCTTGGGGATGTCCTCGGGTGCACGCTTTGGGCGTGAACCGAAGCTAAGGAAGACACGAAGATGGTCCGAGCGCTACAAGCAATGACACGGGCTGAAGTTAGCCAAAATGGATAAGGTGAGGAACAAGGAGAAGGGAGGAATCACGCGGTCGAAGTTTACCCGTGTAGGAAGCAAATGCGAGCTTCTTCCTTCTTAGCCCCGAGAGAAGGAATGGGGCGAATTGAGGTGGAAGAGGGGGTATTATCCCCGGGTGTTAACGGCTATGGAGGCGGCGTGAAGTGAGTGAGCTCCAGGAGTGGTTGGAAGGGGCGGTGCGGTCACGGCGTGAGAATTGCCCAACAGCGAGGAGCAGGCAAGTGCAGCCGTGTGGCGAGGAGCTCCTGAGCGAGGTTGACGACGGAGCTGACAGCGTGGGCCCGCCTCATCAGCGACTCAACGCGCACGCGCAAGCGATAGGTAAGTGATTCAGCGTGGGCCATCCGATTTTGATCGAACGGTTGATATTGCACATGAATGTTCGGTCTAGCCGAAAGGTCAAGCGATCTGGGCCATTGATTTCCAATCAGACGGTCTATAACGTGAGTCCGAACGTTCGGACGGGTTCGAAAAGCTACTAGATCTGGCCACTCAATGTAGATCGGACGGTTGACAACGCGCGGGAGCGTTTGGACTAGACCTGTTCACGGGCAGCCCGGCCCGCCGGCCCGGCCCGGCCCGAATTTCCCAAAAAAACAATTAAATAAATGGAAATATATTATTTTAATCCTAAAAATGAATTAAATAATACTTTTTTATTCTGAAAAAGATTAAAATAATACATTTTAATAGGAAAATCAACATTTCGGCCGAGCTTTGAGCTCGGGCTTGTTAATTTTCAGGGCTTTTCAAGCCCTACCCAAGATTTGAATGACTCTAGTTTGGACTGGGCCAAAGGGTTACAAGATCTGGGCCGTCGAGTTCTAATCGAACGGCTCACATGTGGTACATTTAGGTGGTTTGGCCGAGTCGATTCGCCGAGTCGGACTCGAGCCTGAGGAACAGTGCTAGCTGGTTTAGTCTAGGTTTTGACTGAGATTTAAATTAGTTTCTCTACATTGACCAGAGGTTTAGAAATAGGAATAAAATTCCTAAAAATATGAAATAAATCAGAGGTGTTCTTGGGATGACCTAGTACCCATATAAAATTTGAAACCCCTCTGTTCATGTCATATTTTGTGCAGTTTAATTTCAAACTTCAAAGGTGTCATTGAATTGTGTTTGAATTTTCTGAGGGTTGAAACTAATCCCAAAAATTTGAGAAAAATTATATTAATTCATGATAATTAATATAGTATTTGAATACATTACTTTTAGAGGAACTTTAGTAGCATTTGTTTTAGTTTTCTTTTGAAGTTCGATTTTTAAGTGTAGATTTCACACTTGTTTGAGATTTTTCAAGTGCAATAAATTATGCAATTACTTCAAAACATGATGCATGCTGATGATATGCATTCTAATTATCTTTTATTAACTTGGGGATATGAAATGTGGCTAGATACTACATTGCATATGTTTACTTATACTTGTTATACAATTCTAATACTTATGATAGAAATACAATTATATTCCTTATACGATTGTAACATCTCTTGTATCTAGGCCCACCCTGTTTGTTTGGGATTAGGCTTATCTGTAGGATTCCAAAATAAGTGGCTTAACTTTTAAACCAAGTCAGCGACCTGTTTGGCAATCTAGTTGTTTATGTTTCTTGAGTTGTGGTTTATTGTTGAAATGTCTAAAATATTGAAGGTTCTGATGATGATCTGTTTATGCAGTGATTTATCCTTTATACAAATGTTTTTGAACTTTTTTTCCTAAAAATTGAAAATGGCAATATGTATATGAACATGTAAAAACAAACTTTGCAATTATTATGAATTAGTCGATCAAAGACAATATAGAAGGGCAAATATTTTGCAAAACTTCTAGCAGTCTGTCATCCATTGTTATTATACAGAACAAAACTACATGAAGATATATACCACAAGCCTCCATCACAGATCAAACAAGTTTGTATTCAACCACAGGGTGTCATCTATCATTTGAATTCACTCCAACATGCCAATTCTATCAAACAACCAATTCGGCATAAACCCTAAATCCACAAATCAAACTGATTTAAACTGAAATAAATGGAGAAATGGGTGAGATTACCTTGGGGATGATCTCCACGGGTTTATGTTCTTCGAATCGGCTCCAAATCGACAAATTTGGGGAGGGTGGGGGTGGGGAGGAGAGAGGACGCTTGAGAGGAAGAAAGGGATTTGGGGAAAAAATAAAGAACTAGGTGGGACGGTGGCTCCTAAGTCATGACTATCACGCCATGCGAGTTAGCGTGACAACTGCCACACAGGCCCTCCACGCTAGCACGACGTGCGGACGAGGACTTGCGTGGAAGGTTTGGCCACGTTGAAGACAGTGGCACGACAGAATGGTTTGGTCAAGCCGCGCGTCATGGCGTGACCAAATGGATCAAAATTGAAAATAAAGTTAGCGATGTGTTAACTTTAAAATATTATTAAAAAAGGAATAAATAAAAAAATCGGGAGGTGAGGGGGCAAGGGCAAAAGTGTTTATAATGTTATTGAGGCAAGTCGTGTATTATTTAGTGCTATCTGTGCAAGGTGAAGAAAAAAGATGTTATGGTAGCAAAGTTCAAAAACAAGTAATGCTACGAGAGCAATTTTCTCAAAAAAGAAACCAGTATGCTAAAAAATCACAGCCATCTTCTCTGTCAAGACATTGCACTATCATCTGTTGTCTAAAGTCTAAACATTGCAATGTTAGGTTTTTTGTCAATCCCTATATTAGTTTTGTGGAGGCTTTTTTGTCTACCCTCTATTCCCCTGCCTTTTCCGTGGTGCTGCTCACAATTGCATTTTGAGGCTAGAGGGTAAGGACCTATTTATAGACTCCACTTCCAGGTGTTATAATTGACCCACCTATTTTCGGTACACTGTGAGACTCCTGAACCATGTCACCAACCATGATCGGATATGCCAGTTTAATGAGTCTAAAATATATCAGTCCCTAGCACACATGTGTGAGTCATGTGCCATGATCAAATTGTTTACGAGATCAATTCCAATTTGATCATGTGGGTCAATAGCCTGCAAAGCCAATCTTGCAAAACAAACCCAACTATTCCGCTCTGTGTTGTATCCTGATTAATCATACGCATGCATATTAAATTTCAGTAGACTCGATCTCAATAAATATGTCTACCTATTCCAGCACAACCATCCTCAGCACCTCGAGTATTAATTCCTCGAGTTAGATTCTGCATCAAATAATTCCCTATCACATATATCAATATTTCACATTGAGTTAAAACAGATAATAACCACAATAAATGTTGAAAGCCACATAAAAATCCAACATCTCCCACTTGGCTTAAAACATTTCAATCCATAAACTAAAGTCCCATGTCTTTAACATGCTTAGAAAATAATTCCTGACTAACTGGCTTAGTCAGTGGATCTGCAACCATATCAATGCTAGGCAAATAAACCAAATGAATAGATTTGAGTCTATTTATTACATCACGAATATAGTGGTACCTTCCTTCAATGTGTTTACTTTTACTATGAAATTTAGGATCCTTTGAGACCTTGATCGCTGCCTAATTATCACAGAAAACAATGACAGGTTGTGATGCACTTTCCACGACCTTAAGTGACGCAAGAAATTCCCTCAACCATACACCTTCCTTTGCTGCTTTAGATGCAACAATATATTCAACTTCCATAGAGGAAAGAGCAATTGAATCATGTTTCTTTCTGCACCAAGAAATAGCACCTCCTACCAAAGTAAATAGATAACCAGAAGTTGATTTTCGATCATCCGGATCCCCTTGCTAATCAGCATCAGTATAACCCTGCAACTGAAGATTATGACTATTAAAACATAATGAATAATCCATAGTTCATTTGATATAATGCAGTACATATTTGATTTGTTTCCAGTGCTCTTCCCAAGGATTATTTTGATATCTACTAAGAATTCTAATGGCATGGCTAAGGTCAGGTCGTGTAAATAACATAGCATATGTAAGACATCCCAAAGCTGAAGAATAAGGAATATCATTCATTCTAGCTTTTTCCTCGAGAGTTTTTGGATATAATTCCTCGCTGAGTTTAGTTCCCTTTACAATAGGTACATTAACAGGTTTGCTATTTTCTATAGAAAATCGTTTTAAAACACTTCGAATGTATGCTTTTTGAGACAACCCAAGAATCATTTTATTCCGATCTCTATGTATTTCAACTCCTAAAACATAGGAAGCTTCTCCCATATCTTTCATATCAAATTTACAAGACAACCAAGCTTTCACTTCCATCAATGTATTTTTATCATTAGAAACAATGAGAATATTATCAACATATAAAGACAGTAAAACAAAACAATTACTCATAACTTTTGTATATATGCAATGATCACCTTCCGTCATTGAAAAACCATATGATGTGATAGCATTATCAAAAAGAATATACCATTGACGTGAAGCTTGTTTAAGACCATAAATTGATCTATTCAACTTGCAAACCTTATTTTCATTTTCTTTATCTCCAAAACCTTCGGCTATATCATATATATTTCCTCTTCCAAAAGACCATTAAGAAAAGCAATTTTAACATCCATTTGGTATAGTTCAAGATCATAATAAGCCATCAAGGCACTGATAATACGAATTGAAGTAAACTTTGCAACAGGAGAAAAAGTTTCCACAAAGTCAATAACTTCCCTTTGTGTAAAGCCTTTAGCAACAAGCCTAGCCTTATATTTTTCCACTAAACCCGCTGCATTCAATTTCCTTTTTAAAATCCATTTACAACCTATGGGTTTACAGTTGTTTGGTAGATCAACAAGTTCCCAAACTTTATTCCTTTTCATCGAGTTTAATTCTTCCCACATTGCTTCCACCCATAGTTTTGATTGAGAGCAGCTTATTGCTTCTTTATAAGTCTTTGGTTCTTCCTCTAAATCTGAAATTTTAGAATGAACTTTCCCCAAGAACAAATAATAATCATCTAGATATTGGGGTGTACTAAAATTCCTCCCACTTCTCCTAAGCATGTTAGTATTGGGAGTTTGGTTTGCATTTTCTTCAGGAGCTGAACCTCGTTCAGTGTGAGAATCAATACTAGATATATCCATCTGTGTTTCAGGTGGAGTTGCCAATAATTCCACCCTCGCTCGCTTAGCACGGCGAAGTGTGTTTTGATCTAAAAATATTGCATCCCTGCTTTCCACCAGTTTATTCTTTTCCTGGTCATAGAACCTTTACCCTTTTGATTCCAAAGAATAACCAATAAAAATTCCTGGCGTGCTTTTAGGTTGCAATTTTGTACGGTTTTGATTTGGTACTCTAATTTGTGCATTACAACCCCCAAACAGCTAAGTAGCGAAGTGAGGGTTTTCTTCCAGTCCACAACTCACAAGGAGATACTGTTACAACTTTAGATGGAGAATGATTTAATAAATAAACAACAGTATGCAAAGCTTCACCCCAAAAAGATAAAGGAAGATATGAATAAGCCATCATAGATCTAACCATATCCATAAGTGTTCTATTCCTCCGCTCAACCACATCATTTTTTTGTGGAGTGTAAGGTATGGTATAATGATGAATAATTCCATGCTCTTTACAAAAATAATTTAATATTCCTGAAGTGTATTCTCCTCCACGATCAGTTCTCAAAACTTTGGTCTTTCTATTCAATTGATTTTTCACTTCAGTTTTAAATGACTTGAATACATCAAATCCTTCTGACTTATGTTTAAGAAGATACACATAGCCAAATCTTGAATAATCATCAATGAATGTGATAAAATAATTTTTTTTGTCCTCTAGTGGGAGTAGACATCTCACCACAAATATCAGAATGAATAATGGCAAGAGGCTCATTTGACCTTTCCGCCTTTGGAAAAGGCGCACGGGTCATCTTACCCATTATACATGCCTCACAAATACCAAAATCCTCCCACTTAAAATGCAGAATTCTAGAATTAATAAGCCTCTTAATTCTGTTTTTAGATATGTGACCAAGTCATAAATGCCATAAATAAGATTATGAGCATGTGCTCCTAGAATTAGTATTCCTCACGATAGAGTTATTTTCACCAACCAAGCAATCAATATTGTCATTATTTGATAGCTCATCAAGAAAATAAAGACCTTCATGACGAGTTCCAGTATGCACTAATTTTCCATTAAGTAATATTTTAACTCTTCCTTTTCCAAACAGTATATCATAACCAATAGATTCTAACTGAGCAACAGAGATTAAATTCCTCTCATGCTAGGTGAATATAGAGTGTCCTATAATAATAATTTTCCTCCATTGGGGAGTTCCAGGACATAATTTTCGATTCCAAGTACATCAGTTTTGGCATCAGTGCCCAAAATGATATATCTATTTCCCCTTGGTATTGTTCGTATAGAAGTAAAAGCTCTATTATCTTTAGTAATATGAGATGTAGCACCAGAATCAACAACCCAGATATTTGGAAAAGTAGTAGTAAATAAAGATTCAGTGCATACAAAAATATTAGACATACCGTTAGGCGATGAATCACCTTTACGCTCAATTGGTTGCTTGTTTTAATTCTTTTGCTCATTTTGCTTCTTCTTTTTTCTGCAATCAGCTCTGAAATGCCCATACTGACCACAGTTGTGACACTTGAAATTCTTGTACTTATCATTCCTCTGAACTGAGTTATAATTTCCACGATCATCCCGATCGTGTTTCTTGTTAAGCTTTTCTCTCAAATCACCATTAGGCTTCCTCTTTTGCCAATTCCTTTTATTAGTACATTTTTCCTCTCCAAAGTGTAACTCAGAATTGTTAGTATTTCTTTCTTTTCCCTGAGAGAGTTTTCTATCTTCTTCCATAAGTAAATGATGCCTCAGAGTGCGCATATTGAGTATCCTTTCATAATGATAGAAAGATATCTTAAATTGTTCCCATAAATTTGGCAAAGAGTTCAGAACAACCATAACCTGCACTTCTTCAGAAAAAGGATAGCCAGTATTTTTTAATTCCTCTGCTAAAATACAAAGTTTATTGAGATGCTCATTAATTGAAGTACCATCATACATCTTGGTGAAGAGAAAATGATTAACAAAATTAAGCACTTTAATAAGAGATACCTCACCAAAATCTTATTCCAGATTACGCATTATCTTCCGCACATTCCGTTCACCTTCATACTCAGCAACTAAAGAATCAGTCATTGATCACAACATAAAAATGTGTGCCCTTTTATTATCTCTTGTCCAATTTTCATATTCTTCTGTATAATTCTCTTTTTCCTCAACAGTGGCATTTTGTCTGGCTCTTTCGATTCGTTTTTGTCTATTACATAATCAATGTTTTCAGCAGAAAGCAAAAACGTGAATTTTCTTTTCCAAACCGTAAAATTTGAGCCATCCAATTTGTAAGATCTAAGCAGTTCAAAAAAAACGCTAGCTATTAGTTGCCATTGCAAAAAGATACCTGAATAAGAAGAATTTTATATCAGAGAAACAAAGAAATTTCTGTCGTCTCCTGTCTCTAGGAAACAACGTGATGCCATGTCCTCTTACTGCTAGATGCCCCAACTAAGAACATCTTTTCCTCTAGCAAGAAAAAACTGTGCTTCAATTAATGTATGCTGGACAATTAATGAGGGATGTGAATCTACATGTGAATCTATTTTGATGTTGGACAAGGGACTTGCTTTTCCTTCACGTAGAAGTGACACAAGCACAGGCTTTTGCTTCACGGCTCGTGGATCAACGAAACCAGATCTTCTTTAATGGACGAAGAGATCAATGCTTGTTTGGCAGCTGATAAAATTTGCGACGTCTCCTTCGCAGCGGATCCAGGATGAAGACTCGCCCTGTTTGGGGTTCGATGGCGAGACGCCACGAACGAGATGCGGCTGCTTCTTGATGGACGGATAGCGACGTGAGCGACCACGAATGGAGACGATGCGCCGAGCCGTCGACTTGTCTTCGGAGAAAACGACTTGCCCTCGGACGCGGACGACGACTTGGCTTCGGACGCGAACTTCTCCCGTTCGCGCTGCCATCCTGCTCTGATACCAGTGTTAGGTTTTTTGTCAATCCCTATATTAGTTTTGTGGAGACTTTTTAGTCTATCCTCTATTTTTTGTCTTTTTCGTGGTGCCGCTCACAATTGATTTTGAGGTTAGAGAGTAGGGACCTATTTATAAACTCCACTTCCAGGTGTTGTATTTGATCCACCTGTTTTTGGTACACCATGAGACTCCTGAACCATGTCACCAACCACGATTAGACATGCCAGTTTAATGAGTCTAAAATATATTAGTCCCTAGCACACATGTGTGAGTCATGTGCCATGATCAAATTGTTTACGAGATCAATTCCAATCTGATCATATGGGTCAACAGCTTGCAGAGCCGATCCTACAAAACAAACCAAACTATTTCGCCATGTGTTATATCCGGATTAATCATACGCATGCATATTAAATTCCAGTAAACTCGATCTCAATAAATATGTCTACCTATTCCAGCACAGCAGTCCTCAGTACCTCAAGTATTAATTCCTCGAGTTAGAGTCCGCATCAAATAATTCCCTATCACATTTATCAATATTCCACGTTGAGTTAAAACAGATAAAAACCACGATAAATATTAAAAGCCATATAAAAATTCAACATCCCTTCCAAGAGCACAAGTTTCAGCATCTCAAAACAGCACACTTCTAGAACCCTGCAAAAGAAACATGATTTGACTGATTGAGTGAAAAACAATACCCAACCCAACAATTTCCTAGCAGAATTTGAGTTGTTCTAAATTGACAAGCTCAAAAAGATATGTTGCAGTAATTCAATCAACACACAATGGCACAAACCATCACTGAAGAAGACAGACATTTGATAAACCATAACTGCAAGAATTCTTTCTACATTTACCATTCAAATTTTGTGAGCTTCGTATAAGATTATTCAGATCCAATTTAGGTTCCATATACAGTGAAACAGCAGCGTTCCCTAATCGGTAGTGGGTTGAAACATTGATCCCCCTCTGAAATTTTAAAAAAAAAATGCCCAACACTACATAATTTCTTTGCTTAAGTAGCCACAATGTTCCTTTCTTCATGGAAAATATCATTCTAACTTGCTGGGCTATATGGACCACACGCAACAATCAAAACTTTAAAGAAATAACAGCTTCTATGGACTTGCCATGGACTAAAGGTTTCCCACAGGGCAAAAAAAAGGAGTATTTTCCTTTGATAGAAACATGGATTTCCAAACCTTGATCTCACATACACGAGTGAACATTGCAAAATAACAAAATTGACTTCTCTAAAGCTTCACTCTGATATCTCATCAAGAGTATAAAATCAGACAGTAGGCAATAGCTTCAAGATCCATGTTCCTGAATGGCTGTATTAATAGCTATACAAACTGCAAAGTGCTTCCTGAATAGCATTCACCACTAACGGACTGTCATCATCTAATTCCACAAAGTCACAACCTTGTGTAAAGGAAAGACTAGTTGCAAGCAATTGTAAACAGGTCAAGAAGACAAGAATATCATGCGATTCACTCTAAAGTCTAAACCACAATCTCTCCGAGTCAGTGAGATGTTACATATATCTAATAGTGTATGGTAAATTGAAGTGCAAGCAACAAAAGTAAGTTAACAGACTATTAACAGTAAAATCAACAGGATGTTGACTTTTCGCAAAATATTTACACCAATGAACCATAACCAGAGTGTTTGAGAGAGAAAAAACTTGTTGAGTATGATGCCAGCACTTGTGCACAAATGCTCTGGCTTCTGAAGAAACACATAGTGATGTACAATAGCTCATTACAAGGATATCTTCTATAGTTTCTAAATTACTACAAAGGACAGTGAAAAGATGTCAAATTTGGTGCCAGTCTATTCTCTACAAAAACATTTCCCTCCCTTGAAAACATGAAACCCACTAGTGTCTCTAACTGAAATCTCTTTACGAGTAGCAGCAGAGGCATACTCCAGAAATGAATGGCAGTCTCCACACATGCGGATGTTCTTTACGACACGGACAGTTTGCCCAGGACTTGCCATTAGAAGGCCATACATGGCAGCTAGCTTCGCGCTATGGTACATCAGGAAGTGCCTCTTTTGGTATTCCTCAACATCATGTAGCACAAAGGCGGTGTCTGGTTCATACCCAGCCTTTATACACTCAAGGATTAGCACATCCAGACCAGCATAGATGTCTTTGGACTGCGGATGCGATCTATCTCTTGCGAAAAATGAGTGAACAGTGTTGTCATGAAATGTCCAGCTCCGTGCTGGAATTTTGTGCATACCCTTTTCTCGCATCTCCAGCCTTGTGTTCTCAGAATGGTGCCACCTTGCTGATTCAGAGTAGAGATTTGATGTCAGGACATATGTGGATGGATCTTGTGGCTCCAATGCAAGTAAATGCTTCATTGCTTGCTTCCGCACAGTCATATTCGACCTCTTGCTACAGCTGTCTAGCAAAGATCGCCAAACTAATGCACCAGGCTTGAATGGCATACTACCTATAAACTGTTCTGCCTCATCAAACTGACCCCAGCAGCCAAGGACATAAACAAACGCTGCAAAGTGGTCTACAGTTGGTTCAATGCCATATGTGCTTGACATAGAAAGAAATAGTTCCCTACATTTATCTACAGAGTCTGAGCTTGTGTAACTGCAAGCTGATATGACCAGAAGAAAGGTGATGGAATCAGGCTTGATGGCTAATCTCTCCATTCGGGACCATAGGTCCAGTATCTCATCTCCCTGGTGATGAAGAAGATGAGCGGTGATCAGTGCATTCCATGACACCAAGTCCCAACAAGGCATTCGCTCAAAGAAATTGATTGCATCTTTCAATTCCCCGCACTTGCCATACGTACTGATAATCGCATTACCGACTCCACGAGCACACAAAAGCCCAGATTTTGCAGCAAACGAATGCATTTGCTTTCCAAGTTCGGCAAAACCTAAGGCACCACATACTCCAAGAACAGTAGTTAACACGAATTCATCAATGAACTGAACATCACTGCTTCTAAACATTTGAAGGAACGTAGAAAGCGCTTTCTCATACTCCCCGTCTCTGAAACTAGCCAGCAGCAAAGAACTCCAAGCAATGTGAAAGCTCTCCTCATGGCGCCATTGCTCAAACAACAGACGTGCATCTCCAGACCTGCCACACTTGATGCACATGTCTATCAATGCAGCATCAATCCAAGGACTTGAACCGCAACCACACTTGATCACAAATGCGTGAACCTGCTTGCTAGTCTTCCTATTGGCAGCAATAGCACAAGCATTCAGGACGCCAGTCACTGTGACATCCGAGATCTCCAACCCATCCTCCAGCATCTGCCTAAACAACCCCAGCCCTCGCAGCCCCGCCTTCTTAGCAAAAGTGACTCGGACACCTTCCTTGTTCTGACAAAACCCAGTCAAAACAGCATTATATGTAACAAAATTCTTCTCGGGCATCCGATCAAACACATCCAAAGCCATGCCAACTAAACCAAACTCCATGTATCCATTGAGTAATCCGGTCCACGAAATCACGTCCTTTACGGGCAGCCTCTGAAACACACCAACCACATCCTCAACAGAATCACCATGCTCGGCGTAGAACCCGATGAGCGCATTGCCCACGCTCAAATCAATCTCCAGCCCGGACTTGAGCGAGAGAGCGTGCACCGCCGCACCCTCGGGCAGGCTGAACCCCTCGGTGGCCGCAGTCAAGAGCGCCGACAGCGAGAACCGGTCAGCCCCAACACCGCTCGCCCGCATGTCCCCAAACAGCTCGAACGCCTCCTCGTACCTCCCCAGCTCGACCAAGCCCGACAGCACAGTGTTCCAAGACGACACGTCGCGCCGCTCCATCCCGTCAAACACCCTCAGCGCGTCGTCGAAGCGGCCGCACTTGACGTACATGCCGAGGAGCGCGTTGGCGACGAGGAGCGAGCCGCCGCAGCACCTGCCCTTGACGGCGAGGGCGTGGACCTGGGACCCGAGACGCGAGTTGCCCCTGCGGATGCAGGCGGTGAGGAGACCCACGAAGGTGTACTCGGTGGGGGCGAGCCCCGCGAGGCGCATGCGGCGGAAGAGCTCCTCGGCCGCGGACGCGGGGGAGCCGAGGCGCGCGTGGCCCGAGATGAGCGCGCTGTAGGACGCGGCGTCGCGGGCGGGCATTCGGTCGAACACCTCCCGCGCGTCGGCGAGGCGGCCGGCGCGGAGGTACCCGCACATGACGGCGTTCGCGAGGCGCGCCTCCGCGGCGCCGGACTTAGCGACCAGCGCGTGCGCGGCCCGGGGGTCGGCGGCGAGCGCTTGGAGGGGGAGGCGCCGTGCCGCGCCATGGGTGGTGGTGGTGGGCGGGGGCGGGAAGGAGAGGAGCGAGGGGGGTGGGGATGGAGGTGGGAGCGTGAGGGGAGGAGGGGAGGATGAGGTGGAAATGGCCATTCATTTCACTCCAAGGAGGACGGAGCTAACCAGCTAGGGCGCTGCTCGCTTTGGCAGGAGCAGCACGTGCCCGGAGCACGAGCGCAGCGTCGCTCCAACTGATAAACATCTTAGGTAGTCTGTCTGTTAGATTGTTTCTAGCATCCTCTATCGTCTTAAAGAGTATCTCTAATAGTGTATTTATTATCGTCTCTTAGTTATATCACATCAATTAAATCTTACGTGGATAAGAGAGGGGGAGGAGAGAGAGCACAGGTCGTCTCTTCCTAAAAGACTATCGTACACGCAAAACAAGACATAATACATTAATCTACTCTAGTTGACATGTAAACTTGTTTCAAAGGAAAATTATAAAATATAAATGTTAAAGAGTATGCTAGAGACTATCTATTGGAGATGTTGTCTCTAAAAATGATGTAGCATGTATTAGAGACAAGGTTATCTCTAACTATTGGAAATACCCTAAGACAATATTAGATGCAACTACTCCAGTAGTTTGTCTCTTAGGTTGTCTCTAACACCCTCACAAGTATTTAAACTTTGCAGGAATCAAATAAACATACTGGTCAACACTAACTTCAATCTTTGTGACCTACATGTGTTGTTTGGTTACATCTACATATATAAACAAGGAGCAATTCTAACACCAAGCCTCACAAGCATTTAAGTTTTGTATGATTCTAACCCTAGAACTGAACAACAAATCAACATATCATGTTATACATCATCCAAGAGTCAACTTTGCATATGTCCACTACTACAGAACAGACCTTTGGTCGAACTGCCAAATGGGCAATAGTCTCGGAGAAAATTGCGTCCCGACCAAAGATCTTTAGTCCGGTTGGTAACACCAACCGACTAAAAGTCCTCGCCCAACGGCTCTGGTGGCGAGCTCGGTGGCGAGCTTTTAGTCCCGGTTGGTGTTACCAACCGACTAAATGTCAACCTTTAGTCCCGGCTGGTACTACAATCCGGACTAAATCTTTAGTCCGGATTGTAGTACCAACTCGACTAGGTTGAGATTTAGTCCCGGTTGGTAACACCAACCGACTAAATGTCCTTCTATTTAAACTCCCGCCGGTCGTCACAGAGCTGAACGCCAGCAGTCGCCGCCGACACGCCGCATGCATTGCCACCACCGCCGAGCTGCTCATTCACTCAACCGTATTCACCGGCGTGTTCATGTAAGCTCCTGATGCTAACCTGCAGTCCATTATGAAAAATATGAAATGTGAAATTTGAATAATTTTTATATGTTATAAAATTGCCAATTAATTCATAAATGGAACTTTCATGATTTTTGTAGGCCACAATAAATTTCCAAAAATCATGAAATTTGTTTTTCCACTAAGTTACACTGTGAACAGTCCATATAAAAATTTTAAGACTATTTGGACAAAGTTGAATTTATACCTATTTTATGCTTATTTATTTAATTATTATTCCATGAATTTTGTAGGCTAAATTAATGATCCAAAAATTCTGAAAATTGTTTTGCCATCTAATTAGGCTATGAACTATCTGTACAAAAATTTTGGGATCAATCTGAAGACTTTTATTTTTCACCTTATTTAATAATTATTTAAATAAATGAAAAATGACTTTTACATGTGTTAGTTAGGTTAAGCTTTGAGGGGTGTTTGATGAGATAAGTCTTATCTTATCAGATCCAACCTCTTGGGTAAAAATAATAAATATTAATTTTGTTTTAATAAATAAGTTTAATATTTAATTATTAAGTAATTAGTTAATCTCTTAATTAGCTTAATCACTTAGTTATTGTTTGCCTTTTGGATTGATTGTTGACTTAGTAATTATGTGATATGTCATATAATGCAGACGATGACACGCCATTGGATGTACAATGTCGATCGCCGCTCCAAAGAGTTCATTGATGGCGTGCATTATTTCTTAAGAGTGGCCGAGGCAAACAAGCGGGATGGTTTCATGTGCTGTCCATGTGCCCTGTGTAAGAATTTGAAGGAATATTCTGGCTCAAGGAGTCTTCACTCACACTTGTTGAAGTCGGGTTTCATGCCAAACTATATTTGTTGGACCAAGCACGGAGAAACCAGGTTATAATGGAAGAAGGTGAAGAAGAACAATTGGACCCTAACGACATTATTGCTCAATACGGTGACTTCGATGATATCGCAATGGGCTAAGTCAAGAAGAGGCAGGGCGTAAGACACACTCACTGAAGATGATGCTCTTGGTGATGTCATTCGTGATGCACAAAGAGATTGCGAAAGTGAAAAGGAGAAGGCTAAGTTTGACCGCATGCTAGAGGATCACAAGAAATTACTATACCCGTCCGTACCAAGATGGGCAAAAAAGTTGGGTACAACATCGAGTTGCTACAATGGAAGGCATGAATGGTGTATCCGACAAGGCATTTGGGCAATTATCAAGATCCAAAAAAGATGCTTCCGGCCTAACGAATTGCCCGCCACTACGCACGAAGCAAAGCAGTCGTTTGCCCTTTGGGATTAGAAATCCGTAAGATACATGCATGTCCTAATGATCGCATCCTCAGATCGTGGCAAGGACTACGAGAATTTGGATGAATGCCCCGTATGCAAAGCGTCGCAGTATAAGATCAGCGAGATGACCTGGCGATGTTGAGGGCGAAGAACGCCCCAGAAGAAAATCCTCGCCAAGGTTATGTGGTATGCTCCTATAATACCACGCTCAAACGTCTGCTCATAAACAAGGACCATGCAAAGTTGTCGCGATGGCACAAAGAAGACCGTAAGGTAGACAACATGTTGAGACACCTGGCGATGGGTCCCGGTGGAGAGCAATAGACAGAGAATTCCTGAGTTTGCAGATGACGCAAGAAACCTAAGGTTCGCTTTAAATACGGATGGTATGAATCCTTTTGGGGACCGAGCACTAGTCATAGCACTTGGCCTCGTTACTCTATGTATCTACAACCTTCCTCCATGGTTATGCATGAAGCGGAAGTTCATTATGATGCGGTGCTCATCCAAGGCCCGAGGCAACCGGCAATGACATCGATGTTCACCGAGGCCATTAGTTGAGGAACTCCCGCTTATGGAGCAAACCAGTGTACGATGTGGGATGAGTACAAACAGAACACTTCGACCTGCGAGCATTGTTGTTCGTAATAATCAATGATTGGTCCGCTCTAAGTAATCTTCAGAGACAGACAAACAAGGGATACAATGCATGCACACAATGTTTTGATGACATTGACAGTATATATTTGAAAAAATGTCGAAAGGTCGTGTACCTTGGCCATCGTCGTTTTCTTCCTATGAATCACCAACTAAGAAAGAAAGGCAAGCATTTTAACGGTAAGGCAGAACACCGAACCAAGCCTCGCAACCGGGACTAAAGGTGAGACATTTAGTCCCGATTTCCTAGTCCCGGCTCTATAACCGGGACTAGAGGCCCTTTAGGCCCGGGACCAAAGATCTGTTCTGTAGTAGTGGTCATACATCATCCAAAAGTCAACAAACCATGCAAAGTTACATATTGATGGCTCATCACATAGCAGATCGATGTATGCAATAAACCTAAACAAGTACAGCAAAGTACAACCAAATAAAGTCTCCAACAGTTTAGCCATAAGCAAAAGTAGAACTAAATAAAATGCCCAACAATGTAACCATAACTAGCACTTTTCTTGAGATAGTGCACACATAACTAGCTGCAACAAAAGAATGATCACTAGCAATTCTTCATGTGCTTGCAAATAGACCTATGTGAACACCAAAATAGTGTGGTTAGTAGCAACCATGGAAAAATCCAAAGAGAACTTCGAAGAAAAAAGGAAGCAAAATAGTTCATATAATAACATTCTTATAAATGCAAAGAAATTCGCCATGAGATGAACACAACTACCTGCATGAATAATCATAAACACAATGCTAATATTCAATTCCATTTCCATACAACAAAACCCCCAAAAGCACATAAGAGATCGCTCACAAAACCATGGAAGCACCTACACTCATCGAACTCATGGGCGCCTTCAATGAATCGGTTTGAAATTTCTTCCGGTGCTTTCAAGAAAGGTTGATGCATTTGGTCTCCAGCTTAGAAATTAAAGTTGTACAATACCACAGTTCTATCTGTTTTAAAAGCATTGTGTTCACTATCCATGTATGATATTTATCCTCTATTTGCTGTGTTGCATCGTGTTATCCCCAGCTTTCTGCTTTGACTCGCTTTTGTGCTTTTGTAAATACCATTTTGCTTGTGGAAACATATTCTTTTGTCATTAAAACTGATGAAGGAAAGGAAAACTCGTATTGATTTTTGCGTCTCTAGGCTTATTAACTACTGCTGATTTGGCATAATCCCTTTAACTTTTCATTTTGAAATTGTCTCTATTTACTTCATGCTGTCATTCTTCTTATTAGGATTATTACAGCTTGGCTTGCCTAGCTTATAAAAAATGCAAAAAAATTATTGTGTTCATCTCACCCTTAGGCTATTGGACATTTTTTAATTAAGACCACACAACCATCAATATCATGCAGGGCACATATTCTGGATTCATAGCTCTGACTTTCTCCTATATTTCGACTGTTTATTCATGTTTCTTTCTATAAGATTATCACGGCACTTAATTTTCATTACCAAGTATTTGCACTTAATTTATAAGATAGTGATTTTGAATCTGCAGTTGTTTGAACTTTAAAACCCTTTTAGTCAATATCAGCTTTTAAATTTAGTTGGCAAATCACGTCTTTGTTGCACAAGTTGTCGAAGTAATTTATCTGAATCAATTTTTGTCTAGGACACACATTGTTCCTATCTACTTGATTGCATTATGTGGTTTGTTTTGGACACTGATAACCTTTTCCTCTATTCTTTTGCAAGAAAGAGTTAGGCTGCTTTTTATTCCAGCTAAAGCTAGTAAAGTACAGCCACAGATGATGTATTGGCATACTCTGTACTTGTGCCAATCTTCTAGAGTCAAAGAACTAGCCATGCACTGTGTGACTAGCGGTCCTAATCTCCTTGTGTGAAGACAATTATGACAAAAAAGCACTAAAGCTAATCTAAACTGAATTACTATATAATAGTATAGGAATCAGTATTTCTTTAACCACTCTATCACATTTTCTACAAAAACACTTCCTTAGCAATTGGCATTCATAATCAGTCTAATGATAGCATGGTTATGTACTCTATAGATTCCCAACTTATTAAGTCAACGTATACTATAGATTCCCAACTTATTAAGTCAACGCATATTATTAAGCAAAAAAAATATACAGTCATACCTCAATCAGATGGGCCAAACAACTTCTCCCCCATAGACCTCAATGCCTTCATATGCTCAACTTTCATATCATCAGACATACCTCTTGTGTCATGCATAAGAAGACCCTTGTATAAATCCAGCATTTTGGCCTCCTTCTTCTTTGTCGTTTCAAGCTTCTCAGCGAACATACGTTGCTGCACCTCAACCATATCGCTACAACCCTTACTAGCTTCGGACTAATCAATCAAGAACTTGTCAAGCTTTTCCTCCATATCATCGATAACCTCTGTTGCAGCCATTGCCTTCCCTTTGCCTTTGCCTTTACTTTTGTGTTCAACCTTAGCAGCCTTGGTCCCTTGTGGACGTGGAATATCTTTGGTATCTCCAACAGATGTCAAGTCCTCCCACGCCTTCCCAAACTCTAAAAGCTTTCTTTTATTCTAATTGTCAAGCTTCTCAATGTATGCATGCCTCTTTGGCTGGTTTTGGACAGCCTTCCAGCAGTACATGAACATAAATTGCCCTTCCTTGTAGTCTTCCTCGTATATTTTCAATGCCTTGTCCATCAATTGATCATCTGACTGTCCACTGACATATATACGGCTAGCCTTAAGCCAAGAGGCACAGAACCAACCGACTTTTTGTTCACTTGGTGCCAACAGTCCTTGGTTTGCTTCGCTTCTCTTCTTCTATTTTTTTGGGTGGTGCTGTTGTACACAACAGTGACCTCTCCCCAGTACTAGTCATTTTTCTTGTAGTTTCTGTTGATTGGGTCGTTTGAGTTGTTCAACCATGCACTGAATTGCATTGCGTAAAAATATATTAGTACCAATATAAACATGTTGAACTACAAGTGTTAATTATGTAGATGCCCAAATGAATAATCAACTTACCAATCTCAAGTCCTCTTGTGTCCACGTCAACCGCTTCCCAGTCCTACAATCCATATCGTTGTCGCCATTGCCAACATCAATGAAGGGATAGGCCAGGACTGGTGGCATAAGAGACTAATGTGCAGTAACCCCAACGAAGTGAGAATTTGGTGGCATAGGAGACTGATGAGGAATTTCCCGAGAAAGAGGGAAATTTGATGAATTTTGGAAGTAACTTAAAAAACCACCAGGAGGATATGGATTCATTCCGCTGCAAACAAATTACAAACATGCAAACTGTTACAGTCATACCTCAATCAGATAGACCAAACAAAATCAGAATTACTGAATGTTCTTTTGCAGTATAAAAAACTGCAAATGCTAAAGTTTCATACTGCAAGAAATGCTAAGGTTTCATACTGTTGGCTGATGCCACTACTCTTGAAAAAAAAATTCAGAACTACTAGCTACTGCTACTACTCTTGAAAGTGCTAAAGATTCAGGATGGAGTACAACAATATTCAGAACTGCCAAAGATTCATACTGGTAAAGATTCATTCAGAAAGTGCTAAAGGTTCATACTGCTAAAGATTAAAGAACATGATCTATTGGTGAATTCAAGCATAGCTAGTGGTACAGTCTTGCACCTCTGTACCTTGACTGCACACACTCAAAATTTTAAAGCAACCTCGTTGAATCAGAAAACTAGACAAACCTCTATATACCTGTTTTTCACTTTTCTGCGAATACACAACGAACGATAATTTGACATTTTCAACAAAGAGAGGTGAAGAGACAAAATCACAAACAATTAGGGGAAAATATTTTATAGAAAAATAGACCCAACTGACATTGAGTTGGCCACATAACTCTTGACAAAAATATTGTATGTTACAATATCTGGTTTCAGGCCAGAACATTTCATCTCAGAGAACAATCTTGAGGCTTCTTTCATCCGCCCTTTTCTACCATATGCATAGATCACAATGTTATAAGAGTATTGGTCAGGACGCACACCACTTGACTTGATCTCAGTAAGGATATTTTCACACTTCTCACAATGACCTAAACGAGAATGCATATGCATCAAGCATCCAACCAAGAACCATGCACTCACTAGTCTAATACTGATCCCCATTCTTTACAAATCTACTAAAGAAATTCGTACCAAGAATCATGAACCAGATGAAGTACAGCTGGGTTAATTCATACCAGAGCTCAGAAGGTCCCTCCCTCTGGACCAGGGGAGGAGAAGAGCCCGACGGGGTACCATGGCCAGCGCCGAGCGGTCCCAACCAACCAACAGGGGTGGAGGCAGCGGCGGAATCCATGGACGAGGCGACGACAGTCGGTGTCGAACTCTCCTATGGCAGCAGCGCCACCACTCTAGACCAGCGAACCATTTGCTGTGTGCGGCGGCGGTGGGGACGGCATGGGCGGCCCGACCGGAGTACATGGAGGTGCTAGAGCAGAGCGGGGCCGGGAACGGGACGGTGATGGTTCACGGTGGAGCTGCGAGGGTTGCGCGCCGCCGACGGCGAGGAACCACCCAGTATCCTCCACCTCAACCCACGGCTGCGCGGCTCGAGGAACTGGGGATGGGGATAGAGGAAAGATGAAGTGGAGATAGAGAGGGGGGATTTTTTTGGCGATGGAAAGATGAAGTAGTGCAAGAAAAAAGTTTCGCGCGCAGACCAGGAAAGGAAAAGCTTTGCGTGGGGAAGGGCTTCGCGCGCGGGGAAGGAAAAGCTTCGCGCGTAGACGACACATTGGATCCAGCAAGAAGAACGAAGAATGCAGAGGAAACGACGAGCCCAGTCCGACAACAAAATCCTTCAACGCTAACGTCTTATTTCCCGTGCGCGCCCATCACTCCGTAACACGATGACTTAGTTCTCTCTCCTCCTTCTCTTCCTTCCACCTCAGCAAAAATCCAACGTGACATCTCTTAAAGATAGTTGAAGTGGATTATCGGAGATGCCATTAGAATTACCGTGTCCGCTAGGCCCTGTGTTGGTATAAATTGGATGGTGTCTGCCAAACGAGCTGTTTGGTTTGCTAGCCTTGCAAACCAATCTAAATATTAGTAACGTCAACAAAAATTGGCTGTTGTTTGGTTTGCTACTAAAATTTGGTAACACGTGAAAATTTTGGTAACACCAATGAAATCTAATATCACATGCGTCCAATGAAATCCAAAATTTGGTTTGGCCACGATTCAAACAACGCTCTTTTTGCCAAAATTTGGTTTTGATCAGGTTTTGGCTACGTCAAAATTTTGGTTTAGCCCGTTTTGGCTAAACAGCCCCTAAATTCACCTACAAGACGGGCAAACTGATGGCCAGCTGCACGCTCACAATGGCCGACACCTTGGAGTAAGGATTAGCAAGGCCACTAGCCTAATCTGCTAGGCTTAAGCTACTGCTGCTCAGTGTCATGGAAAACGTATTTGCTCAACGGATGGGATACTGCTAAACGATTAATCGTGATACGGCTGATTAATCAGAATTTAATGAACGATTATGTGTTCTCATTAATATATTTATTTATGTTTCAAATCAATTACAAACAATTTATTTACCCAAAGTTATTGTAAATTATCACTCCACAAAACATTTTTTGCATTTTTGCATTTCATTGTTTAGACTTCATCCATAAGGTACATACTACAAACACCATCACATATTATTATAAACTAATTTATCGTAATTCATGAATAAAATAAGTTGCTTTCATGGTTAAACGGGAAAAACAGACGATTAATCAGGTAACGGCCGATTAATCAGATTATGAGGTCCATTAATCATTCGACGATGCTAATAGCATCCTGATTGTACTATTCATGACGGTTAGTCACCGTCACGGGCGAGTTGTCCATTCTTCATAACACTGCTATTACTAGCTGAGAGGACGTAGAATGGCGGGTAGCTGCATTTCGGCTAAGGGTGCTAGTGGGGCGGGCCAGTTCGCTAAGCTGGTAGCCCGCCCCGCAAAATCAGCCCACTAAAATCGGCTCGCCAGCTAATAGCAGAGAAAATCGCCTCACCAAGATTGCCGTGGTTCAAGGCGCAGATTAACGCCCAAGGCAACCCTAGCCGCCTGCAGTCATCGGGGCAGCCGCCTCCTCCGCCTTCGCCCCCAACTTTGGCGTAGCCATCTCCTCCATCTTCAGCGCCCCCATATTCTCCAGCGTCACCCCCATCTTCGGCGCAACCATCTAGGTGTGTTTCTTGACTATTCCGGCCCTGTTCTTGACCCTGTTTTTTGGTTGATATATTAGGCCTACGTGTGTGCTAGTAGCTTCTGTGGGCGAGTTCTTGATTCTGACATTTGAGTCTTGATTGGAGATTTTGAGGTTTATGTCCGGGATGTCTCTAATTCGAGGTTTTGAGGTTTCGCCCCACTTACACCCCTACTGAGTTCGAAGGCAAGGCAGTAGCTGAGCTGTTCCATTCAATCCCCTGCTCCTTGCCATGAACTGAAGTGAAGGGCACCTCTTCTTTCTCACACAAGAAATACATCAGCAGCTACTTGAAACTTTTTTTTCGTGTTGGTGACCGTCGTCAGGTACCCTAGCTAGAACTAACCACCAATCCATGACATTTACATGAGCACTAACACCCCCGGATACACGCATCCGGAGACTCTGAATTTGCAGACATCAACAACAAAGAGAGAGCTTTGTGATTGTGAGTGATACATATGTCATGAGCTAGATGCAATCTTGATTCTTGCATGAGATAGAGAGTGAGGAGGCGTTGGTTGGGAGAACACAATCTTTGGACCACCCCATCATGTATGGTGATCTGATCTCTTTCTTTGTGTGGAAGTGGCTCAAGAAAAGGCTTGGCAATGGCATTTGCACCTGGCCCTCTCCTCATCTTCAGGGTGCTGATGCTTTCACATCCCATGTCAAAAGCTTAACAACCCCTTTAATTGTTTAATGATTAAGGATGATAGGAGCAAAAGTGCACCCCACGATCCTATTTTTTGTTGTTTCCTCGGGCTGCATTTAGTGTGTTGTTTGAATTTTATGAGTACAAATGCTTTGATGTAGTTAAATTGCTTTTAAAAATGCTTTTATGAGTAAGATGTACTTTTATTCTGCTGAATTGAGTACAAATGCTTTTATGAGTACTATTGTGTCATCATCATTATGTTGCAGCTGTTTGTTTTCTTCTATAAATGTGGGTAACATTTTACTTTGAACTTGCCAGGCCAATGCCGTCATCAGACATCAGGTACGTGATATGATTCTTTCAGTTTGTCATATGACGTGGTGCTGCTCTCCTAAATTCTAAAACAAGTGCTTTGAACATTCAGACCGAAGAGGAGGGTCCTCAACTTCCAATACAAGGAAAAATGATTACAACTGGAGATATGATGCTGATGATTACAACCGGCCTCAGCTGTTTGTTTCTGATGGTAGCATCTTGTCTTTGTAGACATCCGGGTGATGGTGCTGAGTAAAATCTGAAGGTGGAACCTTGCTTTGTGTTATTGTGTAGACCTCGAGATTTTTGTATCCTTTTCGTTGCTACGGGAGTGCAGGCAAGGCAAGGCAAGGAATTCTGGTGCAGTGTTCCAGGGTACCCAAATGGTTGGTTTGTTCATTTCTGAATTCTGACCATGCGTGTTGACTATAATCCAGTTCATTTATGCATCTGAGATGAGATTCTATATTGTGCTGGACAAAATATTTTGATTTGATTTGATTTGGTTAGCTTGCAGAAGTTTTATTTCAATGTACAGTAGGCTAAAAAGGCTTAAGGAGCAGGATAAGTACGATATTAGTAAGCAGTAGAATGAATGGATGAATGAATAGATTAGTTTAGATTGGGAAGTTTGCATTTGCATGTAGCTGCCAAAGCCTACATATCGTGTAGATTGCATTTGCGGGCTAGCGGCAGCACGGGTGGGCGTAGGCTGTCCGCAGCCCACCCCACTTGCACCACTAATTCTGGCAATTAGTAATTTCTTTCTAAAGTTATACGCTCTACTTTGTTTTTCTTTGAACATGGAGTTTTCTTACTCCTCCATACCTCAGCTTGAACCAGTCAGCAGTGTTTTGTAATTAAAGTTTGACTACACAACGTGGGCCTTTCTTTTTTAGGAAAACAGTAAAAAAAATCCTACTATATATATATATATATAAGTAAAAGGGTTACAAGAAAGTATATACAAGAAGAGAAAACAAAAATCAAGCTAGATTAGTCAACCATTCTTCAATAAAAGGGACATATTTTTCCGTTTGCCCTGTGAATAACCATGGTAAATGTTGTTTCCAAAAGGGTCTTTTTGGTCATTTATCTTTTGAGAAAAGGAAAAAAATGTGAAAAAGGAAAAGAGTGGTGGGACCCACTTATCATTGGGAGTAATGAAATGATAAGGGTGAGACTTATTCTCACCTAGGGGAATCGGAAGGGGCAGTTCGGATGCGCTTTGCCCATTGCAAGTAGCGCTGCTTATGCAGGCGTCCGGGCGATTTTCTCGGTCGGTCCTTGATACCGTGGTCGGGCTCTCTGCTCTCTCTCTCTCTCTCTCTCTCTCTCTCTCTCTGGGGATCTAACACAGGAAAGTAAGCAAGTTCTTCTCTAGTTCTTTCGGTTCTGCCGATTGGATTTAATCTTGAGTCAAGGTGTGCGTTGTCTAGTGATTTGTGGCTCTGTCGGTAGTGAGGCTTGGTTCGTCTACAACCTAGCGCATCCCTATTTTCCTTTTGCACTATCTCTTTTGGAGATTGTGCTGGGATTTTTGGATCTTGCTTTTGTTGTTTTGAATCCTGCTGGCTTTTGGTTAGTTTGAGTGAGAAGCTTGGTTAATCTGGGTGTCCTCATCTTGGATCCGTGGTGGTTTCTTGCTCTGAGAAGGCATTCGGCCGGTGCTTCCTCTGTGGTCTTGTGCGGCATTTTCCCTGTCCCTCGGCTTCATTCTTTGGTGTGATTCCGAAGAAGAAGAGTGGCATTGTATCTCCGAATACTTTGTTTTTGCTTGGATTAGCGAGGTGATAGTTTTTCTAGGACAGCGTCTGTTAGACGTGCCTTATCTTGTTCATCACAGTGGTTTTGAATACCACCGGCTCTGTGAGTATTTTTGCAGTCCTTTGGCACATCACTTTGATTATATATATATTTGTGCTGGATTGGCTTCAAATTCTGTAATTGTATTTGATTCATGCAATGAGGGATATATCAAAGTGGGTTTGCAAGCTCGGTTAGCCTGCTCAGTGATGATATCAGTCTAAAACTGAAATTTGATAAGATCTCTAGTTCAGTTTTGAGCTCTAGATCTAGTTCAGTTTTGAGCTCTAGAAGAGGTTTGCTTGCTGTTGTTATATTGTATTTAGAAGTTCTGGTACTTCTGTAGTGCTTTAATTGATCTCTTGAACTGTTGTCCTACTAATTTTCTTATTAGCAAAAACCATTTACTTGAATCTGTGTTTTTCCCAATCCCGTGCCCACGGCAGGATATTCCTCTCTGGCTGCGCCCATCGCACCTGCACCAAACACCAGGAAAGATCAGTCCACTCTGCTTACATCTTCAAGTGAGATACGTAAGATGTTAACCTTGAAATCTTCTGCAAACTGCAGTAGTGGGTATTTGTGATTCTTGATGATCTTTGGCTGACAGAAAGTAGTAGTTTGAACTTCTTATACATGTGATTATTCTACCAGTCTAGTAAAGCATTGATTAGTGCTCAAAAATCTAAATTCTAGTTTTCTTATTCAATCTGTGAAGAGTTTAGACTAAAGGGCTGTGATGGCAAAGACTATGTCTTATGCAACTGATTTTTAAAAAAATTAATTTGTTGTAGGTATAAAAACCAAACACAAGTGAGGGGGTGGACGTCGGCCGTCTAACGGGCCCTCGTCCACGAGAGTAAAAAATAACACAAGGATTTATACAGATTCGGGGTCCGAGAAGATCGTCCTACTCCTGTCGGTGAGCCAACGGGGGGTTACATCCGAAGAGAGAGCCCCCAAGGGCTCACCAGTTTGAACATGTTTCTTTATTACTCAAGAGAGCTCCCCTTTAAAAGTAGAGATATATGAGGTATTTATAGGCTCTTGGGCCTGTACAAATGACCAAAATAGCCCTTGGGATGGCTACTCTATTAATACAAGTGAGGGGTATTACAGTCTTTTCTAAGCATAATTGTAGTCCTGTGATTTGTATGTGTGTGTTTCCTACACAGCGGGTCTGTTAGTGGAAAGGTAAAATTATTCTTCCAACACTAGCCCCCTACCCCCTTAGCGTTTAGGAAGAAAATCCAAAGGGGTAGTCCACTCTATTTGCTATGGGTTGACTTGGCTTTTAACCGAAGTGAGAAAGTGGACGTTGGCCGAAGAAAGCGGCACAAGTCATCGGTGCTTTCTCCTATGAGGAAATCGCTGGCCTTTGGTTTTGCTTTTCTTCCTTGTTCTCCATTCTTTGGTCTTGACAACACAAGTCGTTCACACCTTGGGTGGTGCTGCGCTAGCAGCTTTGCCTTCACGTGAGGAGGTTGTTCTCGGTGCCTTGGTCTTGACGACACACGACCCTTCACAGCTTTTTTCACGTGAGGAGGCTGGCCAGCAGCTTCTTATTTCTTGAAAGCAATGCAAGAGTCCCCTTTTGAGCTTCATGGGGCCTGCATATAATATAGGCTATTTAATGCAAGGAGCAAGTTGAGGTGGCTGGTCGGAGAATCCAAGGCAGTGACGATTTTTTTCTCGGTTCTTCTCTTCTTTCCCTTGGTTCTTCCCCTCCAGCCTCTAGACCAACTTCGCCTCCGGGCAAAAAACCGCCGCCTCCTCCATACCATCCCCGCGGTGCCCTCCAGATGCCACCCCGTCATGGGACTCACGGGGCAGTGCCGCCCGGCCCGGACTTCAGCACCGCCGAGCCGCATGGGGCCCTCCGGTACATGCCGAGGTAGCCGCTTGCCCAGACGCTGAGGGTCGGGCCACGCCGGCACGATCTGGTCTTGGCCTCCAGCCGCTATGTGCTTCGAAGACATGGCGGCCGCGACGCCACCGATGACCATGCCACCAAGAAGCACCTCGGAGGAGGCCGGGCAGATGATGGACATCGGTGTCGCGCGCTGCCGCCGACTTCTCGCGCGCTTCGCCGCTCAGCCGGGCAACCAGAGGTGCGCGCCGCGACAGAGGCGGTGCGAAGGTCGGAGGATGGCCTCGACGGCGCCGCAACCCCGAGTCCATCGTGGCCGCCATCATCTACATGGTCGTGATGCAAGGCCGGGCGCCAAGAAGTCCGGCCGGGACGTGTCCATGGCCACCGGCGCCACCGAGGGCACCATCAAGAAGGCGACAAGGACTCGACCCAAGACGCCGAGCTGCTTCTTGGCTAAGGGACGACGCAGCACGCGCACATGATGCGTTTCTTGATTCTTGGCGTGTTGTCCGGTGTTCTTCCTGATTCTTTCCATGCGTTTGGCATGCCCGTGTTCTTAGCCACTATCTTGGACATGCATGTGAAGTTTGTGTTGACTTCATTTCTGGCATCGATCATTCGCGAATCCGCGCTTGATTCGTTGGTTCCAAAACTAATGAACACGCGAGATGGTTGCTAAGTACTTCTCGTGAATGAGCTCATGAAGGTCAGAAGTATATGTTGCATGACCAGATGACCTTGATCGAACAGGTCCATGAAACGCGAAACCTGTTCTTGCGAGATAATCTGACGATTGCTCAGAGATATGTATCAAGGAAATTAGTACAAATGCGGGGTGCGGGGCGGCCGCGAGGATGCCACGTGCGAAGACACACGAGGGCTTCGGACGGAGGGCACGTGCGAAGGCACGCGAGGGTTTTGGGTGCGAGGGTATGCGAGGGGACGCGAAGGCGCACGTGAGGGCACGCGAGGGCTTCGGGCGTGAAGGCACGCGAGGGTGCGCGAAGGCTTCAGGCGTGAGGGTACATGAGGGTACGCGAGGGCAAGCGAAGGCGCACGAGGGTGCCGCGCGACGAGGACATGCGAGGGCGAGGGACGTAGCCGTATAAGGCACGCGGGGTGCGCATGGCGTAGCCGCGCAAGGCACACGGGGTGCACGGAGAATGTGGGCGGTGCGCGGGCACACAAGGCACGCGGGGCTCACGGGCGCACAGGGCACGCAGGGAGCATGGGGCATGTGGGCGCACAAGGCACGCGAGGCGCACGGGCGCACAAGGCACGCGGGATGCACGAGTGCATGGGCACGTGGGGTGCGCAGGGCACGCGGACACACGAGGGCGTGCAAGGGCGTAACCACGTAGGGCACACGGGGTGCACGAGGAACGTGGGCGCACAAGGCACGCCGGCGCACAAGGCACGTGGGATGCGCGGCACGGGGGTGCATGTGGTGCGCGAGCATAGCCGCGTTAAGGCACACGGGTGCACAGGCATGGGCGCATTAAAGCACGCGGACGCTGGTAGCGCCAGAAGGCACGCGGGTGCGGGTGCATGGGCACGCGGGGTGCGCAGAGCGCGCAGGGCACGCGGGATGTGCGGGTGCATGGCCATGTGGGAGTTGTCTTTCCCAAGATAGCATTGAATGAGGGTTCGATGTCAACGACATCAAACCCAACCTCTTCCGCCAGGGAAAAGGAGACAAGGGCCGGGTTAAGGTAGCCATGCGATGATCTTGATGAGGATGTCAAGATCTTGGACGACGTCCGGAGGCACAACGGCTGCACGAAGCCGGCATGAAAGTGCCCCCGAGGTGGTAGCATTCCTCAACAGTAGCCCCCCTGTCCCTTGGGCACTTGTAAGGGCGCGCAAGGGGCAAAGAAGAATGCTGAGGTCTTGTATCTTGCTAACAAATATGCTTACTACAGTATGTGCACTTAGTAGGGTGTTTTTTCCAGGGCGCCAAAGACTTGGCCGAATTCTGGCTTGACAGGAATGCAGACGCTCGAGATTTAGCCAAATTATGACTCGATACAGTGTGAGGCACGAGGGCTGAGGAATACACGCAAGGGCACTTTGGATTGTTTTATGCTTCATATCACGTGAGTGCTCCACGCGAGGGCAGGTACCAAATTGCCACTTCTTGTTGGCCCTTCATGTTGTGTGGTTTTTGTTTTTCCAGTCCTGAAGGTGAAGTACTGAATGCAGGGCCGTCCCACTGAGGCACAGCCTTCAAGGCGGGTGGCACGTCGGAGTGAAGCCTCTGTAGGCAAAATCGTGGATGCAAGGCCACCGAGCCGCGGCATAGCCTTCGAGGCGGGTAGTGCATCAGAGCAAAACCTGCGAAGCCTTTGTAGGTGAAGTCGTGGACGCGAGACCGCCGAGCCGAGGCATAGCCTTCGAGGTGGGCAGTGTGTCAGAGCGAAGCCTCTGTAGGCGAAGTTGTGGGCGCTGGACCGTCCTGCCGAGGCATAGCCTTCGAGGCGGACGACACATTGGAGAGAAGCCCGTGTAAACGAAGTCGTGGAAACGAGGCCGCCGAGCCGAGACATAGCCTTCGAGGTGGGCGGTGCGTCATAACGAAGCATGTGAAGCCTTTTTTGGCTAAGTCGTGGATGCGGGGCCGCCGAGCCGAAGCATAGCCTTCGAGACGGGCGGTGCGTCGGAGTGGGGCCTATGTAGGCGAAGTCTTGGACGCGAGGCTGCCGAGCTGAGGCATAGCCTTCGAGGCGAGCGGCACGTTGGAGTGAAGCCTAAGTATGCGAAGTCTTGGACGCAAGGCTACCGAGCTGAGGCATATCCTTCGAGGCGGGCACGCGTCACAGCGAAACCTTTGTAGACGAAGTCTTGGGTGCGAAGCCGCCGATCCGAGGCCTAGCCTTCGAGGCGGGCGGCGCGTCGGAGTGAGGCCTATATAGGCAAAGTCTTGGACGCGAGGCCGCCGAGCCGAGACATAGCCTTCGAGACGGGCGGGCGTCGGAGTGAAGCCTAAGTAGGCGAAGTCTTGGACGCAAGGTCGCCGAGCTGAGGCATATCCTTCGAGGCGGGCACGTGTCACAGCGAAGCCTTTGTAGGCAAAGTCTTGGATGCGAGGCCGCCGATTCGAGGCCTAGCTTCGAGGCGGGCAGCACGTCGGAGTGAGGCCTATGTATGCAAAGTCTTGGATGCAAGGCTGCCAATCCGAGGCCTAGCCTTCGAGGCAGGTGGAGCGTCGAGTGAGGCCTATGTTCAAAGTCGTCCTCTTCTTGATTCCGCTGTTTGATGAAAGTCATCGAAGTAGAACCCCTCAGAATCGTCGTAATTTGAGCTAGAAATGTTGTGGGGACAGGTAGATAACACGAGCATCTCTACATGAAAAAGAGAATAATCAACACTTGTCTTTTGTAGCAAGGTAACATTCGCTCGACATGACAGATAATCAAAGTCGTTACCATGGGACAAGTAGTCCCATCTCTTTAGATACTAAGATATCTGAGGTGATAGCCTTATGCGAGCATGATAGTCCTTGATCAGTATTCGAGCCAAGTCGACGATAGATGATTCGAGCTGCCTATGAGACTGAGTCATGGACATATCGGAGGGGTTCCCACGAGGCTAAGTCACGGGGCACCGAATGACCCACAGGGGTGGTAGCCCCCCAGTGGACTTGGAGGCACCCATGAGGCTAACTCATGTGTATCTTGAAGGTGTACCCACAACACTAAGTCACAAGCACACCGGAGGGGCGTCCACGAGGCTAAGTCGTGGGGCACCGAATGACCACTAGGGGTGGTAGCCCCCAGTGGACTTGGAGGTGCCCATGAGGCTAACTCATGGGCACCTTGGACGTGTGCCCTTGACTGTAAGTCACGGGCACATCTGTGCCGCCCACGAGACTAAGTCATGGGGCACCGAATGGCCACTAGGGGTGATAGTCCCTAGTGGACTTAGAGGTGCCCATGAGGCTAAGTCATGGGCACCTTAGACGTGTGCCCCTGACAGAAAGTCATAGGCACATCTGTGCCACCCATACGGCTAAGTCATGGGGCACCGAATGGCCACTAGGGGTGATAGCCCTTAGCAGTCTTGGAGGTGTCCATGAGGCTAACTCATGGGCACCTTGGACGTGTGCCCTCGACAGAAAGTCACGGGCATATCGGTGGCGTCCACGAGGCTAAATGTGGGCACCAAACTATGAGGGCGATGGAGCCCTTTTACCTCGTAGGTGGGTTTTTTTGCGGTGATCAAGAATGCATGAGAGTGGTTAACCCTTGCCAAGCAACGGAGCTAGGCGTGTGAGGACCCAGAGGTCGTTCGGCGCGGCCTGGAGTCTAAGGGGGACGAGTTCTCAACACATCCATCAACTTGGTACTAGGCCTAAGTTGTCGTTCATGCCCTAGGTCTAGTAGGACATGAGCCGCCATGATGGAGGTGACGGACGTCCAAGCCACCATGGACTTTTGCTAGGGGAGACCGCAGAGGTCGAACGCCCTATGCGCCACGAGGGTGGTCGCTCATGCCCTAGGTCCAGTAGGACACGAGCCGCCATGGTGGAGGCGACGGACGCTCAAGCCACCATGAACTTTTGCTAGGGGAGACCGCGGAGATCGTACGTCCTATGCACCACGAGGGTGGTCACTTATGCCCTAGGTCCAGTAGGACACAAGCCGCCATGGTGGAGGCGACGGATGCCCAAGCCACTGTGGACTTTTGCTAGGGGAGACCACAGAGGTCATACACCGTTTGCACCACAAGGGTGAAATCCCTTGGAGGGAAAGTGTCTTGAGAGCCCATACGAGATTTATATGTCGGGACTGTCCCCTAACAGTAGCGCGTTAGGGGGCAGCCCTCGTAGCGAGCCTTCATCGCTTGCGCCACATGGACGTCATGCGCCCCGGGGTGATGGTTGGCCTCGTAATTTTAGCCTTCGCTACGGGCGTTTTGAATCGCCGCCCTTCCTTGGTCGGCCTCGATCGACCAAGACAAGGGAAGAGGACGCGCGTGGGAGCCCCCGGGCATGTAGGACGTTGTCCATCCCGAGGCAAATGGCCCTGATCTCCAACGAGGGTGCTTGGCTGGGGGCCCTTCAAAGAGCGGATGGGTCGTCCACAAGATCATTGCCCTCTGGAGCCAGAGGAGGTTTCGTAGACTTAGAGTATTTTTTGGTAGGAGACATAGTCTTTCGTCGATTAGCTACCTCCTCACGGTCGGCGCCAATGTTATAGGTGTAAAAACCGTACACAAGTGAGGGGATGGATGTCAGCCGTCTAACGGGCCCACGTCCACGAGAGTAAAAAATTACACGATGATTTATACAGGTTCGGGGGTCCGAGAGGACCGCCCTACTCCTATCGGTGAGCGAACGGGGGGTTACCTCCGGAGATGGAGCCCCCGAGGGCTCACCAGTTTGAACATGTTTCTTTATTGCTCAAGAGAACTCCCCTTAAAAGGAGGGATACATGGGGTATTTATAGGCTCTTGGGCCTGTACAAATGACCAAAATAGCCCTTGGGGGATGGCTACTCTATGAATACAAGTGACGGGTATTACAATCTTTTCTAAGCATGATTGTAGTCCTGTGATTTGTATGTGTGTGTTTCCTGCACAGCGGGCCCGTTAGTGGAAGGGTAAAATTATTCTTCCAACATAATTAATCCTTTTTTTAATTTTATTTTAAAGTTAACCCCCGGCGCACTTTATTTCCAATTCTAACCCTTTGGTCACACCACCACCCGTGGCGTGACAAAACAACGCTGTCACGCCAGCCCGTATCTAGGGCAAACTCTTGTCACTAGTGGCGTGACAGTGTTGTTTGGTCATACCACGACCAGTGGCGTGACCAAAAGTGCTATTTAGCGGACTTATCTTATGACGTGACAGCGTTGTTTTGTCACGCCACGGGTGGTGGCGTGATCAAAGGGGTCAGGATTGGAAATAAAGTGCGTCGAGGGTTAACTTTAAAATAAAAATTTAAAAAGAGTTAAATAATAATAATAATAAGTTATATACAACTAGCCTTCCAAGAGCAACTATCCATTCTAATTTTCTATGCTCATTGCTAATTTCTTTCATATATATATGGTATATATTTAGCATATCATTCAGTTTAAATGGCGTGGAGGATTTATATTTGTATATGTTGATTTGGCCATTTAAATATTGGTGGTTTAATGTTTTATTATCTTTTGATTATACTGAAATTAATTATATTTATTTGCTAAAATTGCACTGTTTACAACGGTAAATTCGTAAATTGCGCTTCCATGCTTCAAAAGAAGGATAAATTGCTTTGGACTAGTAAAAAAGAGAGGATACGAACCCATCAACGCTCATCCCAAGAGGCCCAAACATGCTCCATCGTCCATGCAAATCTGAGCTAGCTACAAGGAGCAAAATCATCTTCTTTGGACCAGCAAAGCCAGCAGTTTCCTCGAATCACAGGATAAAGATGGACGCACGACACGTTGCCATATCAGAAAGATAGTGCGAAAAAAAGATAGTATCCATATTTTGCTGCCCTACTGCAGAAGTGCAGAGTACTCCTTGTCACCATCAAGAACCGCAGGCCCGGTAGTGTAAAACCTGCCAGGCAAAAGGTTCTACTTGGGCGACGACCCTTACAATTTGGCTCGACTGAGATACTACTTCAAATCACAAAATAGCATAAGGTCAATGGCTGATTGGCTTTGAAACAAACCAAAATTTCAGAGTTTCAAAATTTTTGAATCTTTTTGTTTGAATTTGAATTTCTTTCCTTTTTTTTGCAAAACCCAGTAAATCCCTGTTTTCCCTTTTTGCCCTCCCATCTTTCCCTCTCCAGAAGCGGTTTCGCCCAAGCTGCCACCACCCCCGTTCCCCCGTCACACCGCGACGTCACCCTCACCAGCGCTACCTCCGTCACAGGGCCACCTCGCCGCGACACCTTCGCGCCACCTCGTCCCCTCTTCAATGCGTCCCGCAGCCCACGCGCTCGCCATACCGCGCCACTCTTGTCCCATCACTGCCGCGCCACCTCCCGCCCCTGCTCCAGTGAGAGCAACGCCACCTCTTGCGCCACCTCCCCCTCTTCGCCTTCAATGCGCCTTGCGCCCATGCCGCCACCTCTCCCCGCTGGCACCGCCCAACCCCGCCCACCCAACCACATCGCCACCACCGCCATACCGCGCCCTGCTCCCACCGCCTCCGCCCGGATAAAAGCCGCCCCGCTCAGCCTTCATCACCCGCACCAAGATCTTCCCCCTCCCCACCCACCTTCGTCCCCAGAGCCGGCCAAGTGCCCCGCCGCCGCCACGGTTCTTCCCCACCCGTAAGCCAACTCCACCCTCCAAAACCCTAGCCCGCATCAAAAACCCCCAAATAGGAAGGAGCTCACCTTGGTGAAGCTCCCGTATCCTCTCCCCGGTCACCGCCGGCCACCACCGCGCGGAAGCGCCGCTGGCCCCTCGCCTTCCCCTCCTTCCACGTGGAAGCGCCACCGCCTCGTTCGCTTCGCCCCGCTCGCACGCGCAAGAGGCGCTCGGCCTTTGGCCAGCGCTTAAGGCCTTAAAGGCCCGGGCGAGTTGGGCCATTTGGGCCTGCAGCCGACGAGGCCAAGTGGGCCGACCCAATGTGGCAACCCACCACTGTTCATAAGCCTTTTACTATTCATACCGAATTCAGCCCAGCACTATTCAATACACAGTATTACTTTTACTGTTCATCCGAAAAAGAAACACTATTCACAAATCCAGAAAATGCATAGTAAAATATGTTTACTGTTCATTACCCAAAAACAGTAACCCTAACTACTGGTCATACTCAGTTCTCGTATGTGAATAGTAAAATTTGTACTATTCATTATCCGGCACTTTTTCGCCTGAAACCCTAATTTGACACTTGATACCCATTCTGACCATCTTGAGCCCAGAAAACCCATTCTTTACTCCGATCAGCTATACCAAGCTTCCAATGAATCTTTTTACCTCTTTAAGTTGTTTCTTTATCTCTTTTTTATATTTTTGTTGTAGTTGGATTCATTTTCTAGGCTCATTCCTTGTCGAGCCAGTTTTTACTTGGTTTATTTTATTGTATTGCTTCTCGTTAGGCCACGATCTTGACGACCTGTAACATCCCCAAATTAATAAATGATAATTAGTATGCATCTCAATTATTATGCACAGTGTTCTTGAATCTTTTGCATCATTTATTGCACTTGGGGTGTGTTTCAAATATATAAAAATGAGGAGAAATTAAAACTTTTGAACATGTATTGGTTTTTCCGAGCAATTGCATAAATTGTTGCTTTTGAGAATTTTTGGAAACAAAGAAGACATACAACTCAAATTTAAAATTCCAAAAGAAAACAAGAATGAAAATTTATGAACATCATCTGGAAATAATTTATTCAAGTAATATGATAATTATCATGAATAAATATAAATTTTTCCAAATTTTTGGGGATAGTTTTAACCCTCAGAAAATTCAAACTCAAATCTACAACCTTCTCTAAGTTTGAATTTAAATTACACAAATTAAATCTTGAGCAGTAGGTTTTCAAATTTTATTTGGAAACTAGGATGTCCCAGGAACACCCTTGAAAAATTTCAGAATTTTATGAATTTTATTTCTATATTTTAAGTCTCGGTCAAACCTTCTATCTTCTCGGTCAAATCTGAAAATTCAAAACTCAAACCTCTAAGACTGCTCCTCCGACCGACCCCTTTTGCCACTGGTCCTGACCGAACCAGCTCACCGAGTCACCTCCTCCTTCCATCGACCGGCGGGCCCCACTGCAGTCCTTCTTCCCACTTGGCTGCCGTGATGTCGCACGCCATGATGGGGAGCGCCCGCCGCCCGGCCTCCCGTTTTTCTCCGTCGGCCCGCCGCCGCCTAAGATGACCAACCAGGCCCTTTCCTTCGACGCCGTCAGACCGCCTCCGCCCACGCCGAGAAAGTCGCGGAGAACGCCATGTTCGAGATGAAGGAAGCTCGAGTTCTCGCTTGAACTCCTCCCTTGTCGCCCCCATTTAAGCCGAGCTTATGCGTGTTACTCCTCCTCCTCTTCGTTTTCGCCTCCCCCTCCAATTCTCTTCCCAAACTCCACCCGAGCTCCCGGCTCAAGCTCAATGTCGGCCGCGCCAGCCCGAGCTCCCTAGCCGCTCCGGTGAACTCCGGCCACCGCCAGACGCTACACTGGCGTGTCACGACATTCTCCGGAGCCAAAGCCCTCAACCAATTTTGGCTTTGGACCACCGTGGAGTCTGGCGTGCTTCTTCTTCCCCAAGACCGGCCAAATGCGCCGCCTCCATTGCGGCTTCTTCTCCGTCGGCCTTCACTCCAATTCCTCTCTACTTGAGTAAGCTTAGACCTTCTTTTACCTGCCCCAATCACTCACTGGTGCCCTCTCCTCTCCAGTGTCGCCGCCAGTGGACCTCCCCATGCCGCCGGTTGTTGCCGCCAGCCGCCCGGTCCCCTTAGCTCCTTCCGACCACACCAACGTGCTCCACATACCCTTGGTATGCTCATGCCTCCACCGTTTTTGTCCCTACCCCCTTCGAGCGTCTCTCGCCAGGACGCCTCCATGGCTACCGCCGCCACCGTCAGGCGCCGCTCTGCTGCATGTCCAGCCGCGACAAGGCACCCCCTAGGGTCACTAACCCCCTGGCACCCCATTTTGGCCATCCCCTTTACCTCGCCGCCGCCCCATTGCCGGTGATGGCCGCCGCTCCAAACCACCGCAACGCCTGTGTCTGTTCCTGTAGATCGTTTTCTGAAAAACTGACTCTCTGTCTCTGAAAATGCAGTCACTTGTAATAAGTTGAGAACAACCATTTTATCTAATTATGGTATCACTTTTAAATAAGACTACCAGATTCAAAGTATAAATTGTAGAGGAAGTTTGTTAGCAGCACTAAAATCTGGAAGAGGACCATTATAGTTGAGAAGTTTCAGAAAAACCAGCAGAGAGATACCCCTTTGCTTCAGAAACTTTTGGGTCAGTTTTTTGTCACTCCATTGAGTTAGTAGGTGGGAGTTAGGTTCAAGGAAATTAGTTCATAGCATTTTAGTTCTGAAAATGCTTGTTTGTTGTAGCCTTATGGAGGCATGAACAAGAATCTGAAAGTATAAGAATTGTCGAAATCTCCAAAAAGCAACCCAATTTGACAAAAAGTAAAAATTCATCTTATAAAATTAAATAGAGAAGGTTCTAAGAAGATAGATTGCATTGGTCAAGAAGACTCACTAGTATGGCCAACCATCTAATGCAAGCAAGTATTGTGGCTATCATCTAGGTTACTTAAAATGCATTACCAATTTGAAGATGTTTTAGTAGCTAGCAAAGATCTCTTTTCGTGAAAATATCCTTGTATAGGTTGTTGAGCAAGAAAGGAAATAATGTGTAGTAAACTAACTAACCAAAGAGAGAGCTTTAATTAGGCAAAGAATTAAGAGGATAAAAGAATCTGAGAACATCAAGTAACCTCCTTAACACTATCAAGGATCGGACCTTAAGCATAGGATCTAGGTAATCGAGGAGGTTAGTCTAGTAAGTCTGAGAATTAGGTATCAACTTTTATCACTTACACTTGAAGAAATTCATTAGATAATTTTCATTTTAAGTGAACTTTATTTTATAATAGGTTTCAATTTTGCCTTTGTCACGTAAAATATAGTTTGTGGAAAATGATCCAAAATGAATTATTTTCATGCTATAAATTGCCGTTAACTTTGAAAGTTCATAACTAAATCATAAAGACTCCAAAATTTGTGATTCCAATTTTATTGGTTTCCTTTTAAATGTACTTTAATATAAAAATGGGTTGAACCTTGTCACTGTTTCAGAAATCACTTTTGGCAAAATTACTTTAGGTTTAATATTAAAGTTGCACCTTAGCATGAAGCTTAGTCTTGTCATGGCTATAAAAAGGACACACTTAAAGCATGGAATTTCCTTGATAAATAGGAAATAATAACAAAAATAATCATTAACATGAGCTGGACCTTCCATGCAGTCATGTTAAGAAACTCTCATTAAACCGGTATCAATTTAGTTAATGATTAACTAGAATAATCATGAGAACATATAAGAGGATTGATTTTGACTGTATGATCATCGAGATGTATACATAGAATGCCTAGTATGAGTGTTTATGAAGTGCTAGGTCAGCCCCATTGAGAAAGGTGGGCATGGTTTATAAATTTCCTAAACGAATTATTGTTGCATTAAAATTGTTTTAATTCAAAAATACATAAGTATTTCTCTGTAACTCCAATAAGAGTAAACTCAATTTTGTTTGAATCCTCTATTAGTGTAGTTTATTGTAAAATAGGTTATGAACATGATATTGTTACTGAAAATCTTATTTTGCATATAACTTGTGTACTACTTTCATAACTTTGAAAAATTATAGAAAATTCATTTTAGCTCCAAATGAGATGAATCAAATTCCATTGTTCATTTCATGTGGTGCTCTTCATACCATAAAAATTTCAAGTGCACCACTGTTCTGGAAATTGTCACCAAAATATTTAATTCGAATGAACAGTAACAGATTACAATTTTATTGGATTTTCTGGAAAACTGACATTAAAACTGTTATAACTTTTGCATAGAACATCCAAATGAAATGATTCTTGTTGATAAATTCATATAAAATCATGATCTACCTTCTGTGAATTTTTCATAATTTTTGGATGACTTTGAATTTTTGGGTCTTTTCGGTGTTATTCGTTCTTATTGTGCTTTCGGCTTCTTGCGCTAGGTTCCAACGAAATTATCAATTGCGCGAGTGATCCTCTGCAGCAAGACAGTGAGCTACAGCAAGGCAAGCAGTTTGATCATTAATGTCCCATTATTTTCAAGTCTAATACTTTGTTTCAATTGTATGTATGCATGCTTTTGTGTCAAAGTAATTTTCGCGATTAGAGGTAGCTATTCCTATTGCATGGTTGCCCTTAAATTGTTATCCCTGCCACAAAACATAAGTTATTAACATCGCTGGTGAATTAGAGCCCGGCGATTTAATTATGCTCTTTTATTGTCTTCCGCCATGCTTAGAAATGCTTAGCTATCAGGTAGTTTGGGCGGTTATCGACTTAGTCGGTAACCTTGATCACACAAATCATTTTATTAATTTTTGATCAGCACCTTGTGCTAATTTTGTTCTGAAAACTAAAAGTGCAAATAAAATGATTCATACTTGGGCAAGTGGTTGGATGGTGGTATATCGGGTTTGTGTATGTCTTGCTCAAGTCAATTAAGGACCGAGTTACTTGCGCCACCGTTCCGAGCAATTTGCGTGCTAACCACATGAGAGGGATATGGGACCTCTCTTGACTTAGTACTTTGGCGTGTGTTAGCTTCGGGTCGCATGGTGGATGTGTGTGTGTTGCGTTGTGTTGAAAAAGAAACTTGTGTGTGCTTGGGTGAGTAGTGGTGGGAGTTACCCACTGCGAGGAGCATCGTCCTTTAAAGGAGATGAGCATCTTTGATGACTCCGCATCAACATATGGGGCTTCCTCCCATATGGGCGACTCGTAGTTATTGCACAATATTAGAAATGTCTCAGAGGACTTAGCCGTCTTAAGCATACCAAAGGAAGTGTGCTAATCATGTGGCTAAAAGGCGGTCCGACATGTGGGTACATTGGTACACCCCGCAGGTTCAAACTATTCAATAGCCTCGCCCTAGGTTATGGACACGCTTGGATACGCCCGTGAGAACTAGACTACAACATTTAATTAAAACTTGATGTGGGTGGTATGAATGGGGAATTCATGCTATTTGTTGTGGTGGCTATTGGGTTAGCCACTTCGTGATGTCTTGTTACTATTATTGTTTAGTATATCGCTGTTTTTATCAAATAAAATCAGATTGTAAAGCTGCCTTCAATCTATTACATTATTGCAAATGAAAACTTGCTTTATGCTGAAAATGAGTCTAGAGCTGCTCCACTTAAATAAGCTTGCATGTAGCTAAATATATAGGTCTGTTACTCTACACGTCAGTCTTGCGAGTACATTTTTGTACTCATTTGCTTTCTTTAATAAATTGTTGCAGAGTAGGAAGTTGATCCCCAAGGGATCGACTTTTGTGAGACCGACTTCGTTCAGGACGACTAGCTTGGTGGCCCGGTCGGTTGCCTTGTGGGTTAAAGGCACACTACTTGGCTTTTGTTTATCGCCATCTTATGGCACCTTGCGTCCGCTGTTATTTTAATCTCTTTAGTTGTTTTTTTGGCCGGTCGGCCCTTCTTTTGTATTATATTCTTGTTTGTCCTTTATGTTGTACGCTTGTAATAACTTGTGTATGGAATGGATGCTTAATTTTTGTATGGGGTATGTGTACTGCAATTCTGGGAAGTACATATACGCCGAGAGTCGTGATATTTGATTTGTAATGCTTGAATCATCTTAATGGTTAAGTATTACAAGTTAAATACCCCGGGTTCTCACACGACCAGACTCCAGAAGACGCCGAACAAGACCAATATCAACAGGATTTTGTGCAAGAAGGCAAGTTGCATTCCTTGATCATTTTGAACCCACGTTTCATATATTTATACTATTACTTTCATTATAATATTTGTGCCAATTACTTTAATTATTGAAATAATACTTTTGAATGCCATGATAATTAGATAATTCCTATTACCCCACATACAAACCCACATAACACTTGTAGGCCATATTCACCTTGACAAGTTTACATAAAATATTAGCTATATAAGTAGCTTTGTCACACAAATGTGTTTATCAATCAAAAGAGAGTATTGACGGTTCGCCAATGGTTTTGGTGGGGAGTTGAGGGTTGTGTCTAGAAAGTTGGACAACCCAATAGACTTGCGGAAAAGTGGGTCAAGAGTGAGGTCTGCAGGATGGACAGCCACGTGGTGGTGTTGGTCCATCGCCTCACTGTGAGACAAGTAAGGATGAGAACCTTGTGCCACAGTAATAGACACAGAAAACCGCTCAACCACAGGTGTGGTCATTACTCCCTGGCTTAGTACACTGTTCAGCCATTTGAATATCTACAGTATTGAGAATGGGACATGGGTGGGCCTGGAGGGACACTCGCTGGTCTACACAACGGTAAGTGTTGTCAACATTGGGGTGCAAGATCCATTGTGGCCAGTGGAGTCTTCCAAGGGCTGAATGGTCCATAGACCTACTAGGTAGAGGCTAGAAAGGTTGAGTAGTGAAAAGGCTTTGTTATCCCAAACTCAGTCACACGCTAACGGATTGCGTGTCTATGTCTGATAGTATGAGTTTGAGATATCTTGTAGGTAAAGTTGGGCAACTCTGCAGAGTGTATAAAAAGGTATTCGAATACACCGTGTTTCCGGTTAATGAAGCTGTGTTAATGGGTGATTCCAGTACATGAGGCATAAGTAGAGTTTTTGAGATGGTAAGTTGGTAATTGAGTTTGTTGAGAAACCCCTGATATTATTATTTATTATTGTTTTACTGTTTTAAATATAAACTGCTTTAACTGCAAAATGCATCCACATATACCTGTTAAGGTAAATCCTAATCATTCATTGAACTCTTTGCATGTAATTATTTAGCTTTTCCATGCGGCTTGTTGAGTACGGAAGTTGTACTCATTCTTGTATAATCTGCAAAATCATCTACAGAGGAAACCTGAGAAAATACAGAGGTTCAGGATGAATAGGATTTTGGTGGACCCACGGATGGCAGCGACTACTGTTATTAGGTCTCAACCGCGCTCAAGTGTTCCTGTGGTTTGAAGTTCTTTTGTCTTGTATTATATTAACTTTGGGCTTAGATGCCCGTGTCAGTGTCAAAACTGGTTGTTAAGCCTTAATCTTATGTAATAAAATGTTGGATTTTATTGTAATCGAAAGCTTGCTTGAGACACTGTTTACTTTGCAACTGCACATCCTATATGGTTATGAAGAGTTTAACGGTCCCAGAATTTGAAGGCGTTATAGGCTTAAGGTCAAAATTCCCCAGTTAGAAATTTTAAGCATCAACCTCCATTAACAGTGGATCGGAACTCCCTAGGGCAAGGGATAACGTGCAAGCAATTCAGACATTCAGTGGAGCAGTGGGCTAGGAGTAGCCGAGTAGGAGGGTATGCAAGTCAGCTCACCTTGTAGTTTAGTTATACCAATTTAGTCTTGAACAAGAAAAAGGTCAATATGTTTGTTTTTAACTTGGGAAAACAGTAAGTCAATACTCCGTCGAGAAGAAAAACTCAGTGGCAGAGTCATACTAGAGCATAGGGATACAGTTACACCTCAAAATTTTTGCATACAGACTCTTTATACAGTATGTATATTTAGTATAATACACAGACTCTACAATGAATTACATTAAGTTATTCTCAGCAATCAATAGTCAGCAGCTCACCAACTCAAGCAATATTTTGTGATGTCGGTTGTATTATAAACATGTAATTTATTCCACTTGAATCTTTACTATGTCATTTAAAATTTTATGTTGAAATATGTCATTTAAGTTCGCACCTTTATGCACATACGAGTGTGCATGCCTTCAGTAGATATTTTATAAGGTCGCAGATTTATTCTCGTCCTCTGTCTTTGTAGACATATGATATGAGACGCACTCATGCCGTCATGCGTGTGTGTGACGGAGTGTGTACTTGTGTCCTCTTTATAATCGTAAAAAATATGTTTGTACCCTATAGATGAAATTCTGGCTCCACCACGAAAAACCACGGTTCATTGTACCCTGGTCCGGGCCGGAAATTCCAAAAAGCCGGCGATAACCAGCCTCTAAATCCTTGGTTATATTAGACCCACGCATATGTGAAGCAGTATTTACAACATTTTTCTAAAATCTTTTGACACATGATGTTGTCAACACATAATTTTCCAAGAAGACCATCCAAGGTCGTACTAAACGCAACCCTCGGGTTGCATCGTGCTAGGTCAATGAACAACCGATCGAGCCCGAAATGAACAGTCGCGCAATTCGAGGTGCCTTGTTCCAGAACACAACGTGTGCTAAATCTAGCGCCACGAGCACGAGGTGACTGTGACGACAGGAGAGGAGAAGCTGTTACGAAGCATCCGGCTACACGCTGCTGATAAGGCGAAAGGGACAAGCTCCATTCCCGGTGCTGGGTCTCTCTCTCTCTCTCTCTCTCTCTCTCCACTGGCTGAAAATTCTTGATGTGACGCGCCATGGAGCACCAGGAATCGGATTTTATGCATCCGGTGATCCAGCTTTCTGCCTCGCTATCATGGCCATTGCCAGCCTAGCTAGCTCATCGGCTTGCTTGGTGCTTTGATACCGCAAAATAACAATGGTGTGTGGTTCATTCAAACTGACATTGAAACTGTAGAATATTAAGCATGTGCACAGGTTCTCTCCATTGGCAGAATAGATGGTGTGTAAAAATTTGGTCTATGGATTGCTCGGTTTTCTATAAAAAAAATGAATAAATATGGAACATTGGACACTATTGGTTCCCCGTGCATCGGAATTTCCAAATATAGTCCTCCGTAACACCGAAATTCCAAAAGTAGCATCCTCCTCCCACGATCAAGCGCTCTGTGGCATAGCAATAAGGTCTTTGCGTCACACCCGAACGCAACAAGAAGTTGATGCTTGGGGAATCAAGAAGGAGTCAGCACGCCATCCAATCGCAAACAAGCAAGCTTGCTGCAAACCCACACCGCAGCACCTTCAAAGAAGAGAGAGAAAAGAGGAGAGAGGAAAAGGAAAAAAAAAGGAAAGGAAAGGAAAGGGAGAAAATCTGGAAAAAAAAAGAAAATTCCAAAAAAATAGATTTAATAAAATCATTTTGAATTTAATTGAAGTTTATTTTATTTATTTAAAGCTTTCAAAAGACTATGAAAAAGGGGAAACTGAAGAAAAAAAGAACTCAAAAGAAATAACAATGTTTAATTTAATTTAACTTGGGCCTGAATCGAGATATAAATTATGAATTGAGCTCATTATTATTTCATTAATCCAATGGAAATAATTGTGTGGGAATAAATGACAATTTTTGTAGGTAATACATTTAGCAAATCTTGTTTGTAGGTTGATAATTTTTTTTGGAAATAAAAGGGTGGTGACAAGATTGGTTGGTCCATTTGTGAATTTCGCAGATTCTCAAGGGTACGAAATCTGTTAGACTCGCAATAATATTTTGTGATCGCTGTATGTTGTTGTAGTGCGGTATATTTCTGAAGAATTCTATGAGGACGATTGAGGTAGCAATGAGTCATAAGTAGGAATGTAAGTGATTCTCATTCATGAAGGACTACGATGCATAGATAAAGAATGGATATTACAATCTCATTACAACTGAACTTCTACTTGGCAAGAACAACATATAATAGAAGAAAGACAACAAAACTAACCATCTTAACTAATTTCTGAAGCATTTTCTCAACTCTTTCCATTCTTTCATCAAGTCTTTTAAGTCTATTCTCTTCATTTTGCACCGGTTGATCAGATGGTCGAGCTACTGGACGAAATGCAGCAACACCATGGGAGTCTTCTTGCAAGGCAGCAATTTGCATTGTAATATCTCGAACCACTGGGACAGCTTCAGCTCAGCTCACTGCCAAAACCGACATGTCATGTTTTGAAAAAGAATTGCAGCTTGAAGTGAAAATAAAACAACATGCTATTTCGAATGGAATTAACTCGGGATGATTTTCCACAAGTTATTGTAAGATTTGAGCACTTCATGTATCATCCCACTGTCAAAATCGACATGTCGTGTTCTGGAAAAGAATTGCAGCTTGAAGTAAAAAATAAAACAACATGCTGTTTCGAATGGAATTAATTTGGGATGATTTTCCACAAGTTACCGTAAGATTTGAGCACCTCATGAACACTCGGGGTAGATTTGTTGGCGTATGCGAGGTGAACACATTCACCGAATCCCTATGACGAGGGCAAACCAGGTGTTACCGCAGTGATTCTAATTGTCTGTTCACTCGAAAGTTAGATGAGACCAAAGACATCCCATTTAAGACTAGAAGAAAGGAGAAGTGGAAGTGAAGAGTGAGGTGAATGGCAACTAAAGTATCCATATGTAGCCAGCCAAAGCATCTAGAGTGAGGGTGGCAAAAACAAAATAAATTATCAAGGGCAAATACGTCAAATGAGCGTGGTCGTTTGGTCACATCGCTGCACAAAGCTGCCTCATCAGGTCACGTCGTCCTATCTAGTAGAGTGTTGTCATGTCCCTCTATAAAATCCATGCAGCAGTGTCCGGTCTTTTCGGTTTAGTACATTAAAATTGGGAGGTAGAGTTGTCATTTCTACCGATCCCCTCTAGCGTGGCCCATGACGTACTTTTCCCTACTTCTGGAAAACGATCTTTAGCCGATGAGATGGCCAATAGTGATTTTGACGGCGACATGTACTGGGTCTCGAGAAACCCGAAGGTCAGTTGACTACTAATTGACCGAAGGTAAAGTGTGAGGCATGAAACCAGAACTACATTAAAGTCAGCAGACAGAAGCACGTTACACATGGTCACATACATCAATATATCCCTCTCACTTCTACACTTAACCATGTCAACTAGTAGTAGGACTCGACATGTGACAAGACATGATCCACCCTAAGGATGTTTTAAGTCTCACCACCGGTCCCTCCAAATATCGCAATTAATGTTTTTATCTAAAATGCGGACATCTGAAGCTCCGGACCTCTAGGCTATGCTACCACACCATGTTTGATTAATCATTTAAATTTAAAATTGTAAACCATTCCTCGATTCAAGCTCAAATTAAATTAAACCATGAGCTCAATTCATAATTTATACCTCGATTCAAGCCCAAATTAAATTAAATTAAACCTTGTTATTTCCTTTCAGTTCTTTTTATTTCTTTTCAGTTTTCCCCTTTTTTAGAGTCTTTTGAAAGCTTTTAAAAAATAAAATAAACCATTTGTATTTTATTGGATTAATTAAAGCTTAATTGGAAATATTAGAAAATGATAAACATTTTAAATGAATAAAATAACCTTCAATTCATTTTAGAATTATTTTATTAAATCTATTCATGTTCCAAGGATTTTTTTTGGAATTTCCTGAATTTTTTTTCGGATTTTTTCCTTTCCTTTTCTTTTTTTTTCCTTTCCTCTCTCCTCTTTGAAGGTGTTGCGGCGTGGGTCTACAGCAAACTTGTTTGCTGCGTTTCGGTGACACAACAAGGAGACACAGCATCTTCTTGCTGCATTCAAGTGGCGCAGCACCTCCGCTGCTGCGGCCACGGAGCGCGGTACGCAGGAGGAGGGGGCTACTTTTGGAATTTCGGTGTTAGGGGGGCTACATTTGGAATTTCTAATGCATAGGGGCCTAATAGTGTCCAAAATTCATAAATATGCAATTGTAATTTTCCAATATAATATTTTTTTCGTGAAAGTATACTGAGGTTAGGTTTTTGAAGAAAACAAATAAGATACACTTTCTAGGATAGGCATACTTAAAGATAGAGGTGGCCAAATGGGTCGTATCAGTCGGGTCGACCCGAAGCACGCTACTATTGGCCCGGCCCAGGCATAGCACATCCTACCTCCTAAATGGGTCATGTCGTGCTTAGGTCGCGACCTTGGCCTAGCGGCCCGGCCCAGCATTAATAGTATCAGCCCAAGCACGACACGGCCCATTAGGCCCATTCATTTTTTAATATTTATATGATTTTATTTTGTTGTTTTTGAATTTTATATAGTTCATTTTATAAGTACATATATTTATTTATTTATTTTATATTTTTAAAAAATTATATATTTTCTAGGATTATTTTTACATTTTCTTCAAATTTTCATACCAAATGGGCTAAATGGGCCGACACTGGCTGGATGGGCTAATCGTGCGGAGCCAGCACAACCCGTCTAAGTCACAGGTCAAACGGGCCCGTGCCTATGTGGATCCGTGTTGTGTTATGCCAGGCCGCAAATTTGGTCACCTCTGCTTAAATACAATGCACATTATTATACAGTCGGAGTATCTAGGCCACTATCTAGACTAAATCCATTGAATAAGGGCTCGTTGAGATAAACTTTCCATCATAATTTAGCTCACATAATACTCATATCCTCTTCTGTTAGTTCAAGTCATGCTAGCTGTTCAGCATCACCTTTCAGCATGTCTATTTTATATTATCATATACAAATAAAAGAAGCAAAAGGTTCGGCAAGTTTCGCAAGGACATTCAATATATTTATGTTTTTGCATAGGCAATTCTAAACTGCGCAAGTTTATTTGAACATGTTGTGAAGTTTCTCCCCACCTATAAATTGCCACTATAAGAAACTAAGTAACTAGTAAATACTGTACTCATGGCACGAGTTTTTGAATGTTTTCGCACGATTGGCACGCGCTTTAGCAATTCTAGCCCCTCTCGCGATCAAAAACAAAAATAGCACCGCGGAGCCATGCAAACGCGCCGTGTAGACAAGTCCGACCCCCAGGGGCACATACTAGGCAAGTCCAGCCCCCAGGGGCACGACACCGCCAAATCCGGCCCCTAAGGGCACAGACGAGGCAAGTTCGCCCCCTAGGGGCACAGATTAGGCAAGTCAGCCCCAGGGGCACGACACTGCCCTAGGCCGGCCCCCAGGGGCATGGACACCCCACGCGATTTTTTTTCACGTCTTGAACGAAAATCCGTGCTTTCGGTTGCTCCCGGATTCTCACTCTCCCCCGCATGCGCGAAAAAACCCGGCGTGAGAGGGAATCAGATTCTCGCTGTCTCCTGCATGCGCGAAAAACTCGGCATGGTCAGCCTTAGCACGGCTATAAAACCTAGTGATGCGCTCTCACTCCTCCACACCAAAACCATTATGCTCTGCATAGAGAGACAGAGAGGATCACTCGAGTAAGAGGCATCGCGATCGTCCGAAATTTGTTTCGATTTCGCTGCTAATTTGAGAGTGCTTAGAGAAGTGTTTAGCAGTCGCTTTAGTAGAGTTAGTTCGACATCACATGAAGATCTTTTAGAGAAGATAATTTTTTCGTATGCACTATGTTTATGAACTATGTAGTTAGTGTTAAATTATTTAGTCGTAATTAATTAACTGTAGTTAGTTAGTCGCTTAGTTGTAATTAATTAGTCGTATTTCATCGGTCACAATTTATTTTGCAAATTAGTTAGTTGTATTTAATGTAGACCTAATTAATTAGGCGTAGTTAGTTAGTCGTAATTTTTCACACATAGTTAGTTAATCGTAATTAATTACTTGCAGTTTGTTAGTCGTAATTCAAATTCATAATTAAAATAGTCATATTTAATTAATTGTAATTAATTAGTCATAAATTATTTGTCTGATTAATTAACCATGATAGATTAGTCATCGTAGTTAGTTAGTCTTAATTAAAATAGTCATACTTAATAAACCGTAATTAATTAGTCATAATTTATTAGGCATAATTAAACATTACTAATTAATTAGTCCTAATTATGTAGTGGTAATTAATTAGTCACAATTTATTTGTCCTAATTAATTAACTGTAATTAATTAGTCCCAATATATTTGTCCTAATTAAATAACCATAATTGATGCAGCCGACAGCGGGGAAGAAGATGCAGCGGTGGCGAGGCACGTCGATGATGGATCTTCACTAGAGAGGGAGAGAAATGGAGGACACTCGGGAACATAGATGACGCGCTTGGATAGGTGAGGGCACTCACCGACGAGGAGATCAAACGGAGGGTGGCGCAGCCGGTTTTGGGGATGGCAACGGGAGCATGATGTAGAACGCGGTCACGCGAATCCAACATTGAACACGATGAGGACGGAGGAGCTCCAATGGCAGCGAAACGGGTGATGGAGGCTTGCGATGACTGACGACTTCTTCGATGGATTCTGGCGAGAAGAAGGCGACCACAGGTCCGACGGCTAGGGCAAACGGAAGAGGGGAAGGTGCGAAAAAGTGACATGGGCGGCACACTTAAATAGGCCCGGGAATAGAGGATTTGGGTGTAGCGTGGCGGCGAGATCAACTTGGACACGGGCTAGAGTCTGGAGGAAGAAGAAGGTGACATGTTGGCGGGCCTACTCGGCAGTGAGAGGAAGAGAAGGAAGAGGCTCATGGTTGGGCCAGCGTGGGAGCAAAAACGAATGGATCGGGCCGAGAAAGAAAAAGAATGGGCTAGTAAAAGTGAAATCGGCCCGAAGAATTTTCTTGAGATTAAAATATATTTTGTAATTTAGAAATACGAGAAAAATCCAAATGGCAAATTAAAATAGCAAATGAACTCAGAAAAATTCTAGAAAAATCTAGAAAATATTTCCAAGCACAAAGAAGTCAAACAAAATAGTTTTAGAATTAATTGATGTTCGTATTAATCACATTCAATTGTTTTGATATTTGAAAGTCTCATTTAAGCTTTATTAAATTCAAATAACAATGGTGGATTTTTCCAAGGGACTAAACTACTCAAAAAGGTTTTAAAACTCAGAAAATTGGGATGTTACATCTTTGGTCGGACATGGTGAAATGGGGCCAAACATAGCCTTGAAGGCAACTGGAAAGGGACGACGGCAAACGCGGCGCTTCCGAAACGACATGGATAATAACCAGCGCGGGGGCCTCAACCGCGCGAGGAAGTGCCGGATGTGCAAGACCCTTGGTCACTCCATAAAGGATTGCCCTAATAGACCGAGCTCGTTTAGGCGTCATTCTGTGTCGTAATTAATTATATTGTTTGCATGTTAGGGGACCGTCACTTTATGTAAACGGGTAGTGTTATAATATTTGTACCTTTGTGCACGTCATTTTTTCTTAACGGGTATATATCTTGCCATTCTATTTGTTCTGAACTGACTTGCCCTTGTTCTATGAGCTAGAGCATAATATTAGGTCGGCCTTGGAGACGTCGGACTCGTCGTCGGACTTCTATGCGAAGATGCTGCGGAAGTGCAAGTGGCTTACCAAGAGAGCTAAACTCTACCAGGATTGTTCTACGAAGGATGCACCGGTATCACAGGAGTTTCCACCCCGCAATGTGTGTGCGAAGAACTAGCGAAAATCATTCAGTCCACACACCTCGCCACCGTCGTCCAGGCGTACTACACGTGTGGGAATATTCTTGTAAGCGAATCTTATGCACACATCGATTTTTCACACCTTACGTTGCATTCCACATATCCCTAACTTCATCTGCGCATAATAGCAGCCCGATATGTGTTGTAACTTCTTTCAATGGATCGACGGCCCGGACATATATGATGGAGCGTTCATCGAGCAAAAGTATATGTTGAACTACGCGAAGCGAGCCAAGACCTTCGAACGATGGAAACCTTACACACCTGACCCTACTAAAGAGGCACCGATCGACAAGGAGAAGACTCCTGCTAGTGAGACCAACGACCGCCCTAGCGCTCCCCGTCGCCCTGGCACACCCTAGATCGAAGAGGTAAGTGTTGTTTAATTTACATCCTGATTATTGATTTCGTCTCATGTTCTGCTAACATCATTCAATCTTCCAGCCTGCCTCACATAATAGGGCTACTTTCGAGACTGGCCGTCGTCATGGGCAGTTAGGAGACAAGGGGAAGGGACTGATGCGCCGCCAAAACTAATTTCGATCCTTCATTTTTTATTCCAAAAAAGCGGCGCATGTATTGTAGGTGTTTTTCGGTTTGTTGATTCATGCATGCTGTTGTTTATAATGCACGTAACCAAACCCTCCACGTCATGAAATTCATAAATTACATTGTGAAGTCGTCAGTTTCATTTTTTATAATTTATTACCTAACTTCATTGGAAATGATGACGGATGCGATGGCCTCGCACGCGTGGGAGGGGTGGGGGTAAGGGCAGTGTCGTGCCCCTAGGGGCCAGACATTTGGCAGTGCCACGCCCCTAGTGGCCGAATTTGGCTACGTGACACGTCCATGCGGCTTCGCGGTGCCATTTTCGGCTTCGATCGCGAGAGATGGCTAGAATTGCTAAAGCGCACACCAACCATGCCAAACACAGCCAAAAACTCATGACACCTGACAACGCAAGTAATAAATTGTGGTACTCGAAAGGTGACCGTCGTAACTCTAAGCATACCATAAACTCCACATGTAGACAACTGTTGCAGAAAATCCTGGACAATGAGTTACCAAAAATATTAGCTGAAAGTCTTGAACTTTTTTTTTATGATTTAGTCCATTTTTTAAAAATATTTTAAAGATGACCTCTCTCTAATTTTATTTCCAATTCTAACCTCTTTGGCCACGCTACATACGTGGCGTGACAAAAATATGTTGTCACGTTACAGACCTCGGCGTGGCAAACGAGTGTTGTCACGCCGTCTCTCTTAGCGTGACATGACTTAGCCCCAAAAACGGACGCGCGCTAGCTCGGAGAACTATCGTGGCAGCTTTAGCCACGCCATGTACGTGGTGTAACACAGTGTTTTTTCACGCCGCGCGTTGTAGCGTGACGAAAGGGGTCAGAATTGAAAATAAAGTTAGTTAAGGGGATGTTATCCATAAAATATTTTTAAAAATAGATTAAATCATTAAAAAAGCTCGGAAGTCTTCGCAGCAGTGAAAAATGAAAAACTGAAGCCATACTGTATAGCCCCCAAAATAGAAAGGGAAAATTAGCTCAGTGACATCGCGTTAGAGTGTAATTGGAGGAATGACACTCCGTTTGTGACGCACTGGAAAATAACATCGCGAACACCAAAAAATTAGACGAACATCGTTGTCAGTTACTTCCGTTTCCAGAATTTTTTAAATATAGAAATTGAGCTCAAAAAATTATCAAGTTTTTTGTAGAGCCTCCCAACGTAGTTTAATTTCTTGTGTATTTTTTTTCCAAACTTTATAAGTTCTGATTTTGTCTCTAAAATTCATTTAAATATACTGTTGGTAGGAGTTTTCTAATATATAAAATGAGGTTCAAACATTATGAATTTTATTTTTCAGGCTCCTTACATAGTGGACTTGATTGTATAATTTTTTAGAATTTTTACAAAATTAATTAATGCAATTTCATAATATCCTTACATTATGAAATATTAGACTCCTCACACAGTGGACATTATGAAATTGTATTACTTAATTTTTTAAAATTCTGGAAAAATTACACAATCAAGTCTACTATGTAAGGAGCCTGAAAAAAATTCATAATGTTTGGACCTCATTTTCTATATTAGAAAATTCCTACAAATAGTTTACTTAAATGAATTTTAGAGACAAAATCAGAATGTATAAAGTTTTGAAAAAAATACACAAGCAAATAAACTATATCGGGAGGCTCCACAAAAAAATTGATAATTTTTTGAGCTCAGCTTCTATATTTAAAAAATTCTAGAAACGGAAGTAACTGGCGGCGCTGTCATTTGTCTAATTTATTGGTGTTCGTGATATCATTTTTCAGTACGTCATGAACGAAGTGTCATTCTCCTGATTACACTCTAACGCGATGTTACCAAGCTAATTTCCCCAAATAGAAAATTCACAGGAAAAAGGAAAACAACGACAAAATCCACATTACTTTTCCCTCATCAGCACTTGTCTTCTTCTACTGGAGAAAATGGAGATGCTACTACTAGTCTGCCAGAATTATACATCACCACTTCTGTAAGGCCAGAATACACCTCTAATCTTTATCCTTTGCTTCCACTTATCTCTCCACTCCTGTCCTCTCCATTAAGAATAAGAATTCCCCCTGCAGAAGTGTTTCTTCCGTGAGATTTGTGTAAATTTTTTCTCGATTTCTTGTGGGGTAGGCCGCGAGACAAGGCATTGAGGTGAGGCAAAGCAGCAAAAGTTGCGATCTTCATCGGTTGGATTCCTCCTCTTCTCTCTCTCCTTTCCTTGGAGCTTCTTTGAGACCCACTTCCCTCTGTCTTGCCCCTTCCAACGCCCTCTGGTCCCTAAAAAAGGAGACCTTTTAGTGCACGATTCGATCTGTTGGTGTTTGCTGTTGTTGTCTTGCTGCGCAAAGATTTGCTCCTTTCTTGGTCTGTTTCTTGGCCGGTTTAGCTTGGTGTTGTTCTTGGAGTCACATGGGCGGTTCTTGATCCAGACTCAGATTGAAGTGACGATTGATTGCACCAAGGTGAAGATTGCTGTTCCTGGAGCAATTCTTGGTCGCATTCTGGTGGCGGTGGCCGTTCTTGACCCGCGCCCTTGGGAGATTTGATTCATGTGGTGGGTTTTCCTGGAGCTTAGTTCCCCAATTCGCCATTTTGATGAGGAGTTCCCACTGTGAGAGCTACTGCGCTCCTCCCTTGTGCTACCTCCCGTGCCTCCCCAAATCCAAAGACGATGCAAGCAGTGATGCCGTGGCTGCGTCTCCAAGCCCAGCCGGCGTCGCCGCTGACGCCGAGGACAAACCTCCTCAGGTCCAAAAGATTGAGTCAGCGCTGGCCGGCGATGACGAGGAGGGTAGTAAGGAGGTGGCGGTGGTAGTGGAAGTGGCTCCCAAGAGTAGCCTGAAGAGGGCAAATTGTGTGGACAGTATGAATGTGGTGAAAGGCAATGTGAAGTGGATGGATTTGCTGGGGAAGGATCTCACTGAGGTTAAAGAATTTGAGCCAAGGTACATATTGTGTTCTCGCCTTGTCTCTTTACTGCTGTATAGTTGAAATTGTGGGTGAATTTGGTATGATGTAGAGTCAAATTGGTGAATGATTGTCATGTGATTTGTGTGTTCATCAATTTAGGTAGAGGTCAGTTCTGCTAGTGGAAATGTGTAATGCCTCTGATCTCTAGGGGAATGTTCCGGTTTTGGGTCTTCGGTACGTGCATTTGCTTATAAGTCATGGTCATTTGCAGTAGTGTTGACATTAGGAAAACACTATCTAATGGCAAAGTCAAGGGTTGTATGAGATTAGAATGGGGCTTGTTTTGTTATTCCAATGTAGTGGGCAGTGGCTGTATGAGATTAGAATGGGGCAAGACATTGAGTATTATACAATTCTACTATATTTTGACCTTGGTTTTAATGTGTAAGCATGGATGCGGCTGCAGTGAGTGCAGCCCAGCTGGTCACCATCTGATTAAGAAATCAGACGGCTGAGATCATACTCTGAAGAAGAAAAGATAAATAGGTGATTTTTTTTACAATAAGTTAGTAACAATAAAACCCTATTTGTCGATGACCCCAGAGACCAAGCCATCTTCTTTCCAATTGGATAGCTGCGCAAGAATCCTAACTGGGATCTATTTTTTTTCCTTCAATGCGTCCAAACTGACGGTTTTCTTCAATGCAGCAAGGAAACGTAATCAAACAGCTAATGTAACTTCTTTGTTGCTATCTAGATTTAGGTCAGTCCACTTGAGTAGCTTGAGGTCTTGTCACCTTGCACTGCAGGGTACTTGTAGGAGCTCGGTAATTCTTTTGTACTTTGCTTTAAGTCAGTTTTGCTATGTGATTTGAGCATGCATTGTACTCTGCAAATATGAAATGTAAACCTGAAGCTTTCTGTGATATTTTATTTTCCAGACTGCTAATATATCCATGCACCAGTCGTAGTTAGATTGAGATGCTACATAGACATCATCTTTGAAATATCGGTTGAGTCCATGCATCAGTGATATGGCCCGAGTGTGTGCTAGTCAAGTAATCAATAATTAGTGCATCCAACCATGCTTGTTATTTTCAGAAATTATCTTCTATAAAATTACACGTCACACTGGAGTTGTCGGTGGTTCATATTGATTTTCAAGCTGCAATCTTTTGTTTTTGTCGTTTCCATGTAAGAAAAGGTTCTGCTGATTTTTTTTCTTCTTCAATTAATTTGCAGTGTGCCATGTGGCCAATTGAATAGGACCTTGTGATAATCCTCCTCAATAACCAATAGACAGCCTAGCTAAAGACCAAGTAAACTTCCAATCCCAATCAGCACATCTTTTCAAAAGAAATAAACTCATAACCGGGGCAGGTGAGCACTTTCATTTTCAGGCAAGTCATCGGATCTGCTACGGAGTTTCCGGGTTCTTTATAGCACCATATCATAATGGATACGTTGAATGCTGATTACATTGATCACATTCCCATCTGCATTTAAACTAGTAATGGTATAGTAGCACAAACATCATTTTCATTCTTCTTCTGTGATGGGAATACCATACAGACATAATTGTCCATTCATTCTTCTGTTACTTTCCATCCTTTTGGAGATGCGTCTGGTTTGAGCCTTTCCACACTCGAGTCATTTACCTTGATTGCTTCGACTGCTCACCCTCTTATTACCAAAATCAAATCTATCGGAATTCGTATCCTTATTCTTGATCATAAGACTACCTTCTTGTTCATGCAGCGAATCTGGAGACTCGGACGACGAAGACGGGAACGCGTGCACATGTGTCATCCAATGAGCCCAAAGATCAACATTGTAAATTATGTGAAAACAAAAAAACAAAAAAAGGAGTGTCTGAGTCAGTCAGCCATTAGTTTCCTGTCAGTAGAGAGTGCCCCATTGTTGTGTTGGTATCTGGATGCCATGGCATGTGTTGTATCGGCAGCTTCAAGAGTACATGTTACAAATGCATAGCTTTAGAAGATTTCTGCCAAATCTATTGCCATGTTCGTGCCTGAATTTTGTTCTGGTTGGTGTGGATGAGCCCTTGGGGTGGCACAAGTAACATTCTACTAGATTGGTTGAGTTGGGCTGTCGGCTTGGTGTGTCGGGGAGACCTGTGCTTACACGGCCCAGACTAATGACGCCAATTGGGCTGGGCTTTGTTCTTGGAACCCAATGCGTTTGGGTTAAAACTGTAAAATCAACTTGGATTTAGAATTTACAGCAACAGTATGATCACAGCGTGGGCCCGTGGGCAGGGATGGAGACAGGTAGGGTCTGTTGGATTGCCTGCATGTCTCTAGCCTAGTCCGTATATGTCATTCAGGTTGAACCTAAAACCATCTTTAATGTTGTGTTTTAGCCGGTTCAAATGAGGAGAGAGAAGATATTGAATCGATTCAATACATTAGAGGGGTCGATTCCAACACAAAAATGCATAGAACCGGACTCTATTTAGGAGTCGATTCAAATCATTAAACAGCTTATATGAGTATTAAACAACTACATAGGAGAGAGTGCGGTTGAGAGAGGATATTATTATTTTGTAGTTTTTTAATGTAACGTGGGTCCCGGTTATTAGTAGGAATCGGCTCAATACATTGGAGAAAAACATTGAATCGACATCGGTTCAATACACTACTGATGCTCTAAGACCATCTCCAATGTTGTATTTTAACCGGTTCAAATGATGAGAGAGAAGACATTGAATCGATTCAATACATTGGAGGGATTGATTCCAACAAAAAAAATACATAGAACCGTACTATAATTAGAAGTCGATTCAAAGCATTAAACAACTACATAAAGGAGAGTGCAGTTGGGAGTTTATATTATTATTTTGTGGTTTTTTAATGTAACGTGTATCCCAGTTATTATTAGGAATCGGTTCAATACATTGGAGAAAAACAAGCTCAGTTCCTAGAATACTTATGTGGTATAACTTTAAATCGACATCGGTTCAATACACTAAAGATGCTCTAACCAGGTTAAGTGGATGAAATGATGAGTTGTTTGGTTGCCTGTTTCTGTTGGACCAGGCTGTGCTGAGATGTTGTTGGTTGCTTGTATCTGACGCGGGAGAAGGTGAATGGACTCACGAGTGCTGGCTAGCCTGCATGCGCTCAGCCTGGCTGAGGAGGGAAACTCGAATTGAGTGTTTCCCTCGGGCTTGTTCGAAAGAGAATCTTGCATTCACTCAGTTACGCTCATCTATCCAACCAGACAACCAAACACCTAAAAACCTGTATCTACTTATACGAGTCAATCTTATACAGACAACTAAACACACCCGTAGCCCTGATCCCTCATGCTCCAGACAATTCCTTGTATACAGATAGATGCGTTAGATAAAAATAACAGTAAAATCATATTTAGTCCTCTTCAATACAAAATATTACTAATTGATCGCTCTCGTTATATCTATATTTTTGGCTCTGTTCCTGGGCGTGGGAGCAGAGAGACACAAGGCAGAGACTAGAGATGTTCTACTGCTACTACGGTACTACTACCAAAAAAAAAACGAAACAAAAAAGAGAGAATGTGTGGGCCCATTGAGCAGAGAGAGAAACACAAAGGATCTATTCTATACTACCGAGGACGAACCCAACAAACAGGAGAGAGAGAGAGAGAGAGAGAAGAGTGTGGGCCCATTGGAGCAGAGAGAGAGAAACACAAGGCAGATGTTACGCTCTCGCGTACGTGGCCTTGTATTTCAGTGCCCCAGGCCCTAATCTCGCCTCCCACTTCCGCGTCGCTCCCCGGCATTGCCCCCGTCTCCGAGCTCCACCTTGCCGGAGACGGCGCCGCCCCCGACTGCCCGGGATGGCCTCCGGCAGCTCGGCCGGCGGCGACTCGTACGACGAGGAGGCCGCCGTCCGTCGCCCGCTCGAGCTCGACGGCCGCGACGCGGCCTCCGCGTACTCATCCTCCGACCACCAGTCTGGTGAGCTCGAAATTCTCTCATGAACGGAAGGAACCGCCTAATTTCTAAGGATCTGGTGCGGGATTTAGGCGATGAGTGTTGGAATTGGGGGAGATCTCAACGGATCGTAGTGTTTTGTGTGCGCTAGAAAATGAGGCCGAGTTGAATTGTGAAGAGCGAGGATAAACAGAGAGCGTAATTTACTGTGTGTAGCAAGTTCTGACTTGTGAGTGTTCGGATTGTTGGTGTGATTTTTTGGTTGGTGCAATGCAGTTGCTGTGTACAGCTGCATTAGGTAAACCACAGCTAGGTGAGCCTTTCTGATGCATCGCTGTGAGTCTCTGGTCAATTTTACCAGTTGTGTCTGATGTGTAGCGAGGAGCAAAGCTAGAGAATATGTCAGAAAGGAGGTAGAGTAATTTCTATCTATACTAATATGTGGAGTGGAAATGTAGAGGCTAGGTGCAATTTTGGAGGTTTGCCCTGTCATGTGCTCGTTTCCCTTTAATGATTACCAAAATAAGTCACTACATTACAAAATTATCATGTACTGATGTACAATGTATATCACTAAGTACTAATGGCATAACAGTTGCAGTGTATAAAAAACTTCTGTGCCCAATGCATTCTCACCTCCCCTGCCCTTGTGTGCGTCAATACTATCACTATTTTGTATTTTTGTACAGCTTTTAAATAAATATTTTGTTTCCAACTCGGCACTTTACTTGGCTCAAGCTTACCGATTGGCTCCATGCAATTGTGTAGAATGCACTTCTTGTTTCTGTTGATCTGTTGTATGGAGCCATGTTAAAGCTTTTATGTAGATGTGGCACATTGGCTGTCAGTCATTTTTGAAAGGCGTTGATTTTCTATACTGCAATTTATAGCGAGTTGATTTTCCAGGGTTTTGTTATGCACAGTGACACTTAACGATACTTCAGCTTCTATTTTCTTCATGAAAATTGGGAATCCGGGATTTGGCACTGTGCTTCTAAAAAAGAAATGTATGGATTCACTAAGACATTAATTCATGGAAGCATAAGAATGTAGACATTACCAAACATTGCTATCTCTTTCTTTCTAATATTTACACCATAGAGCTTTTTTTTTTTTTTTTTTGAGAAATGCCATCCACCTGTTCAAGGAACTGTTCCCATGTGGATAGCATTGTGACAAGTAGAAATCATAACAACATAGTATTGGCATACTTCAAACCTAATTCTCATTCTTGATTTGAGATTATATAACTTAAGGTTGGATAAGGATTTCTAGATTAGTTTTTTCTTCATTTGAAGTTACAATATCAAGGTTGGAGTAGACAAATGGAGACAAGGTGCTTCTATGGCCCCTTATGATTCTAATTTCGAAAGCTTTCCATCTTCTCACTAATCTTCTGCGTAAAAGGGGAAAAAATAGCAGTGTATATATGGCATTCCTAGCTTACTTGTGCTACATAGGCTAGTTCAGAGTTTCTGTTTCGTACTACATTTGTGTGTGCAATTTGCATATTCGATCCATTGCACTCTATCTTGCATCTCTCAATAAAAAAAAAACTCCCCTTGCAACTTTTCTTTCACATTCTCTCTTTCCCCTTTTGTTCTGGCATGATTGTCTGTTATATTGACAAAAAAAGAGTCCCCAAAATTGGACGATGATGAATTGATGATGTGAATAGTAGATTTTATTTTTTTACCTGTACACTCATTCCATCATGGTACCTATTGTAGGAAACATCATGCCTAGATATCAGATGGGCGCAACTAAAGGTGATACTAGTAACAGATACTTGGAGGAGTGGCAGAAGAAGCAGTCCAGTACAGATGATGTGCGCAAGAGCAAGTCCGGGTCAACATACTTCACGGCATTTGGGGTGGACCTGTCCCCTGATAATGTGGCAGTTGCCATTGTATATTTTGTGCAAGGTGTTTTAGGCCTTGCCCGACTTGCTGTGAACTTTTACTTAAAAGATGATCTTCACCTTGATCCAGCTGAGGTATGTGGTGGTCATTCTTTTTCCCCTTCCTCCATATACTGTCTTGATGGTCTTGGTATTTAGAGATGTGGTCTTACTAATATTACACACACACAATAATTTAACTTTTAAACAATAGTGTTGATAAGTGACTAAGATGGTTTCTTTTTTATAGACTGCAGTTATATCTGGTTTCTCATCCTTGCCATGGTTGATCAAGCCCCTCTATGGCTTTATCAGGTCTGATGAAAGCTTCTGTATACATTTCTTTCTGTTGTATCTGTGCACTTGATAGCTCTATGACTCTACTGCCCTTGCCTTCCAGTGATTCCATCCCACTCTTTGGATATCGAAGAAGGTCATATCTTATTCTGTCAGGCTTCCTTGGAGCACTTTCATGGAGCCTGATGGCTACAGTAGTGAACAGTAAATATGGTGTCGCGTTCTCTATTCTTCTTGGATCACTTTCTGTTGCCTTCTCAGATGTTGTAAGTACAAGCTGAATATTCTACGAGCATGTCATCTTTTTTTTTATTCTTTATATTGAGTGTTATTTATTTCATTTGTACAGCCTAGCATTCATTAAAGCGATGATGAACTCCAGTTGTTTATTGATACTTTCTTGTTTCCTTTCTAGTAGTCATATTTCAATGCTAAATTTTCATGCAAATTTCTCGACCTAGTTACATGCTGATAAAGCTGTTTTCTAAGTTGAGAAGTTGACTTCCTTGTATGTTGGGTTCTAAATCTTATTTTTTATAGACCTATTTGTACTTGTACAACTGTGATTATTGTTGGTAATATAATATATCCTTCAGTGACATTCTCTTTTTCTTGAGAAAGGGCACAACACAAGTTTAGATTCAATTATCTTGCAAGTCAATGTAACTTTACGGTTAATTCAAGCATATGATCTTTACCAAATACGAATTACACACTGAAAACTTATGCGGAAGAACAAATACTCCATAACTGAGTTTTGAATCAACGTTGTTTTATTGGTTCTTATGAATGTTCTCTCTGAAGAAAATATATTCATGGTGCTCTCTCTCTCTTGCGTCATGTAAATTGTCACCCCATATGCAATAAGGCACCAATAAGATGAACTGCTTAGGAGACAATGATTGATTCATATTAAGAAGTTTTTTTTTCTATCGGTTCCAAATTTCTATACATACAGATCAATAATCCGCTTTATATTCCATAAAGTATAGGCATGAATAACCTTTAATCAGAACGTTGCCTATAAATGTCCAATTATATCATGCTACAGCACAACCAAAGAAAAAGTGGTCACTATCCTCAAAACTATTACAAAAGGGGAAGCTCCCATTTTCCTACTTACTCGTTACCAAAATTTTGCTTGGATTGTTATTAAGTGGAGGCACATTGGCTAATTTTTAAGTTAGCTTGAATTGTTCTATGTACTGAATCTCAGTATCCGAGGGCTTTTGTTCTGGCTAGTTTTCAGACTAATAGTGCAACCATGTAATTTATATAACACTGTCCTTTTTTCTTTAGGAAGATTTTACTACTACTCAACATAAATATATCTCCAGTTCAATTTTGCACTATAAGATTGATGACAGTTCATACACATATTTCCTATGTTATTCAAAGTTGTCAAATCATTGTTGGCCCTGTCAGGCTCTAAAATTGAAAACATCTAGCGAAGGATCCCGTTGCACATTGAAAATATATCCAAATGAAGCTTTTAAATAAAAAAAATCACCACCTCATTTTTATCACATGTTGGAGCTGTGCCTGACATGAATTACAAGGGTACAACGGGTTCTTTAAATATTGTCGCTTCCTAGATTTGCCTCAATAGCACAAGTGAAAACACTGCAGGTGGTAGATTCTATGGTAGTTGAGAGATCTCGTGGCGAATCACAGAGTACTTCTGGATCTCTCCAGTCGCTGTGTTGGGGATCCTCAGCAATGGGTGGAATTGTGAGCGCATATTTCAGTGGTTCATTTGTGGATACTTATGGAGTAAGGTTTGTCCCATAGCATCCTTGCAACCTACTTAAGCCCTACCTGTTTTGTAGACTTGTAGTGCAGTCCACTGATGAAATTATTCCTGTAAACGCAGATTTGTCTTTGGGGTTACAGCATTTTTACCCCTGATGACATCTGCTGTTGCAGTTCTTGTAAATGAACATCGTCTGACTTCTGGGGAACGTGCTATCTCAGTCTCTGGTTCAGGATTCGTTGAGAGCTCTAAGCAGCACATCAGGCAGCTTTGGACTTCAGTAAAGCTACCTAACATTTTCTTGCCCACCTTGTTTATATTCCTCTGGCAAGCAACACCACAGTCAGATTCCGCCATGTTTTTCTTCATGTATGTACACTTACAACGATACCTGTCTGCAATGACGGTATCTTTTTTTATGGCTTACATGATTGCTTTTGACTCTTGTGCTGGAGTAGTTGTAAATCCATTACTGGCAGCTTTACAAACTACAGCAGGTTACTGGATTCTTCCTCTAGGTCATCTTTATTTGGAGCAATTTAATTACCATAGGGCATAACACATACAAAAAGGCAAACTAATATCGAATTTACATAGTACAACAAGGAAGTGGCAGTTCTGTCCTAATTAAGCTCTATATTGGGTCATTGGTGCATCTGGGTTGCATTATATTTGGCATTTAGCATACAGACAAGTTTTCATTATGAATTGATTTATGCATGATCTTTTTTTTATCTCTGTGATGTATATTTAAAATGATTGAATTTTCATGCCCCTTTATAATTAATTTCAGCACAAATAAGCTTGGATTCACTCCAGAATTTCTAGGACGTGTAAAGCTTGTTACTTCTATTGCATCCTTGCTCGGTGTCGGACTTTATAACTATTTTCTGAAGGCAGTTCATCTGAGGAAAATCTTTCTCGTGACAACCATCATAGGTTCAGCCCTTGGAATGACACAGGTGCTCTTTGAAGTTTTTTGCTTTTCATTTCAGTGAGGCTGCAATTGTTTTCCATCTTTTAAAACTGAATATGTTGTATATCTTCAGGTTCTTCTTGTCACTGGGCTTAATAGGCAGTTTGGGATCAGTGATGAATGGTTCTCCATTGGGGATTCATTAATTATCACAGTTCTTGGTCAGGTATGAAACACTACTGCATTGCTGATTGATAATAAACTCTTTTACAAGGTTATGCTATTTGCTATATTATATAACTGGAACTGAGGCTGGCCAATTTGAATTTTCTTAACAAGTGATAATGCTCAAGATTACAACCACTCTTGAGGAGAGCATTCTCATGTGCCATGGCACTACATTCATTGCATTATTTAGATTTTGAAATGTCAACATTGTTAAGGGTATTTGTGGTATTTCTCTAGTATTAGGGTTTAGTCTTGTGTCCACTTTGTACCCTATATATATTGTCCATTGGGTCTCTTGAATACATACACAATATTCATAATATGGTATCAGAGCAAAGGTTAGGGTTAGGGTTTACTGTAGCCGCCACCGCCTCCTAGCTTTCGCTAGTCTTCCGTTGCCCGCTGCCCTTGGGAGGAGCTATCTCCGCTCCCGGGGGTGACTAGATCTTGATCCAACCATCCAGCTCGCCGTCTCTGCCCGACATCGCCTGGTGCTCGACCTCCTCAACAACAGCATCAGCCTCGTCACCGAACTCGAGGAAGACGTCGCCCAATCGAGGAAGACGGCCAGTGAGGTGAGCGACCACTAGTGGCGGCGAGCCATAAGCGAGGCCACCACCGCCTTGCGCCGCTTCGGCGGCTCTCCTGCACGCCACCGCGCCTCGCTCCGAGTGCCTCACCTGGATTCAGTTGGACCCACTGCCTTTTGGTCGTCTCCTGGCCAAATCCGCTGCCGATTGGCTGCCTTCCGGCCGGATCTCCCGCCACCTGGCTACCTTCCGCTCGGATCTCCCGTCGCCTGGCTCTGCTTCGTCGCCCGGGTCTTCTTCTTTGACTTTCATTGTCTGGCTCTGCTTTGGTGCCTGCGTCGACTGGTCGTCGGTGTCGCGGCTCTCCTTCGTCCTCGCCTCGTTGCTGCCGGATCTGCCCCCGCGCCTCCTGCGCCTCCCCTGGTTCGACGCTCGTGGCGCATCTACTGCCTCCGCCTCGCCACCCTTCCCGATCGCTGCTTCTGCTTGGGAAGGAGAGAAGAGCGATTGGGTTGTGAGAAGAGGGAGATGGAAGGAAATCTGGATGGGATGCGAGGGGAGAAGTTGATTCCAACTGGAGAGGGAGAACCGGAGAAGTTGATTTTCCAAGTAGAGAGGGAGAACCGGAGAAGTTGATTCCAACGTTTTACAACCAGCTCCAGCTTCTCTAGCCTCTAGGTTCAGATGGCTCCGGCTTCGGTTTCTACTTTGGTTTCTCTAGCTCCGGCTTTTTACAGTAGCTTCTTTCGCTGTTAAAGTTTGCTGTTGCTAGTGTCTACTGCTAGCTATCATTGGAGTCTTTTTCTTACTTTGAGTCCTTTTTCTTCTGTTGTGTCCATCCAAGTCCGTACCACTCTATCTTTGAGTTCGTCTAAGCCATGCGAGTCCACAAATTTATTGTCAGTCATAGAAGCATAGGAATTCATTTTGCATGGCAGCAACCGCCGCTCCTCTCCGAGCTGCTGCAGATCTTAGAAGTTGTTATGATGCTGCCGCTTCTCTCTTAGCAGCCGTCCCGAGCTTCTAAGGCTGTCGCGTTTTTCCGCACTGTGTCTCCGTTGTGCTTCTTATGCATTGCGCCGCCACCGTCTTGGGCTTCGATCTGCACCGCAATACTTCTATCTATTCCTCTTCGGCTTGATTTGATAGCTTTTACTATTTTTGTCGGTTTCATCATCTTCTTCATCGTATTGTCGCGGTCGACTTTGCTCCCATTTGTCTCTACTTCGTCAGCCCCTGCACCTTGTGCTTTATGGGCTGTCGCATGACCCCAGATGGGAGGAGATTTTTTGATACTCGACATATTTTCCAAGAGCTGTATGCTACAACGACATTATCAAGACTTGGACTTCAGATTTTTCTATTGTAGTGTCAACCCTTTCTAAATGCAATGCTATTGCATACGCCTTGCATTTGAGGGGGTGTTTGTGGTATTTCTCTTGTATTAGGGTTTAGTCTTGTGTCCCCTTTGTACCCTATATATATTGTCCATTGGGCTTCTTGAATACATACACAATATTCATAACAAACATATCTGGCTTGGACCTGTTCTTCCCTCCTTCCTTGAATTGTTTTCCTTGTATGTAATCTATGTTGCCTGAATTTTGTTGTAGGCTTCATTTATGCCGGTCTTGGTGTTAGCTGCAAAACTGTGTCCTCCAGGAATGGAAGCGACTTTGTTTGCCACTTTGATGTCCATTTCTAATGCTGGAAGTGTTACTGGTGGTCTGGTCGGTGCTGGTCTAACTCAGCTTTTTGGAGTCACCAGGGATAGCTTTGGAAAACTACCGCTATTGATCGTCGTATGCAATCTCAGTTCCTTGCTGCCCCTGCCTCTTCTAGGTCTCCTTCCAGAGGAAACAGGTGATGCAGATAATGGAGAAACAAAACACAACTGACCAAGTGAGGTTTTCTCTTAATGTGTTCCAATTCTCAAGTATAGTATGGCCCGTCTCGGTTTCAACTCATATAACAGATATGGCCGCGCCCTGTACGAGTTCAGCAAATCAGCAAGGAAATATAGAACTTACACTGCATGTAACTTCAGTTGTCACTGCTGTCATGTAAACACTCACTCAGATCAATGGACTCCAATGCTACTGAATATAGGTACTTTTCTAAAAAATTATCTAGCTAACATGTACAACGAGAAAATGTTTTAATATTTTATACGCTCTTTATGTAGCTAATGTAACCCCTTGAAAAAGAGATGAGGGGTTGAAAAAATGATTCCCCTTATGAATTTGAATATGTTATGCGAAAAATTTAAATATTTTTCCCCGTGGGAAGCTGCACTATGAATTGTGTGAGCTGTGAAGAAACAGAGACTTGCACAACCTGACCTGTGATCAGCATCAGATTCTTCTAACATCATCGTTGCAACTGAATGCATTCCATTAGGCCCAAAACATATAGGGATCACAGAGACACATATGGAGAACTACAAAGAAATAACGGAAATTCAATTCCCATTGTAGTTTCACTGGAGTTTCCCAATAGGAACATCTATTCCGCGCAAAACCACAGGCCTTTGCCCTTGACATCTGCTCTGAGGTGTCTTCCAAACATGATTCTAATTCCTTGGCACATTAAATCGTAAATAAAGCAATGATTCCAATTAGTGTACTGTGGAAGACAGACCTCAAAACTTGAGTTCACGGTGTATTTCTATGATTTCCTTTGAGAGCATGGTATACTCTTACTTTATTTACCTTTTCTGGTGACATGCTCTTCGAAATCAGTTCTGTGCCACAAGTTATGCATGTGTTCTCTCATGGTAACATGACTAGTCTACACAAGCACTTACACCTTAATTTTTTTTGTTAACACCTTGAGCTTCTGAGTTTGTGACACTTGGGAGTAGCAAGGTAAGGTAGTATTCAGTATCTGTGCTGCTGTTGCACACTTGCACTCCTGCTGCACAAGAGATCAGGGAGGGATCAATGTACTATACATTCAGGTTTCTGTCAAAATCATATCTACATCCTCTCAATAAAAAGAAATCACATCTACATCATGTTCTTGCATTATATGCATCGGTTTATCCTCTTCTAGATTTTTAATCACACGGGGCCCACGAAGGCATATGCATCGTGTCAGCATCCTTGTGTTTGGTTTCCATAATCAAGTGCTCATCTAATCAGCGTGGTTGGATTATTTGTGGCACATGACGGGTTCTGACTTGACCTACTGTGTTGGTTGCATTTGTGTCGTGGGGTCAACTGCGGGCTGCATTATTATTATTTTTTCTGACAGAAAGGCTGGATATTGTATTCCGATCCAGCTTTCGGGATCCGATCCAGCCTTTGTCTTCCAGTTCAGGATCATCACCATTCAATTGCATCCAGCGATGTTCCATATGGTTCTAGAAGTCTTAAACTCTAAACTCTCATCGTGAACAAGATTATGAATTTGAGTACAGATTGTGGTACGAGTACTTGCTTCTATGGGTGCTGCCGCCCATGCATGTCCTGATGGTGACATCTGACGAGTCAAGCCTAATCCCATTTGGACATGATATGATTATTAATCGCCTCTTCCATACAACAAAAGTGTGCTGTTTAGAGTAGTACTAGTGCGAGCTGCACAATTTAGCTTGCTAACTTGTTTAGGGTACACATAACTGTATCGATAACTGTGGTCTACAGTTCTTCTTCGTGTCATCTATAGAAGAAATTTTAGCCGTATTAACGTGTTTTCATCTTGTATTTGCAGAAATAGCCGTCGTCGAGGATCAATTGCAAAAGTAGCCCCTTGCCGTGCGGCCATCGTGCGGGCAGCCGTTCCCCATACGTCACACAAGCCCTTAATGCCTGGCCGCCGTGCGGGCAGGCGTCGTGCGGTGGCCCACCCGGCCGCCATGTCCCCCTTGTGATTAGGATTTCAGCTCTAATCAGCGGATTAGGGTTTCGGCTCGGTTCGTACCATTTTTAAAATATAGCAAATGAGTTCAAAAAAAAAATAAAATTTTATGTGAATGTTCCTAACATGGTGTACTTGCTTGTGTAATTTTTTTTACATAATTTTAGTTGTTCTGATTTTACCTCGTAATTTCATTTAAGTGTACTGATTTTATCCCGCCACATGTCACCTCTTCCCCCTCCCGCACACATGGCCCCCCTTCCGCCAGCCTTGCTCTCCCCCCTTCCGCACGGCCCCCTCCGGTGGCCATCTTTCCAACCGTCCACCCTCCCTCCTCCGCACATCTGTCGACTCATCGCGGCTGTCCTCTCTTGCCTGCTGTGCTGTGCGTAGACAACGTATTCGAAATTCCCAGTGTCAATGCAGCGGCTCCTCCTTCGTTTGGCTATAAATACCGAAATCTTGCGGTCGCTCTTCGCTCATCCCAATTGCGTTTCGCTTCTCATTCTGGCGCTTGTCACTGAGAACTCATAGAACTTAACATACTTAATTTTTTTGGAGATTAAGTATTCGGTTGCTGCTCATCGCTCGTATTTTTTATAGCTTACCTCCGAAGGAAGGATAGGTAATTTGTCGGATGCTTTTGCCGTTATTACCGTAATTAGTGCATAAGGGCTTTGGACCTAATTGGATAACCTGGATCGCCCATATCCTGAGCACTGTAACATCATCCGTCCTTCTCAATGGGGTGCCTGGCAAAATTATTCATTGCAGAAGGGGTATAATACAAGGGGATCCGCTCTCTCCACTACTATTTGTTCTGGCAGCTGACTTCCTTTAGACGCTTCTCAATAGGGCGATGGACCTGGGGCTGCTGACCCCCCCCCCCAGAGCGCTATCAAGCCTGCCCAGACTTCCCGGTAGTTCAATATGCAGATGATACGCTCATCATTATGTAGGCCTGTGCAAAACAACTGTTCTTCCTTAAGGGGATTCTTAATTATTTTACAGAATCTACTGGACTCAAGGTGAATTTCGATAAATCCTTCATGATCCCTATCAATGTTCACCAGGACAAGATGGAAATCCTCTCTCGCACTCTTGGCTGTCAACTGGGCTCCCTCCCGTTCACTTACCTGGGTCTCCCACTAGGAACGAACAAACAAAAAAAATTAAAGACTTCCTTCCGCTCATTTAGAGAGTAGATAGAAGGTTAGCCAACTGCGCTTCATTCCTCTCCATTGGAGGTAGACTTACATAGGTGAATTCAGTTTTCTCTCAACTGCCTACTTTCTATATGTGCCTTCTCATACTCCCGAAGGGAGTCATCAGACAGATCGATAGATATCGCAGGAATTGTCTTTGGAGAAGCTCAACTATGGATGCTTGTGGAAAATCTATGATCTCTTGGAAAGAGGTCTGCAAACCAAAAAAAAAACAAGGAGGATTAGGAGTTTTAAACCTGGGAACACAAAATCAGGCGCTCATACTCAAGAATCTTCACAAACTATTTAATCATGTCGACCTTCCATGGGTAAACCTTATTTGGGAAGCATACTATCATAATTCTATACCTTCAGTCCATGTGCGTATTGGCTCCTTCTGGTGGAGAGATATCCTCAAGATGCTTCCTCAAGATAAGGGCACGACAACCCTTTCGAAGCGTAATAAGGTTTTTCTTCGGAAGGACTTGTGGAACGAGAATTTACTCTGTCAGCAGCATCCAGAACTTCATTCATTTGCTAAATCAGATCTCATCTCGGTCGCATCAGCTAAGCATGTGGATGGTTTTGAGACTCTCTTTCACCTTCCGTTGTCGACTCAAGCACATGATCAATATCAGCAGGTGCAACATCTCACTCAAGAGCTGGAACTTTCAACGCAAGAAGACTCTTGGCACTATATCTGGAACTCATTGCAGTACTCATCAGCCAAAACCTACCATTTGCTCATGGGCAATCTCCCGGCACTAATATATTTCAAGTGGTTGTGGGCATGTGTTTGTCAAAGACGCCATAAAGTTTTTTTTCTGGCTCTTGCTCAAAGATAGGCTCAACACCAAGAACCTACTTCGTCGCAAGAACTGCCACTGGATGATTACTCTTGCATTCTGTGTGATCTAGGAACTGAAGAGTCAGCTCAGCATCTCTTTTGGTCATGCCCATTTGCGCAACAGTGCTAGGATATAGTCTGTCCACAACGGTCGCCACTCATCTCTACTCATCAAGCTTTGTTACATCTCAAAGGCAAGATCAATCAAAGCTTTTTTATGGAAATTATTGTGTTGTTCGCTTGGGCCTTATGGATCACAAGAAATAACTGGATCTTCAATCATCAGACTCCAAGCATTCCGAGTTGGCACGTCATTTTTACTCGAGAATTTGCCTTACTGACTCATCGAGCTAAACCATCTATTAAGCCCCTGCTCTCTGACTGGCTATCCAACTTGCCTTAGCTAATACACATGGAACCATTAGTTGATTCAGCGCACAAGAAGGAATGCAAATGCATAAGGATAATGTGCGTATCAACTCTCGTTAGTATGGCTATTGTTGCGTAAGAAGAGAAAACAGGAATGCGAGAACGGTGGAGGGATCCTTTCTCACAAGAACGTTTTAGTAACCTACTTGGTTTGACAGCTCTGTGTAGCATCTGCTAGGGGTCTTTGATTTACTCTCCTCTTTCTCTTCCTTTTTCATCTCCTTCACTTCTTGTATTTTGTTTTATTAATTTGTTTTTTGTATATCATATTTAATATATACATTAGGGTTTTCCCTACTGTTTTCGGTCAAAAAAAATTCAGGCATACTGTTTACAAAATTTATTCCATGCAAGATTAATTAACTACATGTAAGATATCCTACTGGCAATGTGTTCTATTAAGCAGTTCTAATCAACTATTCAGCAAGAGATAAGACTTTAATAGAACAACTTAGACCATTATTTTATTTATGACATCTAGGAAATAACAATCTAAGGCATAAGGTTTCAGCAGAAAGCAAAAGATAAGAGATACTCTTCATCAGCAGGGCCAAACTCGACAGGAGTTGAATCTATACTACTAATGCGACTCTTGCAGGAAAGCGACATCTTTACAAAGTTAATGAATAGCTAGGAGATTTCTACAGGTCTCCATACCATAGGCTTATCGTTGCCTCTAACAGACTTCTAGTCGTAGGTACGTGCGTCTACAGGAGCACAATTGGACTTTACAGGCGTTCTTGTAGAAAAAACCATAGAGCCAACGGATCACACTTAGTCACCACGTCATCATTCTTAATGGTTGAGTAGAGACGTTACCTCATAAACGGCAAAGCCTTATACCCAACATAATCTATGCAATTTTCTATATGTTTACTGCTGGTAAAACATTTTAAATGCATGAAATGAGTGCAAAATAGTAAAGATTAATTTTATCTATTTAGTAGATAATTGTATACATTTCCCATAAATTTTCCTAGTATTTTTGGGATTTTTCTATTAATTTTGAAGGTATAGTAGCAATTTTCATAATTATTAAACCAATTAATTAATTTCTCAAAACACACAATACTAGAAAAAAATAAACCATAGAAATATGATGCTTCTAAGGTGTACTAGGTCTAAGGTTTCACAAATTTATGGAAAATTTCTCGTAATTTTTAGAGTTTTTGAGGGCCTTTTTGCAAATGTTCTGGGTTTTCTTGTTTTTTCTCTCGGAATTTCTTGGGCTGGGCCCATTTTTTCCTTGGCTCTGTCGGCGGGACGGACGGGAGGAAGCGACCGTGCAGTGGCGGTGAGTCGAGTGGAAGAGGCTGCATGTCGTTAGGCTGCTGGCACAAAGTCTGTAACCTGCTGCAGTGTGGCGTGGTGGCGGCAGCGACGGGCGAAGAAGCGAGCAGCAATGCGAGAATCACGACAGTGCGGTGGTGGCGTGTGCTGGCGGAATGCGGCAATGTGGTGGCGCGTGTGTCCTCCGGTGGCATCGGTAAGCAGCGATCCGCTGGTGCTTGGCGGGTGGAGTGCAAGAAGAAAGTCGGCGACGATCTAGCGACTTGGGCCGACTGACCTTGGTGTCGGCGGCATGTCAGAGATCGGATTTCTTCTTCTTTTTCTTCGATGAACAGTACAAATACTGAGAATCCTCTATGGTCTAATCTCTATTTAGAATGCTAATTAATCTGGTGGCTAATTAGCAATTAACAGATCTAAATAGATTGAATGAAAATTAATCTACCAGATTAATGCATTGCAAAATTTAGAGATTGAAAGATGGAATTCCGGTGACATAGCGATTCAACCGTATAGAATGATTCGTACTGATAACGTGTTGAAAAACATAGTAGTCGCAGGAAATAATCAACCCATCACTACACAATAGACAATCGATAGATAGACGAAAAGATAGACACACAATATAGGAACCTCTTTATTAATAGATTGTGGTTCTAATTTAGAGCTTCTTAACAATCTCATAAAATTATTAAAAGATTTTTAGCGATCCTCGTATGACTCCGTCAACCAAACGCACCTTTAGAGTAGTGATCCAGTGGCGCTTCAACCTGCTAACTTGTTTGGTACTCGCCAGTCGCCGGTTGACACAGCCATAGTTCGATGCGAAAGTTCTTTGCTCACTGAAAAAGCCAAGACTGGTAGTAGCAAGCAATGGAGTACTGCTTTTCGTGCTAGTCTCTATCATGTGAGGTTCATGTAGTAGTGGATCCCGCCACTCGGGGGCCCGGTGCTGACGAGGAGACAGGACAAAGGGAGGCACACGTCACAACGGAACGTGTGTGCTTTCTTATCCTATCCTATCCTATCCTATCCTCTCTAGGCATCATCGACCTCCTTTTTGTTGTTGTTTTCTTTCTTTTCTATCGCCTGTACTTTCTAAATTCGAGCTACTCATCTGCTACTAATCCTTCGAATCTCCAAACCCAACCGATTAATGTTGAGACTCGAGAATCAAACTTGTTAAAATGGTTGTGATTTGTTTGGAACATATCAGCACGACGGCCATTTGACCTCAGGCGTATCGTTATTCAGACACTTAACTCCTAATCTAAAAAACTGGTCCTTTAACACCATCACATTACAAAACCAATACACTTACCCCCGCCGAGGTGATTCTGGAGGCGGTTTTGCCATTGTGACGACAAACGAGGCTACTGAGGTGTCGTTGAGGTGACGTGGCCGTTGAGGTGTTCGCGTGTACCCCCTTCTTCCTCAATCTCTATCCTTCGCTCCTCGTCCACAACCGCGCCATGGAGCACTCCGTCCACGTCCGCCTCTGCTTGCTGCCCTTTACCAAGGCCCATGAGAAGGCCGACCCTAACCACCCTAAGAAGTCGCTTGTCGACTGTGTCTTCTTCCTAGAGCCCACCGTCACCCACGTCAAGGCCGCCGCCAATGCCACCCTCCCCCTGGCACCAATCCCTTCTCCTCCTTCCAGTCCCATGGCGCCCACATCAGGCGCGCCGTCTCCCATGCACGTGGCCTTGGACCCTCTGACATCACTGTCTTCGTCGACTGTTGCTCCCGCCTCGACCCACCTATACCCTCCGTGTCAGACTCCATATTTGGAGCTTGGGATCTCCTGTGTATACTGTGTCATTCCCTGGATCAGTAGCTGACACACACAGAATACCACGTTTGCCTACAGAAGCTCCATACGGACACATGTGTTGGTTCGCTGACACAGCCATATTTGATCAAAATAGCAATTTAGAAGAGTCTTAAAGAGGTCCTAGTACGGTTTTATAGTGATCCCAAGGAGGTCTTGAGTGACCCAAAGGAGGCCCTAAGGGGTGGTCTTGAGGTGGTCGAGAGAGGTCCCACGGGGTCCTGTAGCTTATAATTAAGGAAGTCCGGGGAGATCCTGGAAAGACTAGGGGATGTCCTAGGAAGCCTGGTAGTTCATGAGGAGGTCCCGGGAGATCTAAACGGGGTCTTGGGGCTGTAGGAGATCCTGTGAAGATCCTGAAGACGTACTGAGGAAGTCCTATAGTGGTCTTGGGGGAGGTCTTGTAGAATGTTGTAGAGACGTCCCAGGGAGATCTTGAGAAGTATGGTAGAGACATCTTGGGAGGTCCTGAGGTGTCCTGTAGAGACATCTTAGGGAGGTACTGAGGGACACTGTAGAGATGTCCCGGGGAGGTCATGAGAGTACGATGACAGAGGTACAGAAGGTCCTGCGGAGGTCCAGAGAAGGAGGTCCTGGGTTGCGACAGAAGAATACATGACATCTCGGGGAGGTCCAGAGGGAGTCCTAGGAGTTCCCGAGGAGGTCCTGGAGATCATGGGATATCTGGAGGTGATCTTGAGACCATATGGGGGTGGTCGTGAGACATTTGGTAGTGGTCTTAGACTATCTAGGGGTGGTCGTGAGACATCTGTCTAGCGATTAGGCACAAACTGACCTTGAATCTTACTCAATATGTGCAATACTTGATACGAATAGTGCAAGTCCATAATATATTACATAATTATCTGGTCGTGCAGCCAATTGTTTACAAAAGCGCTACTTAGGCGTGAGTTTTACAAAAGCTAGAACGCGGAAGCCAAGCAGGTAAGAAAGCAAAATACATCATAGTAGATCCATTCACTTTGCCCACAGGCAAGCGACTGGGGGTCCCGGCCTAAGCTTCGTTATCTTCACCACCATCTGGTTCATCCTCCGTGAAGTACTGGTAGGGGTCTTGACCATTTGGGTCTGAAAAGAATATATTAGCAGAGCCTGAGTACACAACCATACTCACGAGCCAACCCACAATACAGTTCTTATAGATGCAAGGCTAATCAAGGGAAGCTTTAGAGTTCTTTTATTTGCACAAAGCCAGATTTGAAATAGATGAGTAGTAGTAAATCCCAAGACTTAGCAATTTAACAAATATGTTTTCATAAATGAGTTTTCTTTTGAAAAGTACTAGCGGAGGTCCCACCTCCTATACTCGGGTCTTCCCGTATTTACCACTGGTCCCCGACTGTGCCTTTATCAAATCACAGGGTCCCTTTGACTTTCCTCTCATCACAAATGGTTTTGTAAAATGAAGACTATATCGAAGAAGTTCTCAAGACTGGCTCTTGACCGTGAGCACGGCTATCATGATAGTTTTCTTACTCTGTAGAGTTCGCACACTTTACCCACAAGAGGTAATCGACTTGATATATACACACGTTTCCTTGGACATGCGAATCAAGGGGAGATTACCACAAGGCCTTTACAATGCTCATTCCTCGACGCAACCCCACCAGCTAAGGTTTCCACCGCCCGGTGCTAAGCACTTCCAAGAGGCCCCCTCTTGCACCATGTGGTTTCTCCATGGCTCCCTTTCCCCTTTACCCACGCCACATTCCTCCAATGGTGAGACCACGCCGAGGTGAGCAAATTAGTTGGCCAGGTCATACCCATATTAGACTTGTGGTTGCACTGTTTTTGCATGAGAGGTCATCACAAGATTCGGTCCTTACTTGACCAGGGCGGCACATCCACATACCAACATATTCTCGTGCCCCAGGCACCAGCCATTCTTTCCAGCCGCCTCAGTCGGAAACAGTTTGTCAGGTTTTATTATTTTTGAAAATATCATTTACTTCAACATACCAGCCAGGCTCCCAGCCTTACTGCCCAAATCATTTTCCAAAGTTTTTAAGGATTGTGGTTGGGCAACTTAATGCCCTGATGACAATGTATCTAAGCAAGGCTAAGAACGTCACTTAGATACAGACCTATCAACTAGTATGTAATCCATTAAGTCTAGGGTGACAAAGGATAATGTCCAAGTTCAAGGGTTGGAAGTTTATACACAAGTATATGTTAGGGCATTAACTATGATCTAGACCAATTTAGTTTGATAAAACATAGCAATGCAGTTTCATAATTTGCAAAAAGTGGGTGCAACATGGTCAAACGATTGACTTGTCTTGTTCTTAATGCTGCTGTTTGGGATCCTGGTCCACGAATGGTTCTTCGGTCGTCTCGGCTTCTATAATCGCAAAACAACCGAAAAGCAAATAAGCACATTTTTCAACTTAAATCGTTTTCAAATATGCAAAGAACTTCCAAATAATGCAAACTCGTAGATTAGAATGGTGAGACCAGCACAGCTGAACACTTAATGGTTGACGGGTCTGTGGTGGTCGCAGTAGTTACTGTGTTTCTAGAAAGACACGACAGAGAGGTCATGGAAGTACTATAACTTGGGGTGCTCCTGGGGGTACTGTGACTAAGAGTGGTCCTAGAGTCACTATAGCCAGGGGAGGTCCTGGAGTTATTGTTTCGGGGAAGGTCGTGCGAGTGCTAAGACTAAGAAATTAAGTGGACCATGAGGGTGGTCTTTATAAAAAGTTCAAGAAGGTGGTCTTTTGTAAAAACACAAATAGAGATCTAACGAGAGGAGGTGCGAACCCTCGGATCGAATCGAGGAGAGATCTGAGCAGATTAGATCAAAAGCGAGAAGAGGTGCGGACCCTTAGATCCAGCGGAGGAGGTGCGGACCCTTTGATCTAAATGAAAGGAGATCTAGAACCTTAGATCTAAAAGAGTAGAGATCTGGACCCTTAGATCCAAACGAGGGAAGGTCTGGGTCGTTAGATCTAATCGAGGGGAGGTCTGGATCGTTAGATCGAATCAAGGGGAGGTCTGGATCGTTAGATCCATTCGAGGGAAAGTCTGCATTGTTAGATCCACTCGAGGGAAAGTCTGGATTGTTAGATCCAAATGAAGGGTGGGTCTGGACCATTAGATCCAAACAGAAGGAGGTCTGGATCGTTAGATCTAAACGGAAGGAGGTTTGGACATTCGATCTCAACGAAGGAAAGTCTTGACCGTTAGATCCAAATGAAAGGAGGTCCGGAACGCTAGATCTAAACTAAGGGAGGTTTGGACCCTTTGTTCTGAGCGAGGGGAGGTCTAGTCCTTTAGATTTAAGCAAGGGGAAAGTCTAGGCCCTTAGATCTAAGCGAGGGGAGGTCAGAGCCCTTAAATCTAAGTGAGCGGAGATCTGGGCCCTTAGATCTAAGTGGTGGGGGGGGGAGGTCTGGACCGTCTAGATGTACGCAAAGGAGGTCCCGATGGTCAAGATGAATGCCAAGGGAGGTCCCGACGATCACGATGGAACCAAGGGAGGTCTCGATGGTCAAGATGAATGCAAGGGAGGTCCCGACGGTCAAGATGAACGCCAAGGGAGGTCCCGATGGTCACGATGGGACTAAGGGAGGTTCCGTATAGAATTTCCAAATAAGCTTTGAACTCTTATCAAAACAAAATGTTTCTATTTATTTGAGAATTCAGGGAAATGGAGATGCTACTAGGAGGTCGCAGGAGATGCTACGACCAAAGGAGGTCGTGAAGGTGTTACGACCCGAGGAGGTTATGCAGGTGTCACGACTAGGGGTGGTCGTGGAGGTGTACGACCACGAGGGTGGTCTTTGCAAGAGGGGAGGTCCTGTGCTAGAGGGTGGTCTTTGTAAAATGGGTGGTTGCGACTGCGAGGGTGGCTACACGGGTGGTCCCAACCAAGAGGGTGGTCTTTGTAAAGTAGGAGGTCACGGCCAGAGGGTGGTCTTGGTAGACTAGGAGGTCTGTGCAAGGGAAGAGGTCGTGGGGGTGTTAACCGTGCGTAGTCGATCGAGAGAAGGGATGGATTACACAACAGTGACCAAAAGAAACAAATGCTAGACTGCATTGTCGCAATAGGATGATCCAGCGGAAAAACCAAACGAAGGACCAAATGAACATCCAAGGGAGAATAAGGCGACTCGAACTACGGAGAGTTTTTGTCCACTAGGAACTTACCAATATGGAACTGGAAAGTGGTTAGTCGAAGCCGCGCTGACGATGGTGGATCACAATAATGGAAGAAACTCCGTGCTGCGAGTAACTTGAGGGAAAGGAGGGTTGTCTTCGGTCCTCAAGGTTGCTCTCGGGAAGCAGGTGATTGGCCTATCCGGATGTCTTGGGAGGTCCTGGTCGGAGATGAAAGGAGAGTGGTCTCTCAGACGATGATTGCCTGCAGCAAGGCGGTGGAGTGGGGGTGCTGGACAGAGACGAGGACTTGAGCTGGACTAGAGCTCGAGCTCTCCTGGAGAAAAGGGGAGAATGGGGCTAGCACCGGAATTGGTGAAGAAAAGTAACAAGGAGGTCACAAAGTCTCGGGCAACCATACATATACATGCACGACCTGCCCAGGAGGAGTGTTCAGAATGGTTGAGACTGTTGATGGTATGGACAACATGGTGTAGCAGTTGTGTCGGCTTTTGTGTGACGGACATTAAATGCTGAATGACCATCCAAGAATAAGAAATGAGATAATGCAGTCCAAATAAGAAATCACCATAAAGTCCAATATGAATTGAAAAGGGGTAATCAAGACACGCAACAATAGTTGTCATACAAAAAGTTTTTAAAATCCCATATTTTTGCCTTTATGAAATTTTGGGCTGTTACAAACCCTACCCCCTTAAGAGAATCTCAACCCCGAGATTCAGATATGATTACAATTTCCCTAGTAGACCTGACCGACAACGTTATAGATACCACTGATCATGGACTGGTCGTAAGAGAGGTATTATGACCAGGCACTGGTCGTAGGAGGTCCTATGACTAAGGGACTGGTCATGGGAGGTCTTGTGACCAAAAGAGGTCGCAGGAGGTCTTTCGACCAAGGGAGGTCGTAAGAATTACAGTGGTTGCAAAAGACTTTTGAGATCGCCAAGGTTCTTCTGCCTCCAACCTGAGTTGTAGCCATCCGAAGAGGACAAGGTCTATCAGGTCCTTGTCAGTTATCAAACAGCTGGGGGTATTCAGCTTTCAGCAAATCTTCACGCTCCCAAGTAGCTTCGCCTTCAGTGTGGTTGCTCCATCTAACCTTACACAAGCGGTATGTCTGGTTCCTTGTCTGCTTCTCAGCTACCTCTAAGATTTCCACTGGATGTTCGGCGTACGCCAAATCCTTGCCAAGTTCAATGTCTTCTAATCGAGTTTGCTCTTCAGGCACACGTAGGCATTTCTTGAGCTGTGATACATGAAATACATTGTGTATGTTAGACAACTGCTCGAGCAGCTCCAATTGATAAGCCACTTTTCCCATCTTGGCGACAATCTGATATGGTCGTACATATCTCGGTGCCAGCTTTCCTTTGACCTTGAACCTCCTGGTTCCCCTGAGAGGAGAGACCTTTAGGTAGACAAAGTCTCCTATGTTGAAGTCCAACTCTCTACGACGACAGTCAGCGTAGCTCGTCTGCCTTGATTGTGCTGCCAGTAGGCGATCTCTAATAAGACGTACCTTGTCTTCAGCTTCCTTTAAGCAATCTGGTCCGAAAAGGTACCCTTCCCTAGCTTCTGACCATAGCAGAGGAGTTCGGCATTGTCTTCCATAAAGGGCTTCAAAGGGGGACATCTTCAGGCTAGACTGGTAGCTATTGTTGTAGGCAAATTCAGCATATGGTAGACACTTCTCTCAGTCGATAGCAAACTTTATTACACAAGCTCTGAGCATGTCTTCAAGGACTTGGTTCACCCTTTCAGTTTGACCATCTATTTGAGGGTGATATGCCGTGCTGAAGGCCAAGTAAGTGCCCAAGGCCTCATGGAGACTATCCCAGAAACGGGAGGTAAACTGTGAACCTCTATCTGAGACAATTTGCTTGGGCACACCATGCAAACTGACTATCCGGGACATGTACAGTTCTGCTAGCTTATCACCTTTGTAGGTGGTCTTGACTGGTATGAAATGGGCAGTCTTAGTTAACCTATCAACTATGACCCACACTGAATCATACCGACACGGTCTTAAGGCACCGATGATGAAGTCCATGCTAATCTCTTCCCATTTCCACTCGGTACTTGTAGGGTCAGAGGCATCAAATGGCTTTTGATGTTCAGCCTTGATCCGTTGGCACACATCGTAGCGTGCTACATACTCTGCAATGTCCTTCTTCATTCGTGGCCACCAGTATTGTTGCTTCAAGTCTTGGTACATTTTGGTGCCACCCGGATGAATCGAGTATGCCGATTCATGAGCCTCTTTGAGGATCAACTCCTTTAGATCCTGCTGATGGGGCACAAAAAGGCGCTTCCCATAACGTAGGATACCCTGATCATCCTTCGTCATTTTGGAGGCCTTCCCTTGCTCCATAAGTTGTCGGAGTCTTTCTGTGCTTGAGTTCTCTGCTTGTGCGACTTTGATTCTCTTCTCCAAGATCGGATGGACTTCCAAGGCAGAGAGGCTTCCCTGTGGTACTATTTCTAGATTGAGCTTCTCAAGTTCCTCAGTTAGGGAAGGCTGCCACTTATGAGTCCCAATGTGGTTGCAATAGGACTTCCTGCTTAGTGCATCAGCCACCATATTGGCCTTGCCTGGGTGATAGTGGAGGTCCAAATCATAGTCTTTGCTGAGTTCCAGCCATCTTCGTTGCCTTAGGTTGAGATCTGGTTGGGTGAAGATGTACTTGAGGCTCTTATGATCTGTGTATATGTTGCAATGATTTCCAATAAGGTAGTGGCGCCATATTTTCAGTGCATGCACCACTGATGCCAACTCTAGGTCATGAGTAGGGTAGTTCTCTTCATGTGGTCGAAGTTGTCAAGATGCATAAGCTATCACCTTCTTGTCTTGCATTAGCACACTTCCTAGTCCTTGACGAGAGGCATCACAATATACCTCAAAGTCCTTATGGATATCAGGGAGGACCAAAACCGGGGCAGAGGTCAATTGAGTTTTTAATGCTTGGAAACTCTTCTCACAACCTTCGGTCCATTCAAATTTCCTTTCTTTCTTCAATAGCTGAGTGAGAGGTTGGGCAATTTTGGAGAATCCCTTAATGAATCGACGGTAGTATCCCGCCAATCCGAGGAAACTCCGAACCTCAGTCACTGAGGTAGGTGGTTGCTACTCAAGGATAGCTTCCACCTTGGTTGGATCCATGGCCACTCCATTGGCAGATATGATATGGCCCAAGAAACTAACATCGGATAGCCAGAACTCGCACTTACTGTATTTGGCATACAGTTGGTGCTCCCTAAGAGTATCTAGCACCACTCTCAGATGTTGTGCGTGCTCTTCGGCATCCTTGGAGTAGATCAATATGTCATCAATGAACACCACTACAAATCTGTCTAAGTATTCCATGAACACTTTGTTCATCAGGTTCATGAAATAGGCTGGAGCATTGGTTAGCCCAAATGGCATAATAGTGAACTCATAGAGGCCATATCGGGTAGAAAATGTTGTCTTGGGGATGTCTTCAGACCTGATCTTCAATTGGTGATACCCTGAACGCAGATCTATCTTGGAGAACTTGGTTGCCCCCTTGAGCTGATCGAACAGGTCATCGATTCTGGGCAATGTGTATTTATTCTTGATAGTCACTTCGTTTAGAGACCGATAATCTACACACATCCTCATGCTGCCATCCTTCTTCTTCACGAATAGCACTGGAGATCCCCATGTAGATGAGCTCGGCCTAACAAACCCCTTGTCCTGTAACTCTCGAATTTGCTTCTTCAGCTCCTCGAGTTCATTTGCTGGTATCCTGTAGGGTCTCTTGGATATAGGTGCTATCCCAAGCAATAGCTCTATGATGAACTCTATGTCGCGATCGGGTGGTCCTCCTGGCAATTCTTCCGGGAAGACGTCCGGGTAGTCCTGTACCACTGGCATCCCCTCTAATGGAACACCCAAGGCATAGCAGACTGCCCTCTTCCATTGGAAGGGGTGGTCCATCTTGACTATGACCACCAGGCCACGTCCTTTGGTAAGGCTTACGGTTCTATTGGTGCAATCTATCACCCCTTGGTACCTAGCTAGACAATCCATCCCCAGGATGACGTCCAGGGTCTGGGCTTCTAACACCATCAAGTTTGTTGGAAACAGTATTCCTTCAAACAAGATTTCTACCCTAGGGCTTACTGATTTGGCCCATAGTAGTCCCCCAGGTGAGCTAAGCTCCAAAGGTCTCTTGAGAATAAAAGTGGGCAACTGCCAACGATCCACAAACTTGCGGGAAATGAAAGAATACGATGCTCCGGAATCAAAGAGAACACATGCAGGCGAGGAGTTCACTGAGAACATACCCATCAGGACTCCTGGGGCCTCCTGTGCCTCCTCAGTTGTGACATGGTTCACCCTGCCACACCCCTACGCTGGCGCTGATCGAGTTGAAGATCCACCTCTTGCGGCGGTACCCAGGGTGTGCGGCACTCTTGCCGGAGTACTCCCCAAGTTGAACTTGACAGGGGTGATGGTCTTGCGTGGGTAGTTGCGGGCGAAGTACCCAGGTTCATTGCAATTGAAGCACAATTGGCCAGCAGGTTGTGTGATGGTCTGTTGAGGTTGGCTGGATCGAACTGGGGTGGCATACGAGGCACCACTGGGCTGATTTGATGTGGCTGAGGACCGGGGTAGAGTGGCCGGTCGAGAGCCACTGCCGGAAGATGCAACATAGGATGGTTGAGCACTAAATGACTGCCCCCATGAAGTGCCCATCTTTCTCTTGCGAGTGGCTTCAAATGTCCTGCGTTCGTTCTCCAGTAGCAATGCCTTGTTGATTAGTTGTTGAAAGTCTTAGAAGTCATGTACTATCAACTGCACTCTCAGACCATCACGCAGCCCTTCTTTGAAGCGGTCAATCTTCTCTTCCTCTTTTGCAATATCATTCTGTGCATAACGAGCCAGTTGATTGAACCGAGTGAGGTATTCAGTGACTGAAAGGTTGCCTTGCTTCAAGGCCTTGAACTCATTCCTCTTCATTCGCATAACACTCGCAGGAATGAAGTTGTTCCTGAAAGCTTCCTGAAACTCAGCCCATCCTACTTCTGCAGCGGCCTGTGCTCCTTCTTCTGTAGCTTCTGGTTCTTCAACCACCCTTGCTGCTAGGTAGTTGTCCCACCAGTCAGCGGCTGGTCCCACTAGTTGGTGTGTGGCATACACCACTTTGTCTTCCTCTCGGCATCGAGCCAGAGTTAATTTCTTCTCTATTGTGTGTAGCCAATCCTTGGCTTCTAGTGGCTCGTTTGCAATGGAGAAGACGGGAGGCTTGGTGCGCATGAAATCCCCGAGCCTAGTCCCATGGCTGGCTGCTCCAGCTTGCTGTCCCGCGGCCATTGATTGGAGCAGTTGGGTTTGTTGCGCCAACATTTGAGCTTGTTTTGCCATTACTTGTGCCAATGTGGGATGCTCAGGAGGTGGTGGTGGTGCTGTTGCTTCTGGGCCACGTCCGCGACCACGACCACGACCCGCAGCTGCTCTCCTTGGAGGCATCTGTTAACGAAAACTCTTTAGAGAGCAGTACGCGTCAACTCAAAGTGATGACAAGGACGAAGTCATCACAAGTCTACCTAGCACAAAATAGCACAATTAAAGCCAACTGGTAAAGATCAGAAGAAATGCATTCAATCCAGGGTTGGTTCTCACAAAACCGCAAGAAAAGAATAGCCAGAAAACACATATACATAATTTTGTAGGGCTGCTAAACTGCTCTTTAGTGTGTAATCCTAGCTTCCTATCATCCAGCTAGCTAAGGCCGATACCCTACAGTCTTGGGCTCTGATACCAAGTCTGTCAGACCCCAAATTTGGAGCTTGGGATCTCCTGTGTATACTGTGTCATTCCCTGGATCAGTAGCTGACACACACAGAATACCACGTTTGCTCAAGCGTTTGCCTACAGAAGCTCCATGCGGACACGTGTTGGTTCGCTGACACAACCATATTTGGTCAAAATAGCAATTTAGAAGAGTCTTAAAGAGGTCCTAGTACGGTTTTATAGTGATCCCAGGGAGGTCTTGAGTGACCCGAAGGAGGTCCTAAGGGGTGGTCCTGAGGTGGTCGAGAGAGGTCCCACGGGTGTCTTGTAGCTTATAAGGAAGTCCGGGGAGATCCTGGAAAGACTAGGAGAGGTCCTAGGAAGCCTTGTAGTTCATGAGGAGGCCCCAGGAGATCTAAACGGGGTCTTGGGGCCATAGGAGATCCTGTGAAGATCTTGAAGAAGTCCTGAGGAAGTCCAATAGTGGTCTTGGGGGAGGTCTTGTAGAATGCTGTAGGGACGTCCCAGGGAGATCCTGAGAAGTACGGTAGAGACATCTTGGGAGGTCCCGAGGTGTCCTGTAGATACATCTTGGGGAGGTACTGAGGGACACTATAGAGATGTCCGGGGAGGTTGTGAGAATACGACGACAGAGGTACAGAAGGTCCTGCGGAGGTCCAGAGAAAGAGGTCCTGGGTTGCGACAGAAGAATACAGGACGTCTCGGGGAGGTCCAAAGGGAGTCCTAGGAGTTCCTGAGGAGGTCCTGGAGATCTTGGGATATCTGGAGGTGATCTTGAGACCATATGGGGGTGGTTGTGGGACATTTGGTAGTGGTCCTAGACTATCTAGGGATGGTCGTGTGACATCTTTCTAGCGATTAGTCACAAACTGACCTTGAATCTTACTCAATATGTGCAATACTTGATATGAACAGTGCAAGCCCATAATATATTACATAATTATCTAGCCGCGCGGCCAATTGTTTACAAAAGCGCCACTTAGGCGTGAGGTTTACAAAAGCCAGAACGCGGAAGCCAAGCAGGTAAGAAAGCAAAATACATCATAGTGGATCCATTCACTTTGCCCACAGGCAAGCGACTGGGGGTTCCGGCCTAAGCTTCGTTATCTTCACGACCATCTAGTTCATCCTCCGTGAAGTACTAGTAGGGGTCTTGATCATTTGGGCCTGAAAAGAATATATTAGCAGAGCCTGAGTACACAACTGTACTCGCGAGCTAACCCACAATGCAGTTTTTATAGATGCAAGGCTAATCAAGGGAAGCTTTAGAGTTCTTTTATTTGCACAAAGCCAGATTTGAAATAGATGAGTAGTAGTAAATCCTAAGACTTAGCAATTTAACAAATCTGTTTTCATAAATGAGTTTTCTTTTGAAAAGTACTAGCGGAGGTCCCACCTCCTATACTCGGGTCTTCCTGTATTTACCACTGGTCCCCGACCAAGCCTTTATCAAATCCCTGGGGTCCCACCCCAGCTTTCCCTTCTCATCACAAATGGTTTTGTAAAAATGAAGACTATACCCAGCAAGTTCTCAGCACCACTCGTGTCCGTGCGCACGGCTATCATGATAGTTTTCTTACTCTGCAGATTTCGCACACTTTACCCACAAGAGGTAATTGCCTTGATACATACACACGTTTCCTTGGACATGCGAATCAAGGGAAGATTACCACAAGGCCTTTACAATGCTCATTCCTCGACGCAACCCCACGAGCTAAGGTTTCCACCGCCCGGTGCCAAGCACTTCCAGGAGGCCCCCTCTTGCGCCATGTGGTTTCTGTGTGGCTCCCTTTCCCCTTTACCCACGCCACATTCCTCCAATGGTGAGACCACACCGAGGTGAGCAAATTAGTTGGCCAGGTCGTACCCATATTAGACTTGTGGTTGCACTGTTTTTGCATGAGAGGTCATCACAAGATTCGGTCCTTACTTGACCAGGGCAGCACATCCACATACCAACATATTCTCATGCCCCAGGCACCAGCCATTCTTTCTAGCCACCCCTGTCGGAAACAGTTTGTCAGGTTTTATTGTTTTTGAAAATATCATTTACTTCAACATACCAGCCAGGCTCCCAGCCTTATTGCCCAAATCATTTTCCAAAGTTTTTAAGGATTATGGTTTGGCAACTTAATGCCCAGATAACAATGTATCTAAGCAAGGCTAAGTATGACACTTAGATACAGACCTATCAACTAGTATGTAATCCATTAAGTCTAGGGTGACAAAGGATAATGTCCAAGTTCAAGGGTTGGAAGTTTATACACAAGTATATGTTAGGGCATTAACTATGATCTAGACCAATTTAGTTTGATAAAACATAGCAATGCAGTTTCATAATTTTAAAGCAACATAATTTGTAAAAAGTGGGTGCAACATGGTCAAAGGATTGACTCGCCTTGTTCTGAATGCTGCTATTTGGGATCCTGATCCACGAATGGTTCTTCGGTCGCCTCGGCTTCTATAATCGCAAAACAACCAAAAAGCAAATATGCACATTTTCCAACTCAAATCGTTTTCAAATATGCAAAGAACTTCCAAATAATGCAAACCCATAGATTAGAATGGTGAGACCAGCACAGCTGAACACTTAATGGTTGACGGGTCTGTGGTGGTCGCAGTAGTTATTGTGTTTCTTGAAAGACACGACAGAGAGGTCATGGAGATACTATAACTTGGGGTGCTCCTGGGGGTGCTGTGACTAAGAGAGGTCCTAGAGTCACTGTAGCCAGGGGAGGTCCTGGAGTTACTGTTTCGGGGAAGGTCGTGCGAGTGCTAAGACTAAGAAAGGTCGTGGACCATGAGGGCGGTCTTTATAAAAAGTTCAAGAAGGTGGTCTTTTGTAAAAAGACAAATAGAGAGATCTAGCGAGAGGGAGGTATGAACCCTCAGATCGAATCGAGGAGAGATCTGAACCGTTAGATCAAAACGAGAAGAGGTCTGGACCCTTAGATCCAACGGGAGGAGGTCTGGACCCTTTGATCTAAATGAAAGGAGATCTGGAACCTTAGATCTAAAAGAGTAGAGATCTGGACCCTTAGATCCAAACGAGGGAAGGTCTGGGTCATTAGATCCAATCGAGGGGAGGTCTGGATCGTTAGGTCCAATGGGGGAGGGGGGAAGGTCTGGATCGTTAGATCGAATCAAGGGGAGGTCTGGATCGTTAGATCCATTCGAGGGAAAGTCTGGATCGTTAGATCCAAATGAAGGGTGGTCTGGACCATTAGATCCAAACAGAAGGAGGTCTGGACCGTTAGATCTAAACGGAAGGAGGTCTGGACCATTCGATCTCAACTAAGGAAGGTTTCGACCATTAGATCCAAATGAAAGGAGCTCTGGAACGCTAGATCTATACTAAGGGAGGTCTGGACCCTTAGTTCTGATCGAGGGGAGGTCTGAGCCCTTAAATCTAAGCGAGGGGAGGTCTGGGCCCTTAGATCTAAGTGGGGGGGGGGGAGGTCTGGACCGTCTAGATGTACGCAAAGGAGGTCCCGATGGTCAAGATGAACGCCAAGGGAGGTCACGACGGTCACGATGGAACAAAGGGAGGTCTCGATGGTCAAGATGAATGCAAGGGAGGTCCCGACGGTCAAGCTGAACGCCAAGGGAGGTCCTGACGGTCACAATGGAACCAAGAGAGGTCTTGATGGTCAAGATGAATGCAAGGGAGGTCCCGACGGTCAAGGTGAACGCCAAGGGAGGTCCCGATGGTCACGATGGGACCAAGGGAGGTTCCGTATAGAATTTCCAAATAAGCTTTGAACTCTTATCGAAAAAAAATGTTTCTATTTATTTGAGAATTGAGTGAAATGGAGATGCTACTAGGAGGTCGCGGGAGACGCTACGACCAAGGGAGGTCGTAAAGGTGTTACAACCCAAGGAGGTTATGCAGGTGTCACGACTAGGGGTGGTCATGGAGGTGTATGACCATGAGGGTGGTCTTTGGAAGAGGGGAGGTCCTGTGCTAGAGGGTGGTCTTTGTAAAATGGGTGGTTGCGACTGCGAGGGTGGCTACACGGGTGGTCCCGACCAAGAGGGTGGTCTTTGTAAAGTAGGAGGTCGTGACCAGAGGGTGGTCTTGGTAGACTAGGAGTTATGTGCAAGAGAAGAGGTCGTGGGGGTGTTAACCGTGCGTAGTCGATCGAGAGAAGGGATGGATTACACAACAGTAACCAAAAGAAACAAATGCTAGACTGCATTGTCTTAATAGGATGATCCAGCAGAAAAACCAAACGAAGGACCAAATGAACATCCAAGGGAGAATAAGGCAACTCGAACTACGGAGAGTTTCTGTCCACTAGGGACTTACCAATATGGAACTGGAAAGTGGTTAGTCGAAGGCCGCGCTGGCGATGGTGGATCGCAATAATGGAAGAAGCTCCGTGCTGCTAGTAACTTGAGGGAAAGGAGGATGGTCTTCGGTCCTCAAGTTTGCTCTCAGGAAGCAGGTGATTAGCCTATCTGGATGTCTTGGGAGGTCCTGGTCGGAGATGAAGGGAGAGTGGTCTCCCAGGCGTTGATTGCCTGCAGCAAGGCGGTGGAGTGGGTGTGCTGGACAGAGATGAGGGCTTGAGCTGGACCGGAGCTCGAGCTCTCCTGGAGAAAAGGGGAGAATGGGGCTAGCACCGAAATTGGTGAAGAAAAGTAACAAGGAGGTCACAAAGTCTCGGGCAACCATACATATACATGCACGACCTGCCTAGGAGGAGTGTTCGGAATGGTTGAGACTGTTGATGGTATGGACAACACGGTGTAGCAGTTGTGTCGGCTTTTGTGTGACGGGCATTAAATGCCGAAGTAGTACCGCCCTTGTTGAGAAATAGTAGTACCGCCCTTGTTGAGTGGTATGACCGGCCAGTGGTAATACCGCATGATGGTTGGCAGTAGTACCGTGCCAAAGTTTTCAACGGCTATATCAGAGCAGTTAATGCCACTGTTATAGCCGTTGCGGAGCGGTAGGTGAAGTGCGGTAGTACCGCATGTTACTTGGCGGTAGTACCGCATTTCACTGAAAGTTGGGGATTTTCTCCCCATCGGTCGTATTTGTTGGTGGGGGTATAAATACCCCTCCACCTGCTCAAGGACGGGTTGCTAGACCACATTTAACATCTTTAGAGCCTTGAGCATCCCTTCAACACCTCAAATACACTTATGCATTCATTGTGAGGTAGTTGAGCCAAAATTCAAGTGCATTCATTCTAGATTGATCCATTGCACTTGAGTGCCGTCAAGCGAAGGTTGTTGATTCATTACTCTTGGTGTTTTGCCAAACATCTAGATGGCTTGACGGTGTTAGCACGGTGATCTCTTCAAGAAGATTGTGAAGAGGCCCGGTGCCAAGATTGTGAGTGATTTGGTGTTCACCATCTCCGGAGCGGAGGAAGAATAACCACTAGTAATCGAGGGAAGGCTTAATTCGTGGAGCCTGCTTGATTTGTTTAAACTTCCTCAATGTGGACTAGTGAAAACCGGCAGGTTTTCGATACCACGGGAAAAACTTCTGTCGCCATCCACCGCAATTCGCCATCCACTTTGCCGCTCCCCAAAAATTGGGTTTCCTCTCATCTTCCCCACTTCCCTGCGATCCTGTTGGGCCGCTCCTTCGTCAACATCGCCGCTGGAGTCTCGCCGACAGCTAGTCGCGCCGTTTGCCTAACTGTCGTGCATGCCTAGTTGCCGCTCTCTGTTTTCCCAAGCCTCCCTATACGCGTCCCTTTGTTGCCCACGCCTCCGTCGCCCTGGGCATCATTGCCGCTGCCCCTGTTTTTCCCACGCCACGAGCCGAGGAGACGAAGCACTGTGCCCCTCGGGCTCGCTCCTATGTGCACATCGTTGATCCTAACCCGTCCACTGAGTCTGACCCGAGTTGGACCAAGTTGACCGAACCAAGCCATGTCGGACGAGCTAGACTCGAGTCTGACCGAGCCCAAGCCTACTTGGTTCAACCCAACCTCTCAATTGAGCTACATGGATCCTACGCTGTCACCTCATCTTGCTGTAGCCCATGTAGCAAAACCGGGCTAATTGAGTGTCATGTAAGAAAAACCACCGAGCAAAACAACATCAGGGGGTTAAGTGCACTGGCTTTGCAATGCGAGAGGGTTAAATGTTCGGTTTTTTAGGTTAGAGGGTTAGGTGGCCGCACAACGATACTTCAGCAGTCAAATGGACATTTTTCAGGATTAAATAAAGTTCGGAAAGACTAACTCGACTACTCGTAGAAAACGAGCAAGTGAAGCGGCACGATCTTATCCATCTCAATTCCAAACGTACAGCAATTCACTGGCCAGGTACTAACAATCAAGGGGCCGCTTTACTGTAGAAATTTCACAGAAACAATCCAGTTTTTATAGAAATCAAGGAAAAATCCAGGTTGACCTGAAGTTGTTTGCAGTTGCGCCGAATTCAACTATGAAATTTCTTCGTTCGAGACACGGCCTAAAATTTCTTGGTGTTGTCTTGGCAAATTGTAAAATGATACGATTAGTTTGGAATAACTTTTCCTATCCAACAAAACAAAGACAAGGTGTTCTACAAAGTTCAAACTAAGACCTCGTTTGGAAGGCGAGATTTTTTTTCTAATTTTTGTGATACCGAACTGTTCGTGTAAAATTCATGTGAATTATGTGTTCCAAATAGACCAAAATCGGCAATCAACAATCAGCTTTTTTTTTCCTCGGCAGGTCGAGGTTTAAGATCGCCAAATCCATGGTGCTCCAGTTTTACTAATCCTGAATTCTTATTCAGCCTCTTTCTAGAACTCTCTACTAATCGTTTAATCCTAATGAACATTTTTATGAAATAATCATTTTCTTGAAAAAAAGTAATTTTTATTAATAACACATTACAAACTTTATTTTCAATTCTAACTCTTTTAGCCACACCCTCATTCATGGCATGACAAAACAACATTGCCGCGATAGTCATCATGGTATAGCCAAATATTTCCACTTCACCACCTGTAGGGCAGTGTTATTTGGCTGCGCATCACCAGTGGTGTGGCAAGAAATACCATTTAGCTAAACTTACCATGTGGTTTGGTAGTGCTGTCACGCTACGACGTGGCTAAAAGGATCACATTTGAATATAAAGTTGGCAAATGGTTAGTAATAAAAAAAATGAAAAATGAGTTAATTAACAAAAAACAGTTAACTCCTAATCTTGGCATCATTCCCACTTTTCTTCCCTTAAAAAAGCAAAATTGAAAAGCAACTGTTATGAAACCTAACTATGGGTAAAAAGACTAAACTGCCCCTGGAGGGCTTTCACCTGTTTGAGCTATAAACATGAGGACTCCCATGTATAAGATACATGTGAATAAAGATATTGGATCCTCCTCTATACATTGCGTCTCTCTTGCTGTTCATTGTGTGATTAATCTGTGTCAATGTTGCAACGACTACCGTTATCTTAACACGTTATCAGCATGAAGCTTTTCAGATCGGGTATGTTGTTCTATACATTGATGATTAGATCAATCTTGTTTTCTTGGCTCTAATCACAGATTGATTTGTGATTTGTTTGCATGATCCGATCTAATCTGTTTCTAGTGATTTAATTCTATAAATTAATTGCTAGACCGTAGATCAATTATTTGCTAAGTATGATTAAAATTGTGAGCAGCATGGCGCCACTGCTCTAGTCGCTGCCCGATGCAATGCCCCAGCAGCCGGCGCTGAGCTACGCCACCACAAGCGGCGCCGTGTTGAGCCGCGAGCATCCGAGGTCGCCACCGCAGATCGGCCGAGCCGCACCTCCCGCCGTCGGCGCCGCCCGGCCACACCGCCACCATGCTCATGGGTTGCTCGCCACCGTGGTCGCCGCCGCCAGCCTTGCTGCGCCTCCGCGCCTTGTGCCGTGCCACGCCGACCGTTGCCGCCCATAGGCCGCCCGCACCCGTCGCGTCGTCAAGATGCCGCCGCCCGACGCGACGCCGCAGTGTGCTTGCGGCCGCGCGCCTCAGCGTCACCCATGTCGCTCGCGTCGAGCCTCGCCGTCTTCGCCACCGTGGTCCGAACATCGTTACGCCGCGTGCTCAGCGCACCTGCTGCGCCGCGCGGCACCATGCCCACGCCTCCGCACCGCCCACCGGCCCAAAGTCGCCTCTACCGCCGCAACGTGCCCAAGGCTGAGCCTCCACCTCTGTGTCGTGCCGCCACCGCGCGCATTCGTGTGTTGCGCCTTGCCAGATGCGTTGCAACTTGCGCGTTTGCTCGCCCGCGCGAGCCTGTTGTCACGCCCGAGACGGTCGAGCGACCCCGCCACCTCGTGAGCCACTGTCGTGCCCGCCAGCTACGCAGCTCCGCCACGCCCCCGCACCTTGCGCCGCACTAGTACCTCTCGGGCGCCGTCACCACCACTAGGAGGGACACTAGGGAAACCCTTGTACCCCACCCTCTTTTAACACAGATGGGCCAAGGTGGGCCGGATTTCTAGTACAGGATTTTTGTGAAAAGGCCCTCCAATTTCAGAAAAAAAAGCGAGATAATTTTGCAGGTAAGGCGATGTTGCGGTAAACCCCTTGGAATTCTGAAAAATTAGGAAGATTTTTTTGCGACTAAGAATTTTTTTTGTAAAACCTCTGGACTTTTGAGAAATTACGGTGGATATCGGATTTTCGTATATTCTTGTGGTTTGAACCCTGAAGTTCTTGTAATTCCAATGATGAATTATCAAATTCTAAAATTTTCATTTGACCTTAGAAACTGAATTTCTAAGGTATATGAGCTTCTATAAATTGTGAAATCTTAGACCTAATACACCTTGGAAGCATCATTTTTTTATGGTTTATTTTTTTCCTGGTATTGTGTGTTTTGGAAATTAATTGATGGTTTTAGTAATTCTAAAAATTGCTTCCAGCATTTAAAATTATCAGAAAAATCTCAAAAATACCAGGAAAATTGTGAAAAATGTATAAAATTATATACTAACTAGATAAAATTAATATTTACATTTTTGCACTCGTTTCATACATTTAAAATGCTTTACCCGCTGTAAACATAGAAAATTGCATGAATTATGTAGGACATGTTTGACATCACTAAGTGGATATTCGTTTGTCCTATATAACAGCAACGATAAGTCCACATTATGCTCTATAGAGACCTGTAGCAATCTGCTAGTTATCCCTTAACTTTGTAAAGATGTCGTTTTCTTGCACGAGTTGCATTAGTACTATAGATTCAGCTACTGTCGAGCTTGGTCCTGCTCCTGTTGAGCATCTCTTATCTTTTGCTTTAGGCTGGAACCTTATGCATTATATCGTTATTTTCCAGATGCCATAAATAAGACAATGGTTTTAAGTTGTTCTATTAAAGCATTATTTCCTGCTGAATAGTTGATTAAATATGCTTAATATAGCATATTGACAGTAGTATATTTTACTTGTAGTAAAATAATTAATCTAGCATGGAATAAATTTTGCAAATAATATGCTAGAAAATTCAAAATATGTTGTCATGCCTTGCTAACAAAATATTGTACATGTGCTCTTGATATCTAATAAGCCTCAATTCACTAGCTTATAGTGCACAAATGCTTAGATGGCAAAAGGCAAACTATTTTTCTCAGTAGCACCAGACCAAACCTAGTTATATGTTGATCTTTGATAGATCACTTTGGCTAGAAAACACTATATTCCTCAAATAAGTACAGAATAACTTCAGCCCTAAGACTTGGACTCTATATAACTCTATTCTCCACCACACTGATTTCTTAATTGAAGAACTTTGTAAGCAGAATGTTACAGAGTATATATTGGTTTCATGCCAACAAAATTGTACTCCGGTTGAAGTATGATTGCAAATCTTTGCTAAAACTCCGAGTTGATTTCAAGCAAATGCATGATGCACACGCTATCACTCGGGATTTTTATAGTTGGCATGAAAAGGGGGAGGATATTGGGCTTGTGTGGGATATTCGAACCTAAGAGGCATAGAAAAATGTTCAAAACAATAGTCATGATAGGCACAGTGGCATATCCTAGGTTAAAGCCAGAAGCAAATTAGCTCAAAGTAATAAATTAATCTAGTTTATTTTGGGAGATAATTAAAGTAAATTGCATGATTATTATCCTTATCCCGTTGATATGGAAAATGGTATTTCTGCAATTAACGATACCCATGCTGTTGGCAACCACAGTCATTGCACCCCACGAATGGCAATTGATTTGTGTCTTCAGCAATATGTTAACCGCGAGCATGCGGGAATGCACACGGCAAATCGATGGCCATAGTCGCACATATGCCATGTTGGCTATACACCAAAGTGTGACATACTCATTGGAAATGACACATGCATAAATTGTTAAGTACGGTCTGCAACTGCATCACCACCAGAAGCCATATCATTTGCTTGAAGCAAATATAGCTATCGAAATAAAATATTATGACCTATTGGATTTTGTTGATCCTGAATGATCTAAATTTGGTCATGTTAATTCTGGCATTACAAATTAAGATAAAGTATACAATTTATCATGCTTAATTAAATATGATGTTCCTGTTGAACAATAAATATTCCTATCGAATAGTTATATTATTTGGGCGATTCAACTATATTTGAAGTCCAGAAGTTCGAATGTGCCCATGATAGGGGAATTTTGTGGTATGCTATTTAAAAAAGATCGAATCTTGGCATTGGTGTCACAGGGTCGGATCGACGAAGAAGTATTGGAATGCAGGTTGTAGCTGTGTTGAGAAATCAGTCGATGTCCAGAGCCTGGTGGCATGGCAAGGACGCCGTGATGCCAGGAGTCGCGCGACCGAGTTTCTGGAAGCGACATTGGATAGAAGAGGAGAACGAGATTGGAGTTTTCTGATATATTACTCGTCTTCAAAATAAAGTCTCTCTCTTTTTAAATAGAGAGCCTAGCGATCTTCCTAAGAATTGTAATCGAATTGCAGAAACAAACTAGTAGATACTTCCCAATATATACTACGAAACAGAATCGGAGAAGCTCCTGCGTATACTGTTTCTAATCTGGCACAATTGGTAAGTTTGTTGATGCAACCAATTCGGACTGTGAAGACACGTCGGCCAGCAGCTGCTTCTTGCGTCGCCTATACGTGATGCCCCACATGACATCTCTCCCCGCCTTTTCAAATAGCTCGTCCTCGAGCTTGAATGAAGCATAAGCTGCTGAAATTGCTCTAAATCTTCCTAAGATGCACTTGTATCGGCCATATTTTCCCATTGAACCAGAATTTGTAAATGATCACGAGCCTGACGAGACTTAAGCACTTTAGCCGGTTGAGGATAGACCCGACCATGCAAGATAGTAGGTAGTGGTGGCAGTACTTGTGGAGATGGACCAATAAATGGTTTCAACAAACTAACGTGAAACACATCATGAATCTTTGCACGAGATAGCAATTGCAAACGATATGCCACTGACCCGATTTTTTTGTAGAATTTGTTAAGGTCCAAAATAATGAGGTCCCAATTTCCCTCTTGATGACAGTGATAATGATGTGGTCAGACGATGATGTAAACGAAGCCAAACCCATTGACCTTCAGAAAATTCTAGCTCACAATGATTTTTATCATACTGACACGTATAAGTTTGTTGTGCGAGCAATAAACAATCATGAATTTCTAACAAGAAGTTGTCCCGATCCTGAAGCAATAGGTCCACGGCCGGAAGTCGCATGCTCCCTTGATCATAAGAACGCAAGTTTGGTGATTCCCATCCATAAACCACCTTAAAGGGCGACGCACGAAGTGATGTCTGGAATGAAGTATTATAACAATATTCGGCCCAGGGTAAGCAGCGAAGCCATTGTTTAGGACGATCCCCAATAAGACACCGGAGATACATGACAATAATCTTATTAACCACTTCTGATTGACCATCGGATTGACGGTGAAAAGAAGAACTGAGATGAAGCTTAACACCTGCCAATCGAAAGAGTTCAGACCAAAAATTGCTGGTAAAATCTGAATCACGATCACTGAAATAGATGTCAGAATGCTATGGAGACAAACGATCTCGCTAAAGAACAAGTGAGCCACAGAATAAGCTGTGTATGGATGAGCCAGTGGAAGAAAATGTGCAAATTTGGAGAAACGATCTACCACCGTGAGAATCACTGTCTTTCCATGAATACGGGGAAGTCCTTCAACGAAATCCATGATATGTTCGCCCACACAGTAGAAGGTACTTCTAAGGGCTGAAGCAACCCAGCCGGATGCAATTGTTCTCCTTCAATTATCACAAGAGTGAATATAATCCTGTACGACGGTGCGAGCATTTGGAACATGAAAGTCAACATGAAGATGATGAAGTGTTTTCTGAATACCTTCATGACATATACTGTGGGCGAGCCGAAGGATGGAAGATAATAATGCTGATGTTGCCGGTACGTATACACGACCATTATACGTGACGAAGCCAACGGTGATTGCCCAGGGACCACATTGATGACTAGCTAAAATGGCCAACTGCAAAGACTACATAGCTGCATCGTCCTGTAAACTTTGTCGCAAGTCAATGAATAATGAAAATTGTGGCGATGAAATAGTCAGAGATGCTAACAGTAGTGCTGTGTCGCGCCGAGACAGGGAATCAGCAACTACATTTGTGCTGTCAGGTTTGTACTTGACGAAAAAATCATAACCGAGTAGTTTACTGACCCATTGATGCTGCAGAATTGTCGAAAGTCTTTGATCAAGCAAGAATTTTAAGTTATAATGGTCGGTACGTACCAGAAACTTTCACCCCCATAAATAAGGACGCCAATGACGAACTGCTTGGACGAGACCAATTAATTACCATTCATAAGCTACGAGGGAAGCATGTCGTGGTGCAGTTGGGCGACTGAAATAGGCAATAGCTCATATGCCTTGATGTAGAACCACACAAAACCATATCCTAACACATCACACTCAACAATAAAATCAGCATGGAAATTGAAGGGATACGGGTAGGCTACACTATCTGGCAATTCAAAAATTCTATCACGTAAACCAGGATGCCACGCAAGCAAGAGATCATAGATCGTTACCACTAGACGCACAGTGCAGCGGAAGAAGAGTTGGAGCAGCCTGATCCAACATAGAGCACGTCGATAAAGTGGTCGTAGTCGATCATCCAGTGTCCTCGATGTCGATCGTATCCTTCAGCAACCAATCGTGTTCCTTGTGAAGATCGTGGATCGTCCTCATTGAGCACAACAGTAATCGCAGTAGCATCTCTATGGTATCCACACGTCTAGGGATGGAACATCGTACACCAGTGTACTAGCATCGACTCGCACGGTAGGGCTCTCCAAGAAGATGGCTGCTAGAGTTTCGGTGGAGCAACTAACGTCGTCTATCTCTCTCTCTCAACCCAACAGCCTCATGCATCCCCTAATAAAGTGCCCGTGACGGATCCTATCTGAACACGTTTGTTCCAACCCATTAAGTGTGCAACTCTGTAGGTTCATGCGTAATTGGTTGTGACTCGAAAACTCCTTTTCAACCATGAGTCGTTAGCGGTTCCTAGCAGGACGTAACGATTCCCGAATACACATAAATTATATCAGACGAACCTTAATGCAATATGATCTATGACTAGGTCATTATCACTTATGACCAGCTCGTATCTCTATATGACCAGTTCATATTTAGTCATGATCAGTTCGTAACTCCTTACGACCAGTTTACGACTAGTTAGTGATCATGTTCGACCAGTCTATGACTAGTTCGTATCTCCATACGACTAGTCCATATCTGATCGAACTGAACGACTAGCCTGTGCATTCTCCATTTGCGTCACGATATCTGGTTGAACTCCAGGTGAGATAATTTATCATCCATGTATTGTTCAATACTTGCTCGATCAAGTGACGTATAACTTCATGTGGTCGACTCTTCGACTACTAGCGACATGGCCATGCACTTTCTTTATCCGACCACATCGAGGGCCCAGAGATATCTCTCCTATTATGTTAGGAGGGGCAAATCTCATATCCGACCAGTCACATTCCTCCACATGTTTCATAACATACTCGAAAGCTACCTTTATAACTACCTAGTTACGGAGTAGCGTTTGGCAGCCCCTAAGTATACTATTACACATGTAGGAAACCATGCTGATCCTAGGTCTAAGGATTATACATCATCATTGCTTGAGACCAACTGATGACACATAAAATCATAACAATCTCAATAGTGTCTCAAGGTGGGTCAATCCAACACCATGTTCTCTAACATGTGTTCACATTATTGATTCGACATCCCTATATCCATGACCGATGAAACATAGTCATCAATCAATACATGTGCTACTTGATAAGTCACTAGTGTTCCGACCAGGGATACATTTAGACATCATATAAGTTAAAGAGCTTCACCAACAAGTCACACACTTGTTAATCTATATAACTGATGATTCGTTCAAGGAACGTAATAACATTTATTCTATAACTCATAAACATAGATATGATACAATCATCTCTAAGACTACCTCTACGGCATATCACCAACAGAAACTTGGTAACTACAACACGAGAGCCTGCCAATGCCAATTTAAGACGAAGAAAAGCGTCTTGAGCGTCTGATGTCCAATGAAAAGCCTCACGCTTAAGCAAGCTTGTCAATGGTGCTGCAATAATGCCAAAATCACAGATGAACTTTCGGTAATAGCCAGCCAAACCAAGAAAGCCACGACGGCTTTGGTGATGTAGGGCGACCAAGAGGATACGCATGCGATTTTAGTTTGATCGACTGCAACACCCTCGACCGAGACGACATGGCCTAGATAAGCCATCGTAGTGTCATGAAGGGAACATTTGGAGCACTTCAAAAATAAGTGATGGCACCGTAGGTGCTGGAGAACCGTGCGGAGATGTCGCAAGTGTGTCGACCAAGTCAGACTGTAAATGAGGATGTCGTCGAAGAAAACCAATACGACACGGCGAAGGAAATCCTGGAGCACCATGTTCATCAGAGCTTGGACTGTCGGTGGGGCGTTAGTTAGACTGAACAGCATGACGAGAAATTCAAAAAGGCCCTGATGAGTGCGAAAGGTGGTTTTAGCCACATCTGCCGAATTCATCAATACTTGGTGATAACCAGAACGTAAATCCAATTTAGTAAAGAATTTGGCACCGCGAAACTCATCTAGTAACTAATCCACGATCGGACTAGGAAATTTATCCTTGATAGTTTGGTCATTGAGGTTGCGATAGTCGACACAAAAATGTCAAGAGCCATCCTGTCGAACCCGGGAGCGAAGGATCCCGGATTCTCTGTGTCACATACAGTAGTCCAGGAAGAGCTAGTGTGCACAGTTGAACAAAAGGTGACATCAAAACCATAATATGCGATACATTCATAATAACTTGAGTTTGTTACAAAAGGACATAATACAACAAGCAAAATACTACGGAAGCATAAGTAAAAGGTAGACCACACGATTCGCCACAGGCAATCGTCTGGGGGCGTAGCCTAGTCGCCCAAATTCTCTCCCTCCTCGTAGTAGGGTTGATGTATTCCGCAAGTTACACCCAATAACATATTATAATGCATGACGGTATAACAAAGGATGGCTTAAAGGGTTGATTTTGCATAAAGCAATGTTTTCTTTTTTAATACCTGTACTAAGTTCCAAAGCAGTTATTCTATATCTAAAATTCAATTTGTAAATTCTAAAGTTTTATAGTAGGATAACCCCCATACAAGAGTGGTGAAGGATACCCTCCTATCACATGGCTACCCGCCCGATTTCCGATTGGATAAGATATCCAGAATCATTTGATAATCTTTTGAAATCAAAACCAAAAATCTAACTTTGCATTGGCTTTGCTTCAGCATGTCCATGACCGTGGACACGGCTATTCGAATAGTTTTACACTCTGCAAAAGTTGTACAGCTTGACCCACATGACAAAATCATCTTATAATGTTCGTCTGACACACTTCCATAGGTGTGCGACTAAGTGATATCACAAGGCCTTTACAATGCACCATCTTGATCTAGAAATTTGGTCTCTTGTCTTTTCTGAACTTTGATTTGTAATCTTAACTTGACTGTCTTGCCCTGTTAATTTCTTTAGATGGTTAAAGTGTATCGTGATCAAAGAGGAGATTAGCATGGAGTTCTTCTATGCTTGTTGCAGAGTTTGGGAACAAGCAGGAGTGTAACTTACTTCACCAAAGAAAAGAAAGTGAAGGGCCACATAATTGGATTCGAGACAAATGTGTATTTCATCGTGAGGATTGGAAGCCACATCCGCCATGACAGCATGAAGTGCCACGATGAGCTTGAGGACATGTTTGTAGTCAAAGTTGCTCGTAAAGCTATTCGAAGGATTTACAGATTGCACCAGATCAATTTGTCCAAGTTGGTTCTAAAGTATGTGATGCAAGTAGCATCAGTACCAGCCGTTCCTGAACCAGAAGAAGAGTTGAGAGAATCCTCAGTCTAATTGCTAGTTCCTTTGCCGTCACCCACTCCACCCAGTCCAGAAGAAAGGCGTCGAATCACCGACAATCGTCAAGAGTATCTTCGTCGATTCGTTCCAGCAGTTCATCCAGAGTCTCCACCAGCAGTTCGCAACTTGTGGGTGTTCTACAGTGACTTGGAGCTAGAAGTTGAAGAGTGTTTGTTCTCTATTCCAGAGTGGGAGCTGTCCTATTAGAATCTTTAGTAGCGCGCTTAGATCGTTCTTACAATAGGTCTTTATTTGGGTTGTGTGTAAGTGGGAGCTGCAGTTTTGCTGTCAAGCATTATGTTGCAGTCACACTGAGGCTTTAATTTGAAGAATTTACTTGTTCGTTCATAGCGTCTCAGCTATGTCATCTTTGTCTTTTGCCTTTGGGTATAATTTATTTCCCCTAATTAAGTTATTTATGTCTTCTCTATCCTGTTCTATCTCATCTATTGTGCTATTCCCTCTCGTCTACATTGCTTTTCTATCTTACCTACTAAAACCTGGGGAGAATCGTCGCAGATGGTTGACACTCGCAACACATCGAGCCGTACTCAATCAGATGATGCTAATGCCAATGTCAGTGCTACTAGCCAGTCACCAGTCCCTTGAGCCGCAGATCCAAGCATGGCACAACTTCTAGCAGCTTAGACTCAATTCATGAGTGCAATGATGCAAAATATGAACAGTGTGATGACTCAGCAAAGTCAGACCGCTGCTGCAATAGTCAACTTGTTGAATCAGAACGATCAGAATAATCAAGCAACAGCTGTTCCTCCACTAGCTCATCACCATTCCAAGTTATCAGAGTACATGAGGACTCGTCCACCTACGTTTTCGCATTCGTCGGAACCTTTGGACGTAGAAGATTGGCTTTGCTCTGTTGAGAAAAAGCTAGCAATTGCTCAATGCAATGATCGTGAGAAAGTTCTTTATGCTTCACATCAACTGGAGGGTACAGCCGCAGAATGGTGGGAGAACTACATCGCAGCTCATGAGAATTCGCAAACCATTACTTGGGAAGAATTTTCAACAACTTTTCATCAAGCGCACGTTCCAGATGGTATTGTGGAAATGAAGAAGAATGAATTTCGTGAACTACAGCAAGGAAATATGTCTTTGGGTGAGTATCTCAACAAGTTCACTCAACTTTCGCGCTATGCTTCAGAAGATGTTGCTACAGATAATGCATGTCAAAAGCGATTCAAGCGTGGACTTAATCCCGGTTTGAAAGTGCCAGTTGTTGGAGATGATTATGTGGATTTTCAGCATATGGTGGATAAAGTCGTACTTATAGAAGATTCTCGTCGTGAGTTGGACGAGTCTCGCAAAAGGAAGATGATACAATATGGAGCTCACAAAAATCAGCTACAAAGAGCCAGAACCAATGCCCAGTAGCCTTTTCTTCCCAATAATTCATCTGTTGGATTCAAAACCCCTGCACCAGTATCTCATGCAGGAAACTTAGGAATTCCCAATGTCAATAATAGCAACAATCATCAACCTCAGAGAAACAACAATCCAACTACAGGAATCCAATGTTACAGCTGTCATGAGACAGGTCATTATACTAACAAGTGTTCGCAGAAGCAAGGGCCGACACCAATTCCTTTCAATTTGGGAGCTACGCTAGTTAGGACTTCGTTGCTAGGAGCCGGAAGAGGAATCCCTCAGACTCCAAATTAAGCTACGAGGACGCCATCAACTGTAGCAAGAGGAAGGCTAAATCACGTCACTACAGAAGAAGTTCAACCAGTTCAGAACGTCGTTTATGGTAAGTCTTTAAGTTAGACATGCGTCAGAACCTATTCTCTAGTCAGCTCGAATCTCGGGGACGAGATTCCCTTTAAGGGGGCAGGTTTGTAACATCCCAAAAATTTGGTCTATTTTTGAAGTTTTAAAAGTAAAAAACAACCATTTGAATTTTTTCTATTAAAGTTAAAGCTTAATTGGAATTTTCAGAGATCAAAAACAATTTAATATGATTAATATCAACATCAACTATTACCAAAATTATTTTATTTGGATTCTATGTGCTTGGATATATTTTCTAGATTTTTCTAGAATTCATTTGCTATTTTCTATTGGCTATTGGATTTTCAGTATTTTCTAAAAAAACAACCTATTAAATTCTCAAAAAAGTCTCTTAGGCTGAATTCCTTCACTCGGCCCAATCCCATTTCCTTTTCGGCGCTTCTCTTCTTGGCCCGTTCTGGTTTTCTCAGTGCGCCAAACTAGCCGAACTCTCCTTTCCTTTTTGCTTTCTTTTCGCTGCGCGTGGACCACCTTGTCAGCCACTCGCAATGCCATGTCGAGTCCTTCTTCCTCACGGTGCCTGCGCCCATGTTTGTGTTCATCCCGAAAGCCTTGCGCCGGCTCCCTTGTGGATTCCTCTCCTCCGTGCCTATATAAGGCCGCCCCTCTATGTCTTTTCCTTTTCCTGTGCCTCCTTTACCGAAACCCTAAATCCTCCCTACCGATTTTGTTCTTGTTGCTCCGGATTTCGTCAAGAACCGAGCAGCCATCGGAGTTCTTCGTAGTGGGATTGCGCCGCCGACGTTGTCGCCTCATCGTCGTCGACCACGACATCGTCTTCGTTGTTGTCTGGGCTACCTCCAGAACCTCTCCGTGTCACCAATTCATCGTCGGAGCTGTAGTTCGACAAAACCCGAAGCTTCTCCACCGCCAAAACCTCGTCGCCGGCCACCACCATTCACTCCGACCACCAGTGAACACCTCATTAGATTCACAATAGTGTTCTCTACATGTTGGTGCCACTCATCGCCGGCGAAGCCCCGTCGTTCGCCGTTGACCTTGGGGACTCCAGCCTGCCACGTGGTCGTAATCTTCTACGACTAGGTGATCGAAACTATTTTTGACTAGGTGGTTGAAACTCTTCTATGACCAGTAGTCGTAACCGTCCACGACCGGGCAGTCATAGCCACCTTTCGACCAGTAGTAAAAAATCCTACGACCAGTAGTCGTAACTGCCCATGACCATGCAGTCCTAATATTCTACGACCACGTGCAGTCAAAGCCTTTTGACTAGTAGTCGAATCTCCTTCCAAGCACGCGTGGTCGAAAACGTTGAACAATACTCGAAACTCCTTTTTGAGTATTTCTTTAGGGTTTCATTCTTCCAGATGCCATATCTTTTGAATCCAAACTCCGATTCAGTCCATTCAAATTCCTAAATTCATCTAAATTCGAGATCTATTTATCTGATGTTTTTATTTAATTTTTGGAGTTTGTTTTCTTTCTGTTATTTATTTATTTGTTTTGTTTGCGAGTAGACGTTGATACTTCGGGAAGTTTTGAGCAATAAGGAATGCACCAAGATCAAGATCAATCCCAGGATTTATTCCAAGGAAAGCCGTAGTCCTTCAATCATTTTGAACCTATGATTTTAAAAGTATATTGTTTTATACAATTGCATGCTATCTTTATACAAATTGTTTTGGGATTATGTCTCCTTTGATTATTTGGATGCCATGAATCCTTTGTCACCATAGCATGGATAATTCTAGTTGGATATATTTGTATCACCAACATGGGTAACGTACAAATGCTTAGTTATGCTTAATTACGATGGGTTCATTATCACATGTGTCATAATGATTAATCTTGACTTAATGATATATGGAATCGTGGTGGTTAATCACTCTTGTTAAAATTTGTGTACCATGATAGGGTATATCATTAGTCTTAGTTAAACAAAATGGTTTTCGCTCGAGTAAGTGGATGGTGGATAAGATTGAGGGTGTGGTTTAGCACGTCGTGGGTTTGTGGTAGTCTCGCCTGAGTAACTTGTCAAGGACTTAATCTTGTGCGCCATTGAACTGGGCCTTTTGTACAACCACATGCCTGATGGGACGGGCCTAACCTAGTAAGTTGTGGAGTTTTGGCTTTTGACTACTCAGGTAGTATATGGGTGGAGGTGTGTATCCTTTTCTAAGGTCACATCGTCGGACAGTTCGTTGCATCCCTGTCCAACGTTGTGCGTCAACTCACGGTGAGGTTTGGGGGGGGGCTGTATGCACAACGGGAGAGTCAATTGTTAAGATGAAATTTCTGAAAGGTTTTGTTGTGGTCAACTCTGATCTAGTTGATTGCATCTTGTGGGTAAAGTGTACAACCTCTGTTTAGTGTTAATTGATCTATTCGAATAGCCGCGTCCTCAGTTATGGACGTGTCTGAGGATTTCACATGTAAGATAGAGTTTCTTATAAAATGAGTCGAAGTGTGAATGGGAAGTTCACTTGATGAATATAATGTTTGGTGAACGGGTAATTCACTTGGTGGTTTGTCTTGGGAAGTGAATGGGTAGTTCACATGTTGTTTCGAAGCAATGGTTTAATTATTTATTATTGTTTTCAACTACACATTTCAATCTATTTATTGTATTTATCATCAATGTTGTTTTCTACAAAAGAACCATACAGCTAACCTTTGTCAGGTTGTGCATGAATACTATTTGCATACATTTCCCTACGACTTGCTAAGTGCTTTATGTACTCACGGCTTTACGCCTTTGTTGATTAGTTGAAGAATATCAAGCTACTCAAGAGTTATTTCAGAAGGAGGACTACGAAGGTTTTGCAGATTAGGATGTGTTCTCCACTCAATTGCCTGTGGGCATGTTGATTGGCCTTTTCAAGAGTTTCGTTCCGCTGCAAGAGTTTATTTGTTTCTTTAGCCCTGCATAGCAAGTTAAGTAAACATTGACCATAAGGTCCAGTTATTATTATTATTTGTTACTCTGAGATCTTTTTAGTTAATTCGAATAAATGGATGGTATTTCATCACTGTTTCCTGTGTGAGCTAGCTACTGATTTGGGATTAGTTCAGAATACACAGAGCGTTCCTGTAACATCCCAATTTTCAGAGCTTTAAAAATCTTTTAAATAGTTAGTAGGAGAAAATCACCATTTGGATTTTATCTGAATTTAAATCAAAAGCTTAATATGGACTTTGTACATCAAAACAATTTAATATGATTAAAGTCAACATCAACAATGGTCAAAACTATTTTATTTGGATTCTATGTGCTTGGATATATTTTCTAGATTTCTCTAGAATTTTTCCAAGTTCATTTGCTATTTCCTATTGCTTATTTGAATTTCTGGTATTTTCTTAAAAAGAAAACCTATTAAAATCTCAGTTAAAACTCCTTGGGCCGATTTCCATCGTGCGGCCCGTTCTTATTCGATTAAATGACTCAAGATCGGCCCAATCCGCGTGCGCGTTAGCCAGCAGCGTCCGCTTGCTTGCTTCTCTGCCGGTGGGCCGTGCTTTTTGTCTCGCTGCTAGTGGACCCGCCTTCGTCTTCATCTCCGCGCTGCCTTCGTCTTCGCGGAGTCCTACTCATGCCGCCATTGGAGCTTCTAGAAGATCGTCCGACAAACGGACTTGCTATCTAAAACCTTCCGGATGTCGTGGCCAAATCTTATCTCCTATCTCAGCACGTCCATATCTGCTTTCAATCTGCACTGAATCAAACTCTATCTCTTAAACCGAAACGAACTCGAAGAAATCCCGAATTGGGGATTCCTTATCCCGTGCCATCCCGGCCCTATAAAAAGCACCCCGATGTTCGCCCTCACCTCCTCATCCTAGAGTCGCCACCCATTGATCCCCAATCGCTGCAGCGCCGCCATAATCTGAGCTTTAGGGTTTTCGCCGCCGTCGGTTTTTCTTCGATTGCACCGCCGCCGTCATTGCCGCGTCGAAGTGGAGAACGCCATCGGGACCGCCGTCACCGTAGCTACCTCCAGAGACCACCCACATCGCCGGAGTCACGCCGAAGCTCTCGTCTGACAATAATCGATCTGCTCCACCGCTTCAACCTCGCCACCAGTCGCCACCGTTGTCCTCGACCACCCGGGAGTACACCAGGAGGTATGCAATAGTCTCAGCTACGCGCTGGTACCACCCACTCTCGCCGGCAAGCCGCCGTCCGCCGTTGCCGTTGGAATCCGAGCGCCGCCTGTCTCGCCGTCACCCACGTCGGCGCCAGCATCATCCTCTCTGCGTGTGTGTCAGCCACGTGGAGTCCAGTCAGCACCCACGCACAAGCTTACGTGGTAGATCAGATTCCATCCAACACCCCGGTTCGGTGAACCCAGTCCACTGTGAGCCATGAGGCTGACATGTGGGTCCCGCATGTCAGATTTTCTTTTTAATTCCTTTATTCCGAGCGCTGACGTCATCGTTGCGCAATAATCCAATTTTTCTTCAGAGAAATAATTTGGATAATTCAATAATTCTTTTTTAGGGTTTTCTTTAGATTTTCAAACTTCCCAAGCTCATATCTTTTGCATCCGAACTCCGATTGAGCCCATTCAAATTTCTAAATTCATCTAAATTTGAGATATATTTATCTGAGATTTTTATTTAATTTTTGGAGTTTTTTTGCCTTTGTTATTTATTTGTTTTGTTTATTTGCTTTCAATTGCGAGTAGACGTCGATACTTCAGGAAGATTTGAAGAAGAAAGGGCACCTCAAGAGCAAGATCAGTACTTAGACCTATTTCAAGGCAAGTTATACCTTTGATCATATTGAACCCAGTTTTCAAAAGTTATATTGATTCAAAGTATTGCATTTACTTTAATTATTTATTTCAATGTTTTTGGGATTAGTTAATATCCAATTTGTTATGACCTCCTTGTCTAATTGTATGCCATAATCTTTTGTCACCCTAGTTTGGTTTAGTTGGTGCTATTGTATTACCAACGTGGGTTGGTTAGATACGAGTAGATTGTTTAGCCATGCTACGAGTCATCATCTCATGTAACTTGCAAATACAAACTTGACTAAGTGACTATGGAACTATGTGATAAAAACTGTGTGTACTATGTGTCATTACTCGTTGATGGCATGTGTTGCACTTAACCAACAGGGTGGAAAAAGGTTTTGGATAGGGGCAAGTGGTCCTGTGTACTTTTATGGTGGATCTGTGTTGGCGGGAATGATAGGTTAGAATTTGGAAGTCTTGCCTCGGTCAATTAAGGACTTAACCTTGTGCGCCATTGAACTGAGCCTTTCGTACAACCACATGCCTGGTATGGGACGGGCCTAACTTAGTAAGTTATAGAGTCTTGACATTGATTACTCAGGTTGTAGATTAGCTGTGTCGGATTGGGTGGAGGTGTGTACTACCAGGTAGTCGCATCATGGGACGGTTCGCCGTTTCCCTGTCCAACGGTGTGCGTCTGTGGCGGCTAAGCATACCGGGAGTGTCAATGTCGAGATGAAGTTTCTGAACTGTTTTGTTACGGCTAGTGCTAGCTACACTAGTTGTATCTTGTGGGTAAAGTGTGCAACCTCTGCAGAGTGTTAACCAATCTATTCGAATAGCCGCGTCCACGGTCATGGACATGCTCGGGGATTTCACACGAGGGGTAGATTTTCATAAAAACCTTGGGGAGGGAGCTGTGTGACTTAAGTCATATGGCTATGTGAATAACTTGTTTACTTGTATTCAAACTGCAAATACTGCATTTCCGCAAAAGAGCCACAGAAGCCATTCCTTTGGAATAAGCCATCATGTATAATTGCATTTCTGTGGTATGACTTGCGAGTACGGTTGTGTACTCATGCTTGTTGTAAAACATGCAACAGAAGAGGAGGAGTCATCGCCTGCTTTCGAGGAGGAGTTCATCGAAGGTGCTAGATCGTAGGGTCTTGATCCCAGTCAGTTGCATGTGGTGAATTGATGGGATTCCGCTGAAGTTTCTTTGTTCCGCTGCTATTTTATTTTCTTTGTCAGCCCTGCATGGCTTAATAATTGTACAATCGACCATAAGGTCAAAACAACTATTTGTTATCAAATTACTCGTTTATGTTATTAATCGCTTGTGTGGATCGATATTCACCTCTGTTGACACTGTGTGCACTAGCGTGATCCTGGACTAGTGCATTATACACAGAGGGTCCAGAATTGCATATTTTGGGTCCCGACAGAGGTGGTATCAGAGCCATACTGACTGTAGGTCTTACCCTTAGATTGGCCGTCTTAGAGAGTCCAAATTATTTTCTAAAGAAAAATTAACTTGCAAGATTAAATGAATTGCTTAACCCCCCTCATGTCTCTCTCGACTCAACTATTGCTAGAATCTTTTCCTCTCCCCACTGTTTTAACTTGGTTCCCACCCTCCTGTCTATCTTGACAGATGCTTCATACCTACGGTGGCGCAAAGCGGACTTGCCGCAGAGGTATGGAAGTCTATTGGTGTACTTGGAGGCTTTGATCGTCCCATGTATCGTGGCAATGAATGGGTGGTAAACGGCCGAGATCGTGGAGTGATCTGCCGTCTGACAGTCTACGCCAGGAAGAACACTAAAGCCAGCCAGCCGTTGAACATCTCTGTCAGAAGGATCACCTTCGCGCAAGGAATTCAAGAGTCGTCACGCCTAGCCATCCTCAGAATTTGCCACATCTACGAGCGAGAGCTGCAAAATACTGTCTTCCGTTACCATCCCAGAGCTGCAGCCGTGGATCGACCAGCACGCTACCCGTCTACAGATGGAGAAGACAACGCCACAGTGGTGCACCTTGCCCAGTTCACAGCTGCTCAAGAGGAGTCGCTGGAGTTAGTCACCACCGAGCTGGAATGTGCCTATGAGACCCTGCAAAGAGCTCAAGAAAGGATTGCCATACTGGAAGAAGCCCTCTACAGTCAGCACGACCTTGAGGAGGAACAAGAAGAAGAAGATCCTAATCCTGAAGAGCCAGAAGAACCAGAGGAGGACCCTGGAGAAGATTCCGAGGAAGATCCCGAGGAGGTCCCAGAAGAGCCAGTAGAGGCCACAGAGCCGGAAGAACCAGCTGTACCCGCGCCAGTCCCTAGGCATCAAGATCAGTTCGCGAGGATACCAGCTCACTTCCAGGTCTACAGTAGGCGGGAGCATCGTCGTAGTTGTGGAGGCTACCTTAGCGGTTGAGTTCGCTAGAGCTTTAGTTTATCAGGCTTAGCCAGTTTCTTTTCGAGTCGCCCTTTAGGCGGTAGTTTGCGTGGTTAGGTTCGTCCTTTTTTTTCTTGTGTGTAGGTATGAGCTGCAAAAGCCCTTAGGCATTGTTGCAAGCCATACTAAGACCCTTAATAAATAAAGGTGTTTCATTTGGTTTTCTTGGATTGTTTTTGTTGGGTTTAACCTACCCTCTAGATTAGTTCTTAACTCATCTTGTGCTTGCTATCTTATCTAATCCATGGAGCTTCATCAGATGGTTCAGACTCGCCATGCCGCCGATCCGAAACCCAAGGATCAGAAGGCAACGAGCAAACCCCTGCGGGAGCAGTACCACCACAAGCACCATCTCTTGACTAGCAGAACTTTGGAGCCTTCATGGCAGCACAGACACAGATGATGTATGCTATGATGAATCACCTACAGAATATGAGCAATCAGAACAGCAACAGCAACAATCATCATAATGGAGCCCTAGTCGCACATGGTCATCATGGGCCATCCAAGCTTGCTAAATTTATGAGGACACGTCCTCCAACCTTTTCTGGTAATGTTTCACCAATTGAAGCTGATGATTGGCTTCGGGTTATTGAGAGGAAGCTGCTGATCACTCAATGCAGCAACCATGAGAAAGTTCTGTATACTACTCACCAGATGGAAGGCATAGCTACCGAATGGTGGTAGAATTTCTGCGCAGCACATGAGACGTCGCAAAATATCACTTGGGAAGAATTTGCCGTAGGATTCTATCAGTATCCTGTACCTGAGGGAATAATGGATCTGAAGAAGGATGAATTCCATGCCTTGAAGCAAGGAGCTATGTTAGTGACTAACTATCTGAATAAGTTCTCTCAGCTAGCTCGCTATGCTCCAGAGGATGTTGCCACTAACAAGTCTCGCCAGAGTCGCTTCTTGAAGGGTCCGAATACTGGACTGCAAATCAATCTGCTTGCCCATACTTTTCCAAATTTCTAGGAGCTTGGTCGGAATGTGCATCGGGTGATAATGAAACCCGGTGCCATGAAGGCGATGGTCGTAGGTGTAGCAAAGACGGTGGACTACTTCTCTCGTCACATCCTGAATGCTGTCGTCGAAGGCATCGCGCCTGATCGGAGCGTCAAAGATGTGGAAGACGGTGTCCGGCGCAAGATTGGAGTAGATGAGCACCTCCACTCTCCACAGTTGTTGTTCTCCCACCTGGTACTTGAATCCTTGAAAAGTTGGCCTCTTCAGGTAACCTAGGTGCTGCATCATCTCCCAAAGAATCTCAGCCCAGTATCCAATAGAGGCTCCATGGGAAGTAGCGTCCGGTCTCTCAGCCATCTACAATTTTGAGAAGGAGATGAGTTAGTAACCATTTTAAAGAGAAAGGTTGAGAAATGACTCTGGACAGACTCAAAATAGTTTTAGTTTTTGAAAATAAGTCCTTAAGGCAATTCTAAGGCCACAACCTCACGATCGATATGGCTCGATACCATACATCGAACAGGGGCGAAAGATCCCGAATCCTCTATGTTCATACACCAGTCCAGGATTTCTGGTGTACACAATCACAAAAATGATATCATAAACATATCATGCATTTCATTAATAATAAATCAGAGTTTAATACAAAGGGGCCTGAGGCCAAATAAAGTAAAACACAGCGGAAGCAGAACAGTAGTAGTAGGCCACACGACTTGCCACAGGCAATCGTCTGGGGGCGTAGCCTAAACGTCTGGGTCCTCACCGTCTTGATAGAGGTCTTCTCCTGAATAAAGATTATTCAGCAAGAGTGAGCACTACTACCATGCTCGCAAGTTACACCCAATATGGAGTTATGATGCATGCAGAAAGTAGACAAGTGATATTGGCAGGGTTTATTTGCATAAAGCAGTATTTTCAGTTTAAATACTCATACTAATTTCAAAGGCCATTTTTATACTATATCTAAAATCAAATTTTAAATGACAATTGTATAATGTGGATAACCTCCATGAAAGGTGAAGGATACCCTCCTATCACAATGGCTAACTGCCCAATTTTACCACAGGATTAACCATCCTGAAAACATCTGTTGAAATCATTTTTAAAACAAAAAACAAGTCTAACTCAAAGTGGCTTTGCTAGCATGTCCATGACCGTGGACGCGGCTATTCGAATTGATTCTACTCTGCAGAGTTGGTACAACTTTACCCACCAGAGATAGTTTGCTTATCATGTCGGCAACTACACGCTTCCGAAGGCGTGCGACTAAGCAACTATCACAAAGCCATTACAATGTTCTACCTCTAAGTACTCATGCCCGCTAAGGTTTCGCTTCCATTGGACTATCCATCCTCCAGGAGCCCCCTCTTGCGACAGGTGGGACTATTGTCTAACCGACACCCACACATACAACATGGCACGGATATCTATGAGGTATCCCAAATTATTAGGCAGTCCCGCCCATACTGAGCCAAGTGGCGATACATTAAGGCACAAAGAAAGGCAGCTCAAAGGCGGTCCTTAATTGACTTAGGCGTCTTTCAAATCAAACCACAGGCTTTAATCCTAACCAGATTAAACCGTGCATAAACTCGCACCCACCATTCATCCGTTTAGCCCAAGTTCAAACCATTTTAATTTTATTTTAAGTAAAACCACCTTTAATAATTCTCTATGGTAAGACAATACCATAGATTCAAATTTTAAATCAATTTGAAATGGTTTGGCTAAATTCCCCCAAAATTCGTAAACATGGTCTAAGCATTTGCTAAGCATATGAATATTTACCATACTAGTTTTTCTATTGGTGACAAAGGAATGACATTTCAATATCCAAAATTGGCCATACAATGACAGTTGGAATATCTAATTATTTAAACAGGAATTTGAAATACTTGAATAGAAGTATACATGCATTTAATAATTTAAAAACTGAATGTAAATAACTTTAAAATAGTAGGGGCAAAATGGTCAAAGCATAACTTGCCTTCGCTGAAGTCTTGAAATTCTAAATCTTCGGAAAAATCAAATTCCCCGGAATCGTCGTAGTCTAAACGTGAAAATACGACAAATCAATTTAAATTTCAATAAATTCAAAAAGACAAATTAAACTTAGTCCAAATGAAATAATTTTATTTTATTTGGCTAGATAATAATTTTCTAAGATTTTAACAACTTGGAGATAGGAATCAAAAGATATGAATTTTACAAGTTTAAACCTAAATCTGTAAATTAAAAGGATTTCCCAAATTATTTTTCTAAAGGAAATTCTAATTATTGCGCAAGGCTAACATCAGCCCTGGGATTTTTGGATTTTAAAATAAAACCAACAGGTGGGCCCCACGTGTCATAGACACGGTTTATGTGGAACAAGTCCACGGGGTTTAGGTTTTAGGGGGTGTCTGACGTGGCACCACATAGGCAGAAATGGGCGACGTGGCGCCCATGTGGCGTGAGGTGGCGCCACGGTGGCATGTGTGTGGCCATGCCACGTCGGCGAGGACGGCGTCGGTGCGGGGACCGATGGTCGCCAGCGCATAAGAAAGAGGAGGACGCGGCGAACTCGAAGCTCTCACCCACTTGACGAGACGAGGACGGAGGCGGCCGACGGCGAGGAAGAAGCGGCGGCGAGGTTCGGGCGACGACGAGGTGGCGGCTCCGAGGGTCCTCTAGCGAAGGCGAGGTGCGCTTAGATGGAGTTAAGTTGGAATCCATTTACTTGAGGCCCAGAGTTATGTCCATAAGACCATGCTTAGTCTCGGTCTTACGGAGATAACCAGGGGGTCCTCACAGCGTTGGTATCAGAGCCATACTGACTGTAGGTTAGAGATAGCATGGGCGTTAAGTTTAGCCTGTCCATTGGTCTAAAATTATTTTCAAAGTATCAAACTAATTTGAGAAAAACTAAGTTAGGATATCTTTTATTCCTCATCTATCTTAGTATCATTTCTCACCTTATTCATGTTTCGATTTACAAAACTAACTCATCTTGCCATTCTATCCTTGGATGAGTCCTCAGTACCTGGTTAGGGTGACCCAAACTGAAGATGTGGACGGATACCCGACGCTTCTAGAGATATAATGTGAAGAGCGAACTTCACTTATCAACCCCAATACTCCATCTACCATCGGGATGAAGGACCAAGGATGGGGGAGTATTTGGCAGTGGTCAATATCATTGCCAGACGCGTGATAGGGAGTATCCCATACGGATTCCAAGCGCGTGGCACCTCTGAGGCCACGGCGTTGCAGGAAGTGGCTCGTGTGGCACTGAGCCATCTTCGTCATGACTTGACGGAGTTAGCTCAGCCTCCATACTACCACTTTCCTATGCAAGCACGTGGCGCAGAAGTGAACACTATTGCCAGGATCCAGTCTGGGAATACACTCAAGTACGACAGCTGGCAAGATTGATTCACGTCATGAATCAAATCTATAATTGCTCTATGCATGGGTTATGGGAGACGCGGCATCGCCTCACTGTGGCTCAAGGGTGTCTGCAACCCCTATGCAACATGGGGCTTGTGGACCGGCACGTGCTTTATGGGGAGAACGAGGTCTCTCCATATGTGCCTACACCATCGGAGTACCGTCTTCCCGAAGTGGGAGGACAAGTACTCAATCTTGGGCCAAGATGTCAAGCTCGTATGTCCGTAGGTTTCTCTCGTGTCCAGAGCATTGGCGAAAGAACAAGAAGGAGATGCCTTGCTGCGATATTAGGGTTAAATTAGGATTATTCTTAGATTATATATGCCCTAATGATATTATTACTTAGCTTGTAGACGCTGGATTTTATGGCGATCATTTGCTCTCTTTTGTTCCAAGTAGTTGTGCATCGCCTACGGGCGGGTTGTATCGCAACTATGTCGGAAAACTAACCGTGTTTCAATTGTATCTTGTGCTATCCCTATTGCTTTCTTTTTCGTTTCTTTCAAGTTGGTTCTTGTGTTTTGGAGCTTCAAATCTCTAAATTGAATTATGGACCTTACCCCTGTTGTTTCCCCTACCCTATGCTTTTCCCTCTCATCCCTTTAATGGAAGTCGCGCGTTGATTAAGAGATTGATAGCGGAATCGGTAAAGAGAAGGATATGATTGAATAACTGCTATTTTATCTTTAATTAGAACTTTTATGTTTGGTTGATATTGGTGGTTGTGCATTGTTAGAGTGATATATGATAATTGATAGTGAATTACTACTCATGATCCTGAATATGATCTTAGAAGAGTTAATTAGAATTTTCAATCGTGAGATATTAATCTTTGTGAGATCAATTGTGGATTATGATAGGCGTTACCATCGAGAGGTTACGATATGAGTATAAATGGAACTATTATAGTGAGGTAAGCTTGCCTGCAAGTGATGTTGGATTTATATAGAAGAAATATGCAGGTAGAACTCATAGAACACATGTAGTAGGTTGAATTAATAACTTGTGGATTCACTTGGAGATTTAGATTAAAGATATGTCTTAGTCATTATGGCAATAAGATTGTTAGTCATATTTTGGTTTAGTGTGATAAAGTTAGAATTTGAAAGCTGTGATGATATTATAAATTTTGATGGATGCTTGTGATGATCAATTGAGATTTGTGAAGTTGTATTTGAGTGCATAATCGGATCGTAATGCTTTTAGAGATGAGGAATGATTAGGTGATTGGATAGTCATGTAGTGGATGACTATGAGGATTGAATGGGAGATTTATATATTTGGGAATAGTTGTCCCAAGGATGATATAATTGGATTGATTAGGTATGATTAAATGTAGCCGTTGGATTTAGAAAATGCTTGAGGATAAATAGACTATGGAAGACATCGAGTTAATATTATTGAATTAAACTAAGATAATTATTGTGGATAACTTGATTTGGACAAAGTTAGTAACTCGAATTAATTGGATTATAGTTGGATTACGAACTCATCTAGGATGGATGATCTTTTTGATGATTTAATTTCCCTAGGTCGGAGTTGACTTTGGATAAATGAGGCATATCTTTAACCTTGGATAATTGTGTTGATTTTGATGATTGATTAGATCCTACAATAGGGATGAGTGGATTAGACTTTAAAAGATTGATTTGAAGTAATTGGTGGATTGATTATTGCAAGTGGATTGATCCTACTGACCAAAAGGATTGAGAAGTAGAAATATAGAGGCATTGCTTGAAGATGTAATTTGATCTTGCATAGACATACCCTCTTTTTGGCATTTAATTTATTGTGAGGAAAATTGCTGGAAACCAACAAGTAATTTATGGATGGTTGATAGTATATGTCTATTGGTAAATTGTAGGCATTGAAATATGGTTCTTTAGTGCTCATGATTCGAGAGTTATATTGGAGATACCCTATAACAGAAATTTATAAAGCAAGTGCAATGGAATATGTGAGCAATATGGTGGTTTCACCTAGGATTATTAGTGTTCCAAAAAATGTGATCAAGATTGAAGTTAAACCACAATCTATACTGTGAGAATGGATTAATAGATGTTTGTGCTCACTTATGCATTGTTAAAATTTTGGAAGTAAGTCGATGTCCTTAGTAGAGATCGGTTAAAACATGAATTTATAGTGGTTTGGAGGATTACATCAAAGCAAGCAATTTTGGAGGTTAAAATATAAATTGTGGAACGATCGATTGGAGTGTGCCTACTATAGACTAAATATGATCGGTGGATTTTTTATTGGATGAACAACAATTAGAGGTTGCGGAACCGATAGTGTTGGGATTGTAGTGGTATTGGTTGAAGATTGAGTTATTCAATCTTTGAAAAGAAGATCGGATTTTAACAAAGCGACTAAGTCTTTCTGCCCCTATCCTTTTTCCGTCCAAATCTCGGGGACGAGATTTTTTCTAAGGGGGGGAGGTTTGTAACACCCCGATTTTCATAATCGGGATGTTAATATTTAATTTGGAGATCTATTAAATTTTTCACTATGTTTTAAAAAATTTCCAGTGTTTAATCAAAATGTTGCTTTAAGAATCAAATTGAATTAATTAAAAGGTTGCATTTTATTAAAACAAATTGTTTGAAAGACTATGTTAAAAATATATATATTATTAAAATTAAAATTAATTGTATTGATATCTTATTTTCACATGCATTTCAAAAATCATACCATGATGCATGCATTAGTATCGTCGTTTTATTTTTCGACTCGACCAGGCCTTAAGCTAAACGCCTCGTGTTCCATCTTTTCCGGTCATCTCCCTTTTTCCTTCCCTGCTAACTCCTTTCGCTTCTTTCCTTCAAATCTCATCCAAAAACTCAAAACCAAGCCATGCATGTCATACCATCGCGATCGTTATCGCACGACCAACCCAATTCCGCAATTCGATTTCGCATGCATGGTAGTTTGAGCGAATTCACAAAAGGAGAAAAAGAAATAGCAGATAAAACACCTGCGTGTTTATTCTTTTCCCTAACTTCTCTCCTCGCAATCACAACCGGGAATCAAGAATCCGAGGACGCATGTTATACCGTTATGTCGCCGCCTCGAGAGCTTTCAATTTGGTGGTTAGTTCGCGCATGCAAAGTCGTTGGAGCGAGCGGGAAAAGAGGAAGAACCGTACTGCTATTCTTCTTCCGAGCGAACAGGAACTTCAAAGATTTTTAGAGAGCATCACACTCTGGATAAAATCCTGAAAATTTTACCTAAGCACCAACACTGTGTCAGGAACCTTCCATAAAAATTTCGTAATTTGTGGAGCTAGGCAACTATGTCTAAAATTTATCAAGCTCCCTGCTGCTACTTGTTTTCCCCTAAACAGAACACTATTTATCCGATTTTTACTCCAGCCGAGAGGACACAGCCCACTGCCTTTGTTTTTCTTTGCTAAGCCAGCCGAACACACACACAGCAATCCACACCCACTCTTCACTGCCATCCTCAATTCTTTAATGCCACAAACCGAAAACAGCCCCTGCACTCTACCATTTCTATGTGCCAGCCAAACCATGCTCCTCACCACAACACTTCTTCTCCTCCCCAAACAGCAGCATCTCCCTTTTCTTTCTCTAACACCAGTCCATTTCTATCTTCATGAGAGCTCAAGTTACTAACTTCTCTCCTCTCAAACTCCATCAAAAACACAAAACCGATCTTTGCATGTCACACCATTGCAATCCTCATACCTTTAGCTTTCCAAATCTGCGATTAGTTTTCACATGCAAGTTTGTTTGAGCATTTTGGAGAAAGGGAAAGGTGATGGAGCTGCTGTGCAGCGTGCAATGCTGCTTGGTGGTGCTCGGGCTGTGCATGCAGCAGGAGAACGGCGGCTTGGTGGCGACCCGCAGTCCGGCAAGGAGGTGGCCAAGCAGCGGGGCTAGCTGCAGCAGGCAAGGCAGTAGCCGAGCCAGCATGCATGCATGCTGTAGGAGGCTAGGAGCTGCAGCGACAGCAGCGGCATAATGGCCCAGAGCATGGCGGCAGTAGCCGAGTGGTGCCTGTAGTTCAGCCGAGCAAGAGCTAGCAGCGCTGCAGCATGCAGCAGCGAGGTGGAGGCGGGTTGGTGCTGCAGCCCGGCAGTGACAAGGCGTGGGCTGGCCGATGGCGTGGAGGAGCCAGCCTAGGCGAGGGAGTGGCGGCCCAAGCTAGACGAGGCCCTGCAATGGCACGCGACGGTTTTGCCGAAGCAAGTGCGGCAGCGGCGGCGGCCTCATGCGAGGCGGCATGGCTCGCTGTCCAGTGGCACAACGCAGCCGGCGGTGCATGCACGCATGTGCAGCGACACAAGGCGACGTGGAGGAGCGGCCAGCAGCACGAAGACGGAGGCATGGAGGAGCCGACCGAGAGCGCGGCGCATGCATGTGACAGCTATGCATGCAGCGGCGCGGCGGCCCGAGTGAGGCGAGGCGGTATGGTGGGTCGTGCTTGAGCGCGGCGTCGGCAAGGCGGCTCCGTGGGCGTGGCCGAGAGCGACGGCGACAATGCGGAGCGAGACAGGGCGCGGATGCGGACGAACTCGGCGACGACTATGGTGGACGCGAACGAGTGACGAGAAGGCGTCATCCGGTGGGGATTCGCCCGCCGAATGCTGCGGTAAAAATCTTTAGTGTTAAATTGAGTTACCGCGTTATATTGTTAGCTATGCATGTTGCATTTTAGTCATGTGCATGTCATCTATATATGCATGTTTAATTGTAAAAATGATTTGGTAAATTAAGACCGGTATAATTCCCCGGTTAGGTCGTATTTGTGCGTAGGCATGATTATGTATCGATATATTGGTGGATGCGAATAATTATATTATTGTGGTGAAATACGTGTGTTATCGTTTGATAGGTGCTAGATTAAATGTATGATTGGATTAATTGATAAGATGATATTATTTTGAAGTGTCATGGATGTTAGTAGTGATCTTTGGATAATACATTAATTGGAGATTTTTCCTCATGTTGGATTAGTAATTTTAGGAGATAGGGCGTATAAGGATGTTATGATTTATTACTTGATGGATAGCTCTTGTGATGATATTGAATGAGATATGGAGGTTGACTCGAATAATTTATTTAATCATGAGTAGGTTGATCGGATGTCTTAAGTATTAGTTATGTGAGTAATTTGTGCTAGAATTTGGAGAAGGTAGCAATTGATCATTTGGTTGCGAATAAATATTTGGATTTGCCATGTACTTAGTAGGTAAGTCCCATGTGCCGAGTCGGTGGAATTGTACTCTCTATTGGATTAGTAGATAAATGATTAATAGTCGATCGGTAAGGCGTATATGTGATTGGATTGGTAGTTGTCATACCCGACTAGTCCGGTGAGATGGATGTAAGTTGAATTATTAGTGAGCTATTAAATGTTGGATGTGTTATTATAATTGTTAAGCTCATTAGGTGTCGGTGAGTCAAATACACCTCGATCGGTGGAAATGTTGGTGCCTACGAATGTGATTTGCCGAGGCAAGACTAGTAGAGTTAGATAGTTAGTATTAGCTTAAATGGTATATCAGAGAATGATTGATGGATTTAGTCATGGTCATATGCTTATCACTTGGTGGATTTCATATAACTACTAAAAGGATTGTGTAGATGGAAGTTTATGAGTCCGGAAATTATTTGATGGATTGACTACCCTCGATAATGCCTTAGTGGAGGTTAGTACGGGATTTAGATCAATGTATGCGAATATGATCGGAGAATACTATGCATGTGATGGATTCAACACCAGAGAATCGGTTAAGTCAATGATCATGATAATATTAGATTTGCCGATAGATGTTTTCCCTAGGAATTAAATGGAATAGAAAAGAATATTTGTAGGCCTCATTTGTCATGATAGAGTCTAGGTTAGCATGTGTGCAAAAATTATTAAATGATTTGGAAAAATTCGGAATACAATTATTTTTGCACTAAGAATGCTTTTAACTTTAAAAATTCATAACTATTTCATAAAAACTCCAAATAGGATGAACCAAGTTATTTTGGTCTTATATTAATATTCTCTACCCATCCATATAATCCTCATCCTCACCACTGCTCTACAAATTTTGGCCAAATAATTAAATTAAGTGAACGATAACTCAATTGAATTAAATTGGAATTTCCTGAAAACTGATTTTCAAACCTTCATAACTCTCACATTCTAAGTCCAAATGGAATAATTATTTCACCTAAATTCATCTAAAATCATCATATAGCTACTGTAGAAAATTCATGCATTTTTGAGCACTTTGAATTTTTCGGCTTTTCTCGTTGTTTATTCGATATCGTCTTTCTATAGATTCCGAGTTGCCGGAAGTAAGTGAGTATGTAACCGAGAGTGAGCAAGTGAACTTTGATAATGGTAAGTAAGTGAGCAGTTTTGTTAAGTTAGTGCAATGGTAATTGCTTGCATGCTATTTTGATAATGTCGCTATTTTTGTGATGTGTAGATTAGTTATCTCCTAATTCATTGAGGTTATACTTGAATTATTCCAGTACCACATGCTTAAGTTAGAATGGTTGAAATATATTGTTCGGGTTTGTTTAGCCATGCAAGTCTAGAACCGTTAGTTGATTGTCGGGAATAACCCGACAATTATGGGATAAACACAACTATCTTTATATGCTTTTGTTTCAGATCTTCGTATCTGTTTTATAAGTTAAACTTTGTCATTTTAAATGAGCTTTTGGTCTAGACAAGTGATGGTTAGTGATGATGCCTTTGTGCACGAGATTTGAGTAAGTGGTTGACTTGTCTGGACAATTAAGAACCGAACTTTGGTAACATCTTTGATTTAAGTAAAACTCGTGCTATCACACGCGTTGTATGGGCGCTGCTTAGTCAAGTAAGGGGTTGGTATTGTTGAGTTGATGACTGGTGGTGTGAGGGCGTATATGTGTTCCATCGCATATATGTTCCATAAGGGTGCCGATTGCAATTCTTTATTGTGAGGGTGAGCCCTCTTTAAACTTTATTAATTGGGTTGGCATTTCCGGCACAACTTGCGTGCCCGTTTAGTTGTAGGTGGGTAGCCTACACTTAAATGGGGTTACGTCGCGTATGGGTGAGTCAACTCAATGGTATCAACTTGCTGAAAAATACTAAGTCTTGATTTACCTGGCCGGCATACCATAGGAAGTATGCTATATTCGGAGGCATCTGGAGGCTTACGGGCTAATCAAGTCGTGTGGGTAAAGTAGTACACCCCTGCAGGGTATAAATCTATTCGAATAGTCGTGTCCACGGTTATGGACGACCACTTGAGTTATATGGTTGCTATTGTTAGACTTGGAATTAAAATTGTGGTTATAACTTGGTATCGTCATGAATGTGATATTCATGTATGTTGTTGTATCAAAGTGGATAGCCACTTTGTCATTTGTATGATTCATTTGTTATTCAATTTACTACTTATTCACATGCTTTACTTCTACTTCAAATCTGATTTCAAAATGGCACTTGAAAAACTAGTATGTGTAGGTTGTAAATTGTTGCGTCTCTTTTGCAAAACTAAGCCAATATGAGCCATCCTTTGGAACAACCTCTAGCATGACTAATTTTTATTTGTGTAAGACTTGCAGTACCTTTGTACTCAACCGGTTGCTGCAATTTCAGGTGAGGAAGACTTTGAGCCCGTTGAGCTCGTTAGTGTCGATTTAGGCGACATTGACGAGTAGTGCTATCATTTAACTCCCATCGGTTGCCGATGGGTTATGGGGCATACCATGCTGGATATTTTGGTTTATTTACTTGCTTCGCTGTTACTTTATGATCTTATTTGAATTTGGCGATGGCCGGCCACTTGTAATAGTTATAGACTTGAACTATTATGTTATATGTCTTTTGACCTATGAATGTATGAATATTGTATGGATATGATCAATGCTATATGTGAGTTTGGGGCATGTTGGTCGCTGATCTTGGGAGCCAACATGACCTCATGCTTCGCTGTTAAGTAACTTCCTATTTAACTCACTAAGTGTAGTGCTTAGGCATTGGAGAACAGACAATCATGTAGTGCTTTCAGAGGAGCGCAGCGCATGGCGTCGGGGCTCGGTTTTCAGTTAAGCTTCTCGCTTAGATGGAGTTAAGTTGGAATCCATTTACTTGAGGCCCAGAGTTATGTCCATAAGACCATGCTTAGTCTCGGTCTTACGGAGATAACCAGGGGGTCCTCACACCCGTGGGAGACGTGGGCGGTTGGAGCGGCTCGTTGGCGAGCTCGCCTGACGCGGCAATGGCGGTTGGGCGCAGCGGCTGCGTGGAGAAGATGCCGGGGAGGACGAAGGGGTCACGGGGCCCAGCGGCAGCGAGAGGAGAGGGGCTGGAAGGTGGGGTCGCGCGGTGAGGGAGAGAGGTGGCCGAAGCGGTTGCGGGCCGTTGGATTTAGATCCAACGGTCGCTGTGCGGGCAGTGGTTTCGGGCCGGAAAGAAAAGAAGAATGGGCCGCACAGTGGTGCTTTCGGCCCAAAGACTGTTTAGGTTTTTCAAATTGATTTGTGATTTTAAAATAATCAGATTAATTCGAATAGGCTTTAGAAAATAGCAAATAAATTTCAAAAATTCTAGAAAAATTCACAGAAGTCTCTAGAATTATTCTGGACTTAAATAAAATAATTCCAACTTAAAGTTGATAATATATTTTAAATTTAAATTTGTTTTGGCTTTAAACAATTTAAAGAAAAGTTTTTAAAATTTCAGAAAATTCACAAATTCAAATAAGTTTTAAACTTTAACCAAATTTGAAATTTTGGGCTGTTACAATGACTTTGAGAAGGAACAAGAAGAAGAAGATCCTAATCCTGAAGAGCCAGAAGAACCAGAGGAGGACCACGGAGAAGATCCAGGAAGATCACGAGGAGGTCCCGTAAGAGCCGGCGGCCAGTAGTAGAGTCGGAAGAACCAACAGAGCGCCGATCCACGGGCATCAAGATCAGTTCGCGAGGATGCCAGCTCACTTCCAGGTCTACAGCAGGCGGGAGCATCGTCGTAGTTGTGGAGGTTACCTTAGCGACTGAGTTCGCTAGAGCTTTAGTTTGTCAGGCTTAGCCAGTTTCTTTTCGAGTCGCCCTTTAGGCGGTAGTTTGCGTGCTTAAGTTCGTCCTTTTTTTCTTGTGTGTAGGTATGAGCTGCAAAAGCCCTTAGGCATTGTTGCAAGCCATACTAAGACCCTTAATAAATAAAGGTGTTTCATTTGGTTTTCTTGGACTGTGTTTGTTGGGTTTAACTTACCCCCTAGATTAGTTCTTAACTCATCTTGTGCTTGCTATCTTATCTAATCCATGGAGCTTCACCAGATGGTTCAGACTCGCCATGCCGCCGCAAGTGGATCCAGAACCCAAGGATCAGAAGGCAACGAGCAGACCCCTGCGGGAGTAGTACCGCCACAAGCACCCTCTCTTGACTTGCAGAACTTTGGAGCCTTCATGGCAGCACAGACACAGATGATGTATGCTATGATGAATCACCTACAGAATATGAGCAATCAGAACAGCAACAGCAACAATCATCATAATGGAGCCCCAGTCGCACATGGTCATCATGGGCCATCCAAGCTTGCTGAATTGATGAGGACACGTCCTCCAACCTTTTCTGGTAATGTTTCACCAATTGAAGCTGATGGTTGGCTTCGGGTTATTGAGAGGAAGTTGCTGATCACTCAATGCAGCGACCATAAGAAAGTTTTGTATGCTACTCACCAGATGGAAGGTATAGCTGCCGAATGGTGGTAGAATTTCTGCGTAGCACATGAGACGCCGCAAAATATCACTTGGGAAGAATTTGCCACAGGATTCCGTCAGTATCATGTACCTGAGGGAATAATGGATCTGAAGAAGGATGAATTTCGTGCCTTGAAGCAAGGAGCTATGTCAGTGACTGACTATCTGAATAAGTTCTCTCAGCTATCTCGCTATGCTCTAGAGGATGTCGCCACTGACAAGTCTCGCCAGAGTCGCTTCTTGAAGGGTCTGAATACTGGACTGCAAATCAATCTGCTTGCCCATACTTTTCCAAATTTCTAGGAGCTAGTGAACAAGGCATTGGTTATGGAAGATAAACGCAAGGAACTGGAAGATAACCGCAAACGCAAAATGGCTCAGCAAGTGAGTCACCGGTCGCAGCAAAAGGCAAGGACAGTTTCGCAACAGCATAATCGTGTCCCACCGCAGAGTTCATTCAGGACGCCTGCACCAAACTCAGCACCTCGTCCAATTGTTCAGAACTCTCGCAGCCTAGCACCGACCAATCCCAACCCAGGGAACAACAGGCAGCATGATCAGAGAGTGTGTTACTCTTGCCGTCAACCAGGGCATTTCGCCAACTAGTGTCCACAGAAGGGGACAATCACTCCAGTGCGCTTCAACCTTGGAGCTACACCCACCAAGACCCCAGCATCGGGCAATAGCCAAGGAGTTTCTCAAGCTACTGGTCAACCTGGAGGAGCACCACAAACAGTGGTCAGAGGTCATGTCAACCACGTCACTCTGAAAGGAGCTCAGGAAGTACCAGACGTAATATTGGGTAAGTTTCTAGTAAAATCAGTACATGCATCAGTTTTGTTTGATTCTGGAGCTTCGCATTCCTTTGTTTCCGGAGATTTTGCAACTAAAAATAACTTGGAAGTTATGCGCCTTAAGCATACTCTGTTAGTCCAGTCGCCTGGAGCAGAGCTAAGTTCTAAAGTGGGATGTTTAGGGGCTAAGTTACTCATAGCTGGAGTCGAGTTTCTAGCCAACCTCATTGTTATAGACACCCAGACCTTAGATGTCATTCTTGGCATGGATTGGTTAACCAAGCACAAAGCCGTGCTAGATTGTGGCCGAAGAGCCGTTACAATTTAAGATACTAAGGGAAACAAGGTAGACTTTCAAGCTACCTCGGTGCTTGATGGACACCTGATAGTCAATAGTTTGAAGGCAGTTGCTTTGGAAGATGTGCCTATTGTCATAGATTATCCAGATGTGTTTCTAGAGGAATTACCCGGAATGCCACCAGACCGTGACATCGAGTTTGTCATCGATCTAGTGCCCGGAACAGCACCTATTTCTAAGAGACCCTATCGGATGCCAGCCGATGAGTTGGTGGAAATGAAGAAGCAAATAGAAGAACTTCTGGAGAAAGGTTTTGTGAGACCTAGTTCGTCGCCATGGGGAGCACCAGTTTTGTTCGTCAGGAAGAAAGATGGAAGCATGAGGATGTGCATCGATTATCGATCTCTCAATGAAGTCACCATCAAGAACATGTACCCATTACCTCGGATTGATGATCTATTCGATCAGATGAAGGGAGCCGGAGTGTTCTCAAAGATCGATCTGCGATCTGGTTACCATCAATTGAAGATTTGTCCTAAGGATATACCGAAGACCGCTTTCTCAACGCGATACGGACATTATGAGTTCTTAGTTATGTCCTTTGGTCTGACTAATGCCCCCGCCTATTTCATGAACATGATGAATAAAGTATTCATGGAATATTTGGATAAGTTTGTAGTGGTGTTCATTGATGATATTTTGGTCTACTCCAAGTCAGAACAGGAACATGCTGAGCGCTTAAGATTAATCCTAGACAAACTCAGGGAGCATCAGTTGTATGCAAAGTTTAGTAAGTGTGAGTTCTGAAAAAAGGAGGTTGATTTCCTTGGTCATGTGATGACAGCCGAGGGAGTAGCCATTGACCCCAGTAAAGTCAAGGCAGTACTACATTGGGAACAGCCCAAGACTGTCACTCAGATTCGCAGTTTCTTGGGAATGGTAGGATATTATCGTCGTTTTATTGAGGGATTCTCAACGATTGCTGAGCCGCTTACGCAGTTGTTGAAAAAGAAGAAAAAGTTCACTTGGACCCCAGCCTATGAAAAAAGTTTTCAAGAGTTGAAGAAGCGTTTGACTTCAGCCCAGTGCTAATTTTGCCAGATGTTCGCAAGGATTTTGATATCTATTGTGATGCTTCGCGTCAAGGATTAGGATGTGTCTTGATACAAGAAGGAAGAGCTGTCGCTTATGCGTCTAGGCAATTAAGGCCTCATGAGGAGAATTATCCTACCCATGATTTGGAATTAGCTGCCGTAGTGCATGCTTTAAAGATTTAGCGTCATTACCTCATCGGTCATCGCTGTGAAGTCTACACGGATCATAAGAGCTTGAAGTACATCTTCACTCAGTCGGATTTGAACATGAGACAGAGAAGATGGCTAGAGTTAATAAAGGATTATAATCTCGGAATTCATTACCATCCCGGTAAAGCCAATGTAGTTGCAGATGCTTTAAGTCGCAAGAGCTATTGCAATGCTTTGGAAGTAAGAGAGATTTGTTCAGAACTACAAGAGGAATTTAAGAAGCTAAAACTAGAAGTTGTGTCTAAAGGATTTATAGGCAGTCTAGAAGTGCAATCTACTTTGGAGAAGCAGATTCGTGAAGCTCAACCAAAGGATTCAGAGTTTTCTAATATCAAGAAGAAGATGGCGGAAGGAAAGTTCAAAGATTTCACCTTGGATGATCAAGGTATACTGTGGATCAACAGACGTATCTACGTACCTGTAACATCCCAAATATAGGTTGTGTTTCAAATGTAACCAAACCAGGGTTTGTGTTTCAAATGTAACCTAATATGGGTGTTTGTTTCAAATGTAATTAAATGAGTAGAAATTAAAACTTTTTCTCACATCTTGAAACTCTTGAACCCTTTCTATAATTCTTGTCAAGAGTTGTGGAATTCAAAAACCTAAACCTCCTGTTGACTAAAGTCAACCCTTTAATCAACTTTGGCAAGAATCTGGTATTCAACCTTTGGAAATATTTTTCCTTAGTTCTAGGGATGATGTGTGACCCCTCTGAAAAATTTCATAATTTTTAGAAATTATTTGATAATTTTTGGAGGTAAGTCAAACCCTAAAACAGCCCTTGATGAATTTCTTGAGAAAAATGCAGTGCATAAAAATCTCTAGAAATTTTATGTAAGGTTAATCCTGGAGTGAGGAAGCTCCAGTCAAAATTTCAGAATTTTTGGAGTTGGTTTGCTATCTCTAGAAATTCTTCCAAACTCAGCCTTCAAAATTAAACTCAAATCTGGAGCACTATTCCTTGGGTCCGAGCCACCTTCAAGTTGGTCGAACCCAACCAACATCCCAGCTCAGCCCGAGCCCCTCCCTCGCGCGAGCGTTGTGAGCCGTTGGATGAAAATCCACGGCCACGACCTCCCATCTCCTTCATCGTCGTCAGATCAAGATCTAACGGCCACGACCTCCCCTCTCTGTTGTGCGCCGTTGGATCAAAATCCAACGGCCACGACCTCCCACCCCTTTTCAGCATCGTGCGCAATGGCCACGACCTCCCCTCTCTATTGTGCGCTGTTGGATCAAAATCCACCGGCCACGACCTCCCCTTTCTGTTGTACGCCGTTCGATCAAAATCCACCGGCCACGACCTCCCCTCTCCGTTGTGCGCCATTGGATCGAAATCCAACGGCCACGACCTCTCCTCTCTATTGTGCGCCGTTGGATCAAAATCCACCGGCCACGACCTCCCCTCTCTGTTGTGCATCGTTGGATCGAAATCCACCGGCCACGACCTCCGCCTCTTTTTCATAAATGTGCGCAGCGCCACCGACCTCCCTCTGTTGTACGCCGTTGGATCAAAATCCACCGGCCACGACCTCCCATCTCTTTTCAGCGTCGTGCACAACGGCCACGACCTCCCCTCTCTGTTGTGTGCCGTTGGATCGAAATCCACCGGCCACGACCTCCCATCTCCGTTGTGCGCCATTGGATCGAAATCCAACGGCCACGAGCTCCCATCTCTTGTCAGCGTCGCGCGCAACGGCCACGACCTCCCACCTCTGTTGATCGCCATTGGATGCAAATCCAACGGTCACGACCTCCCACCTCTGTTCCGCGCCATTGGATGCAAATCCAACGGCCACGACCTCCCATCTCCTTTCGTCGCCATCAGATCAAAATCCAACGGCCATGACCTCCTATCTCCTTTCAGCGTGCGATCTCCCCTTCTTTTTTCGCAACCGTCCGATGTAAATCTAACGGCTGCAACCTCCCTTTTCCGTGTCGGAACCGTGCGATGAAGATCTAGCGGTCACGACCTTTCCCTTTCCTTTTCGGAACCCCCCGATTCAGATCCAATGGTCACGACCTCCCCCGTTAATTATCTAACGGTCGAAATCAGCCGCTCATGACTGTTGGTTGGGCACGACTGCCGTGTCATTAAACTCGGCCGTTCCCTTTCTCTTCTGGCGGCAGTGGGCTGCGCACAGACTGTTCTTCTCCTTCCTCAGTCTCGCACGTGTCCGCCATGGCAGAGGGAGAGCAGTGCCTTGTCACCTCTCAACAGCTCTTTTGCTGCAAGCATTAAATGCGGGTCAGTGCTTTCGCCCCAAAGTCATGTTCAGAACTGCCCCCATCCCCTCCGCGTCCCTATCTGAGTGGTGAACCGAGTGTGGGCCAAGCTCACCGTGGGTGTTTGCCCTAGCTCCATGCCTTGCTTCTCTGGCTACTTAAGCCCCTCAAGCCCTTCCTCTTGTTCCTTTAAACACCCCCGTAGCTCTAGCTTGCACCTTCTCGGCTTGTTGAGCTCAAACCATCCAAAAGCTCCTCGGCCGCCATTGTTGAGCTTGGAGCACATCGGTGAAGGCAGTGCCCCAGTGGCTTCTCTCTCTCTCTCTCTCTCTTTGTGTCAGCTTGTGCCTCTCACCTCGCTGATCATTTCCCCTAACTCGATTTGGGTTTGCTTCCACAAGAGTGGCTTGAATTCGAAGTTTGGGGCTTGCGGCCGATTTCAACCCCTTTTCGTCTCCGTCGCCGGTGAGTGCTCCATTTCCTAATTCCTCGCTCTGGAACCTTTCTTGAGCTTTAATGGAGCCAATGTGATGACCCGGTGCGGTTAATTTTGCTCAGAGGCTCTTCCCCACGTTGTCCTCTTCGGCGTCGGTAAGGTCCTCCACCGCCAGAGCTCCTCGGGCCTCCTCGGTTCCTCCCTGCACTTAGGTAACCTTCTAAGTAGTCCCTAGAGGCTTGGGCACCTGCTTCTCAGAACAATGCGGAGCTCCTTGTCGCTTTTCATCTTTGGCCGTAGTTGTCACCATCGCTCTCTCCGGGCTCGCCGGCGTTCTGGGCCACCTCCGGCGGTGTGAGTGGTACCAGCAGGTGCGCATCTCTATTGCGGACCTGGTGGTACTCTTGGTTTGCGCCGCCGTGGTCCCAATCACCGGCGGTGAGCCAATCTCCCCGGTGGTTCTTTTGTCGGACGGGACCGACAACTGTAGCAGCGTCGTAGGGCCATCCATTTCCAGATCTGTGGGCAAGATTTCGCGGGGTCTGTGCGTGTGCACTGTGTGGCGTTCATCGTGAGCCGTCCATCTCGCGATCGACGGTCCACGATCGCTTGCCCGTTCATGCTGCTGAGTTCAACCAGCTGGCCTGGCATGATTCAACTGGACCGTCGGATGCAGCATCGACGGCCCACGTTCGTTGGATCCACGCGGGCGTGAGCGCGTTGCCCCGTTCCTCTTGGGCCGTCCGATTCAATCACAACGGCCCAGGTTCGTCCACATCGTTTGATTTTAGAAAATTCCTGGGGGAATTATTTGTAAACTGAAAAAGGTAATAAACTTCAAAAATACGTAACTATTTCAATTTAGCTCTATTTGAGTTGATTCAAATTTTGTTAGCTCTGGTTTGGACTCAGCTTTAATCTAAAAATGGTTGTAAGCTTGGTTCGGCTCCAAAAAATGAAATGGTAAATTGGTTTAGAAATAGACTTTAAATGTGTTCTAAAAATTGCATTTAACTTGTAAATTGCATAAGTAATTCCCCATAGATCCTTTTTGAGTAAATCCAATTGTGTTTGCTTCCTCTGTTAGTGTACTAAATGGTAGAATAGGTTTTAGGCATGTCACTATTTTCAAAATCTTGGGGGGTGCATTTTGTCTTGTACTAATGTGCATATCTTGGAAAAATCATAGAAAATGCATACTAGCTCCAAATGAGGTGAACTCAATTGTGTTATTCATCTCATGAGGTGCTTTACTTTCCATAAAAATCCCAGGTGCAACACCTCTTTGGAAAATTGTGCTAAAGAATTTAATTCGGATGAACAGTAACCGATTTGAATTTTCCAGCAATTTCCAAGCTGAGCAGATTTGTTTTGGCCATAACTTTTGCATTGAGAATCCAAATCAATTGGTTCTTGTTGCTAAATTCCTTAAAAATCATGCTCTTGCTGCTGTAAAAATGTCAAACCATTTGGAGAAAGTTTGCTATTGATTCTTTTCGGTCTTCATCGTTCTTATCGATTTTTTTCCGCTTTTTCGTTAGGTGCTGTAACATCCCTATTTTCTGGGCTTTTTAAAAATTTTGAAAACTTTAAAAGTGAACCATTTGGTTTTATTAATTTGCCAAAGCTTAAATTGTAATTTAGAATTTTAAAAGCAGTTTAAATTGACTTAATTAAAACTTGAACTAATTAAAGTTGGTTTAAGTTGAGTTTTGTTGGATTTTAAATTGGTTTTTCCTTTTGACCTATGTTAAAAGTAATTACTTGCAAAAACTAAAAGCAATAGTTAAGCTAAAAATATTTTTACTAAGTCCTAAATAATTCAAGGGATTTCTGTGAATTTTCCTAGAATTTTTGGACGGCTTAAGCTATTTTCTAAAAATGCTTTTGCTTTTCTGGTATTTTCTAAAATCAGAAAACCTTAGAAATTCCGCCCCGGCTTTGGGCGAATTCCTTGACCCATTCTTTTTTTTCTTCGTGGCCGCTCCTCCGCCCACTCCGCGCCACTTGATCGGCGATCGTCCGATCGAATCGAACATTGTGTTCGCCTCTCCTCCCTCTCTGCATTGTGCATTGCTGTTGGGCCCGCTTGTCAGCCTCCATCGCTCGGGGTCGTCCCCTACCTCCCGCCTCCGCCCCAGTGTGTCGCCTCGCCGCGATTCTCGCCAAGACCGCGCTCCTCACGCCCTAGCGCCTACCTTGTCTCTGCTGGTCGCACCGCCGCCCCCGCCCGGCGCCCATGCGCCCCTCTTTTTGCCCCCTCCTCCGCGGATTTCGCCGCTCCTTTGTCGCCCGCCATTAAGGCCGGCACAGCAAGCTCTCCCTTCTCCTCCTTTGGCCCCCCCTGTCGCCTATAAAAGCAAGCACCGGGACCGCCTCCTTCTCTCTCTTTCCCCTCTCCTCCCCTCCGCTCTCCCGCTCTCTCTCGGCCGCGATTGGAGTTTTCCTCGCCGCCGGCCGTGGAGCTTTCGCCGCACCCGCCACCGCCGTCAAGCGCCTCCGGCCGCCGCTGACCCCGCCACCGGCATCGCCATGCCAAGGTGCACCTGTTGCGCACCTCCCCGTCCCCGGAGCTTCACTGGAACCCCGCCGTTGCCGTCGAGCCGCCACCTCCACCGCTCTTCGCCTTCGCCGCCGACCTTCCCGTGCCGCCAGATCGTCAACTTTGTGAGCACCAGATTCTCGTGAGCTCCTCTTCACGCTGGTGCCCTCGCTGCCGTCGGCCTTGCATATGTTCACGGCGACCATTGGCCGAGCGCTTGGCGCCTCTCGGTCCGACGTGGCTGCACCACGTGGCGCCATGTCACGCCCAGTCAGCGGCTGCGTCACCCCCTCCGCTGACGTGGCTGCCCAGTCAGTAGCCCAAATGGAATTTCTCTGATTTTCTTTAGAAAAATAATTCGGGAAAATCAGGAAATTCCTAAATTCATCATTTTATGTGTTTTCCAACTTCCTTTGGCCATAACTTTCTCATTCGAACTCCGATTCGAGTGATTCAAATTTCTAAATTCATCTAAATTCCTTGTCTTCCTGTTAGTATTTATTTGGTATTTATTTGAATTTTATTTGGAGTTGTTTTATTTATTTAGCTTTGTTCGCACGTATAGATTCTAGCGTTTCGGAAGATTTCGCAGACCCGACGACCGAAGCACCTCTACTCTTTTACGAAGGCAAGTCGAAGACCTTTGATCATATTGAACCCATCTTTATAAAAGTATATTGTTTGATATAAACATGCATGGCTAATTTTATAATAAATGGTTTCGGGATTAGTTAATTACCTAATTGCCATTATGCCTCCTTGATAAATTGCAATCGACATGTATCCTTGAATGACATAAATCCTTGGACACCTTAGGATGGTCAATTATTAGTTGGACATTATTGAAATACCAACATGCGTATCGTATTATGCTTAGCCAATGCTTTAGTTATACGGTAGACTCATGATCTCATGCTCAAAGAATGTTTGAACTTGACTAAAGGAATTATGGAACCGTGGCGGAGCCACTTTTGATAAAAGATGTTGTGCCATGACTAGGGTGGTCATTTGGCCGGGTTGAACGAAAATGATTTATGCTCGGACGAGTGGGTGGTGGAAAAGGTGGGTGCCGTAACGCACACTGGGAATGTGGAAACGTCTTGTCTGAGCAACCAACTAAGGACTTAACCTTGAACCATTGATCTGGGCTTTAACTGTACAACCACATGTCTAGACTGGGATAGACCTGGTCGACTAATTAGCAAAGTTCTTATTCGGTTCTGTCAAGGGTTGATAAGCGGCGCAAGAGGGGGCCCAGAATGGCGAAACCTCAGCGGGTAGATCTGAGTTAGAATGGAGCTTTGTAAAAACCTTGTCACGTACTCTAGACTGCTTACCTAAGGTAGTGAGCGATGGCATAGATATATGCCGAACAAACTAGAGAAATTCGTGTCATGTGGGTCAAGCTGTACAACCTCTACAGAGTGTAAAACTATTCGAATAGCCGTGTCCCTGGTTATGGACATGCCTGGTGATTTCACGCAAGGGGTAGAACTTTTGTCGAAAATGTTGGAATGAGTTGGTTGAATCTTGTAGATGTTTGATGGCTAGGAAGTGAATAGGGTGTTCATTAGTTGTTTCAAAGAAAATTGCTTATTTATGTATTAATCTTTTAAATTGTGCTTTGCAATCTACTTACTGTATTTACTGTCAAATATTGTTTTCTGCAAAATAGCCATAAAGCTATCCTTGTCAAACCTTGCATGAATATTAATTGCATACAATTCCCTATGACTTGCTGAGTACATTCAAAGTACTCATAGCTTTGCACCCTCTGTTTAAATCAGCAGAGGAGGGTGAACCAGTGAACTCAGAGTTCTATGAAGAAGACTTCTTTGAAGACTATGCGAATTAGGTCGCGTCCTTCACTCGATTCTTTGGTGGGCATATTGAGTGACCTCCACTAGATGTTTTGTTCTCATTTGCAAGTTTACTCTGTTATCTTTAGCCTGCGTGTGGCAAATGTTGTAAGACTTGACCATAAGGTCTCTTTTTCTTAATATTATTAATTTATGCGCTTCATCTTTTGTTTGGTTGTGTGGTTATGATTACACCAATGTTACAAGCTGTGTGAGCTAGCTCTTGATCATGGGACTAGTTCGAGAATACCAGAGGGTCCAGGGTTGCATACTCGGGGTCCCGACAGTCTTAAACAGTGCGTTGATCCCGTGGCGAACCTTGCAAACATAGTAGCGACTCCAAAGAAGGCAAGCGGTTTGATCATATTTATTCGATCCCATTACTTTAAAGTCTAATACTTTGTATTCACTCATATGTATGCATGCTTACTTTGTGTTAAATTATCGATTAGTTGACCCTATAGATGTGTACTCTGTAGGTAAATGTTCATTCTCTACTACTAAGCCTAGGATTATCTTGCTGTGATTTAGAGTTCGATGGATGGACTCTTATCACTTAGTAGTTTACGTTGATAATGCTTAGATAACAGTAGAAATGGGCGGTTGTCGACTTATGTCGATGACCTTGATCACATAAAAAAAATTATTATTCCATTATGTCCAGCACTTGTGCTTTGTTACTTTGTAAAGAAATAAAAATGAAAACAAAATTGTTATTGACTTGGGCACAATGGATGTTGGTATGATCTCATGGTGTGTGGAATGGTGCCTAAGTCCCCAAGGACCGAATTACTTGCGCCATTGACCCAAGCACTTTTGCGTGCTAACCACACGAGGGGGATATGGGACCTCTCTTGACTTAGTACCTTGGGAGGTGTTAATTATGGGTCACTGGTGGTTAAAACTGTTTTTATAAGGGAAGAGCACACCATGATTGCTTAATTTGGGCGGTGTATCCTACCCTTTAGGTTGTCGCGGCTCTTAATTAGCATCATTCATTGGAAATGTCTCGCAGGACTTAGTCGTGCCGGCATACCAAAGGAAGTGTGCTTAATCATGTGGCGAAAAGGCGGTATGGTGTGTGGGTACATTGGTACACCCCTGCAAGGTTAAATCTATTCGAATAGCCTCATCCTAGGTTATGGACAAGCTTGGTTATTTCCTGCAAGAATTAAACTACAACCTTTAATTAAAACTTGACATGGGTGGTATGAATGGGTAATTCATGCTATTGTTGTGGTGACTATTGGGTTAGTCACTTCCAAGATTGTTGTTGTCATCTATCTATTGTTATTTTGTTGTTACTCGCTGTTATTTGCAAATTAAAAATGAATTGCAAATCTGCTTTGAATCTATTTAATTATTGCAAATGAAAACTTGCTTTATGCTGAAAACAACCTACAACCTCCACTTAAATAAGCTTGCAAGTAGCATATGTATAGGTTTGTTACACTACACGTCAGTCTTACGAGTACATTTTTGTACTCATTTGCTTTGCTTAATTAATTTGTTGCAAAGGAAGTTGATCCCCCAGGGTATCACTTTTATAAGATGTGCGGTGGATTCGACGACTAGGTTAGCGGCCCGGTTGGTTGCCTTGTGGGTTAAAGAAAAGTTAATTGGCTTTTGTTTATCGTCATCTTATGGCTTTTGCTTTCGTTGTTTATGTATCTCTCTTAGTGGTATTTGGCCGGTCGACCCCTTTTGTAATAACTCTCTATTATGTGTATCTTTTGTTTAATCTAGTTCATGCTTTGGTTCTATGTCTTGAATGGAATTGATGCATGATTTTGTAAAGGGGTGTGTATATTGCATTTCTGGGAAGTATACATATCTCGAAGACACGGGTTATTTTGTTTGTGATGCTAGGGTCAATAGATGACTAAGCATTACAAGCCAAATAAGCCGGGGTCCTCACAGTACCAGATGTTGATGGTTTGAGACAGTTGATTTTGAAAGAAGCCCATGATTCAAAGTATTCAATTCACCCTGACAGTACTAAGATGTACCAGGATGTTAAGAATAAATTTTGGTGGCCAAATATGAAGCGAGAAGTCGCGGAATTCGTTGCCTTGTGCGACGTATGCCAAAAAGTAAAAGCAGAGCATCAAAGACCAGCAGGTCTGTTGCAACCTTTGAAGATGCCAGAGTGGAAGTGGGAAGAGGTCGGAATGGATTTCATTACCGGTTTACCCAGGACTCAATCAGGTTACGATTCGATTTGGGTAATAGTGGATCGTTTGACCAAAGTCGCTCATTTCTTGCCGGTCAAAACCACTTACTCGGGAGACCGCCTTGCAGAATTATATATGTCAAGGATTGTTAGTTTGCACGGTGTGCCTAAGAAGATAGTGTCAGATCGAGGATCTCAGTTTACCTCTCATTTCTGGCAGAGTCTGCATGAAGCCTTAGGGACTCATTTGAATTTCAGTACTGCATACCATCTCTAGACAGATGGACAGATTGAAATAGTTAATCAAATATTGGAGGATATGTTGAGAGCTTGTGCATTAGTTAATGCCACCAGTTGGGATAAGAGTTTGCCATATGCAGAATTCTCATACAACAACAATTATCAGGCCAGTCTGCAAATGTCACCATTTGAAGCTTTGTACGGTCGTGCCTGCAGAACCCCTTTGAATTGGTCAGAAACAGCTGAACGTTTAGTTTTTGGGCCAGACATTATTCGAGAAGTGGAAGAACAAGTGGCTATGATCCGAGAAAGGCTAAAGATAGCCCAATCAAGGCAGAAGAGCTATGCTGATAATCGTCGTCGTGACCTCAGCTTTGAGCCAGAGGATTTTCTCTCTCTCCGAGTTACTCCCCTCAAAGGTGTAAAAAGATTTCATGCCAAAGGGAAGCTTGCCCCTAGATATGTTGGTCCGTTCAAGATATTGGCTCGTCGTGGAGTAGTGGCCTATCAATTAGAGCTACCGTAGTCGTTAGCAGGAGTACATGATGTCTTTCATGTCTCTCAGTTGAAGAAGTGTCTTTGCGTGCTAGAAGAACAAGCCCCGTTGGAATCAATCGACCTGAAAGAATATCTCACTTATAAAGAGCAGCCAATCAAGATTTTGGATGTCGCAGAGTGCCATACCAGAAGCAAGACCGTTTGTTTTTGCAAGGTTCAGTGGAGCAACCACTTAGAAGGAGAAGCAACGTGGGAGCGTGAAGACGAGCTGAAAGTCGAGTTCCCTAGCCTTTTCTCTAGCTAGCCTGAATCTCGGGGATGAGATTCCTTTAAGGGGGGGGGGAGGTTTGTAACATCCCAATTTTCTGAGCTTAAAAAAATCCTTTGAATAGTTAGCGGGATAAAATTCACCATTTGATTTTATTTGAATTTAATTTAAAAGCTTAAACATGGACTTTGTACATCAAAACAATTTAATATGATTAAAGTCAACATCAAAAATGGTCAAAACTATTTTATTTGGATTCTATGTGCTTGGATATATTTTCTAGATTTTTCTAGAATTTTTCCAAGTTAATTTGCTATTTTCTATTGCTTATTTGAATTTCTGGTATTTTATTAAAAAGAAAAAGTATTTAAAATCTCAGATAAGCTTAGGGTCAATTCCAACTCATTGAGCCATTCCTATTCCTTCGGCCCGATCCCACGCCGCCTAACTCTTCACTTCAAGACAAACCTCACCGACAAAGTGGACCCCACTTGTCGGCACCTTATCTCTTCGCGAGCGCATCTTAGCCGAGCCGTTCGATCAAGGATTGACGGTCAAATCTTGTTGTGCTGTCCGGAGGTCCGAACGTCACACTCGTTTTGAGCTGTCCAATCAAAATCCGATGGCCAGCCCTGTTAGTCCGAACGTTTCCGTTCATTCCTTTTCGCTGCCAGTGGGTCCCACCACCATCGTCGTCTCCGACTCAGTCATCTTCCTCGCAGAGTCCAGCTCGGAGCCGCCATTGTTAATCTCCCAAGCTCCGTCCGACAAAATCCAATCTCCAACTAAAACCTTCTAGATTTATTTACCAAACTCAATCTTTATCTTCTCCGCATCTTCTGGGATATGAATCGTATCTCGAATCCGTTTCTATCTCTAAAGACCAGCGAGCCCGTATCAATCCCGATTTGGGCGTTCCTTATCCCGTGCTGCCCCAGCCCTATAAATAGCACCTCGAGGTTCGCCCTGCCCTCCGCATCCCAAACCCTAGCTCAATTCCACCCAAGAGCTTCAGCGCCGCCGCTAATCCGAGCTTTAGGTTTTTTCGCTGCCGTCGATCTTTCTTCGATTGCACCGCCGTCGACGTCGCCTAGCCGTCGTGGTCTGCGCCATCGTGATCAGCATCGTGTGGGCTACATCCAGGACCCTTCGCCGTTGCCAGTACCTCGCCGGAGCAGCCGTCCGACAACATCCGATTGCCTTCTCCACTTCAACCTCGCCGCCGGCCACCACCGTCGTCCTCAACCACCCAGAGCTACCACAACAGGTTCGCAATAGTGAGAGCTACACGCTGGTACCATTCATTCTTTGAAGCGCCGCCGTTCGCCGATTCTTGGTCAAGCTTCGAGCCATCATTGTCGTCAAGTTGACATGGCATCCTCATAAGCAGGCCACCTCAGCCTTTGGTCCTATGTGGCGCTCGCGTGTCGTCCACGTCCGTGCCAAGTCAGCGCCATGTGTGTGTGTGCGTGCCACCCAAGCCAGATCCAGATCTAGTAGGTTCGGTGAACCCAGTCCACCGTGAGCCATGAGGCTAACATGTGGGTCCCACATGTCAGTATTTATTTTAATTCTTTTATTCCGAGCGCTGACGTCATCATTGTGCAATAATCCAATTTTTCTTCAGAGAAATAATTCGGATAATTCAATATAAAAAAAATTGGGTTTTCTTTAGGTTTTCAAACTTCTCAAGCTCATATCTTTTGCATCCGAACTCCGTTTGAGCCCATTCAAATTTCTAAATTCATCTAAATTCGAGATCTATTTATTTGATATTTTTATTTAATTTTTAGAGTTTGTTTTGCCTTTGTTATTTATTTGTTTTATTTATTTGCTTTTGTTTGCGAGTAGACGTCGGTACTTCGGAAAGATTTGAAGAAGAAGGAGCACCATAAGAGCAAGATCAGTAGTTAGACCTATTCCAAGGCAAGTTATACCTTTGATCATATTGAACCCAGTTTTCAGAAGTTATATTGATTCAAAGTATTGCATTTACTTTAATTATTTATTTCAATGTTTTTGGGATTAGTTAATATCCAATTTGTTAGGACCTCCTTGTCTAATTGTACGCCATAATATTTTGTCACCCTAGATTGGTTTATTTAGTTGGTGCTATTGTATTACCAACGTGGGATGGTTAGATGCGATTAGATTGCTTAGCCATGCTACAAGTCATCATCTTATGTAAGTTGCAAATATAAACTTGACTATGTGAGAAAAACTGTGTGTACTATGTGCTATTACTCATTGATGGCATATGTTGCACTTAACCAACAGGGTGGGAAAAGGTTTTGGACGGGGGCAAGTGGTCTGGTATACTTTTATGGTGGATCTGTGTTGGCGAGAGTGATAGGTTAGAGTTTGGAAGTCTTGCCTCGGTCAATTAAGGATTTAACTTTGTGCGCCATTGAACTGAGCCTTTCGTACAACCACATGCCTAGTATGGGACGAGCCTAACTTAGTAAGTTATGGATTCTTGACATTGATTACTCAGGTTGTAGGTTAGCTATGTCGGATTGGGTGGAGGTGTGTACTACCAAGTGGTCGCATCGCGGGGCGGTTCGCCGTTTCCCTGTCCAACAGTGTGCGTCTGTGGCGGCTAAGCATACCGAGAGTGTCAATGTCGAGATGAAGTTTCCGAACTGTTTTGTTACGGCTAGTGCTAGCTACACTAGTTGTATCTTGTGGGTAAAGTATACAACCTCTGCAGAGTGTTAACCAATCTATTCGAATAGCCGCGTCCGCGGTCATGGACATGCTCGGGGATTTCACACGAGGGGTAGATTTTCATGAAAACCTTGTGAAGGGAGCTGTGTGACTTAAGTCATATAGCTATGTGAATAACTTGTTTAGGCTATGTGTCTTTGTGAAATACAACTGTCAAATTATTATTGTCTATTTGTTTTGAATTATGCTTTCAATCTATTACTTGTATTTAAACTGTAAATGCTGTATTTCTGCAAAAGAGCCACAGAAGCCATTCCTTTGGAATAATCCATCATGTATAATTGCATTTCTGTGGTATGACTTGCGAGTACGGTTGTGTACTCATGCTTGTTGTAAAACATGCAACAAAAGAGGATGAGTCATCGCCTGCTTTCGAGGAGGAGTTCATCGAAGGTGCTTGATCGTAGGGTCTTGATCCTAGTTAGTTGCCTGTGGTGAATTAATGGGATTCCGCTGAAGTTTCTATGTTCCGCTGCTATTTTATTTCTTTGTTAGCCCTGCGTGGCTTAACAATTGTAAACTCGACCATAATGTCAAAACAACTATTTGTTATCAAATTACTCGTTTATATTATTAATCGCTTGTGTGGATCGATATTCACTTGTGTTGACACTGTGTGCACTAGCGTGATCCTGGACTAGTGCATTATACACAGAGGGTCCAGAATTGCATATTTTGGGTCCCGACATCAGCTAAGCGCATATCGACCATCAAAGCAGCCGACGATCCATGCGGATGACACCGAGGGCTTGGTAGTAGGCCGTCTATTGTGCAGAGATGAGTGTCGGTGAGAGTTTCATGGTTGGCCTCGCCGGGCAGAACGGTTCGCCCTTGCTGCAGTCGATTGATAGCCAGATTGTGCGCACGTTGTTGCAGATCGATGTCACGGATTGTGCCAGCAAGACTGTCAATCTTATCATGGAGCTTATGCCTATTGGTCTCCATCTACTGAAGCAGGGCATCGAGCTTCTTGCTAATGGCGTCGTTGTTGTTGTTCTTTGACATGGTGGCAGGCGCAGCGAGGTCTTCTAATACCAAGCTATCACAGGGTCGGATCAACAAAGAAATATTGGAACACAGGTTGTAGCTATGTTGAGGAATCAGTTGATGTCCAGAGCCTCAGTGGCGTGGCAGGGACACCGGGATGCCAGGAGTCGTGCAGCCGAGTTTCTGGAAGCGACAGCAGATAGAAGAGGAGAACGATATTGGAGTTTTCTGATATATTACTTGTCTTCAAAATAATGTCTCTCTCTGTTTAAATAGAGAGCCTAACAATCTTGACTAAGAATAGTAATCGAATTGCAGAAACAAACTAGTAAATACTTCCTAATATATACTACGAAACAGAATCGAAAAAGCTCCAACGTATATTGTTTTTAATCTGACACAATTGGTAAGTTTTCCGACGCAACCCATTCGGACTGTGAAGACGCGTCGGCCAGTAGCTGCTTCTTGTGTCGCCCGTACATGATGCCCCACATGATAATTAGGGGAAGAGAAATGCCCAAAAGTTCAAATGTCGTTGTGTTTTTCTAGACGAAAAGATCTTTAGTACTAAGATACACGCACTAGTCAAGCTAAATTTAAGGTTTAGTTTATACTCCTATACGTCAGAAGCGGTGAGCTTGACAGATATTTTCCATTTATGGAGGAGTTACCATAGTGTTTACTCGCAGTAAATACGCCGCTAAGAATGGAATACCCCGGGTTGAATAGTATATACACTATGCAAATTTGACTTATTGGTCATTGATCTAAAATCTGTGGGGACGCCTGCGTAATCACTCCTTTAACTCTCTTGAATGTGAAATACCTCATGAGGAGGTTCTTCATGAAGATGAAAGCCTAGCAACTTGATATGCGCATATTACAATGCTGGGAATGTGGAACGACCATGAATTTTTTTTGTTTGAGAAATGACAAAGATCTGGTTAATACTGAGATACCCCCAATTTGGAGGATATGGGAGAAAAGTTATCGACAACCACTTTGCCTTGACAATTGCTAAAGTTTCTCTTATGAGAACACGTATCTGGAACCAAAGTCTATGGCCAAGCGCTCGAAGCGATCATATCGGGTTACATAATGAAAGCATATGAGGTTGAACCAAAATTGCTAAATAAAAGTCTTAGAACCAGGTAGTTCAGATTTGATGGGTCATTATGAAGATAATAAAGTGGTGAAAGCTATGGTTCAAAGGTTCCCGTAGAGACCGTTACTCTTCTATTATGAATGATATAATGTTCCGTTGCATAATAATTCTGGCAAATGGCATAAACAAATAAATAAGATATGCAGTCAATGAATTCTGAAAATCCTTGATGAGATCCTTGAAGGACTCAAAATTCCTTGTAAGAAAGGAAACAAAATCATCATATATATAAAACTCATATCCAATAGTCTCTTACCTATAGCAAAAACATCTTCTAGAAGAGAGCATCTTCCTAAAGAAAAATTATCTTACTAGTCGATCTCTTGATCACACCAATGATCATATGATGCCTAGAAGTGGATAAGGATCCATCAAGACCCGGTAGAATGAAATGAGGAACCTAAAGACTAGAAGTACACCACACAAGCACTTATAAAGTGCATCTTCCACCAGAAGTTAGTGAAATGGTGTTTTCCTCTAGTACCATGAAGGTACGACATACATTGGTGATATTAGCAATTAATCCCCCAAACGCCAAAACTAAGATTGATTATATTTAACTCTGGAGTGGTACTACCATTCTTTATTGTTTTGTAGAACAGACTATTTGTTGTAACTTTAACCACCCAGAGATAGTTACAAAATATTAAGTCCCTGAAAGGTTTTGATAAATCGTATTCGAAAGGCATACGACTTTGCAATAAGTATTACCTCATATCCTCTGCAAGGATAATCTACTTGTGTTGCATAATCAAATAGTGGCATTTGATAAGTTAAGCATGTTACTCCCGAATAGTAATTATCCTAAAATCTCCAAGTGAGTAATATGATATTTGTATGTAAGACTCTGCATTGTGGTAATCTAGTTGATTTGATCACAATATACTTGTCTAAAATATATGAAAAGCATTAGAGCAACAAGACTTCAAAAAAAGTTGTCCTTAGGGGGAGCATATGCTAAACACTTAGATTTTGAAAATCTTGGTCAAGCCTAGAAGGCATTGATACGATGATTACTGATTAAATTTACATTCAAGGTTTTACCACTTGACAATTTAGACCGAGTTGATCGAAAATGCAAAGATCATAAAGATCATGCATAGATCCTAGTGATCATTACTAAATCCTGAAGATATGCTGGCTGTCTATCAAATCTCTCTAGTACAAAATCTCATAATAGATTTATATTACTTTGTGGTGGTGCAATCATTTTTTTGGTAGTCATCTAAGCAGACTTTAGTAGCTACTTCTATCAACCACTCAGAGATTATAGCACCATATGAAGCCTCACTTGAATGTGTTTGGCCTAGACGTGTGATTAACCACATCCGGAAGTATTGTGGCATTAATACCGTCAATACCTCCTCAATTATCTATGAAGATAATATTGCTTGTATTATACAAATGCAAACAGGTTATGTCAAGAGCAACACCACGAAGCATATTGCTCCTAAATTTTCTATCCTCATTAAATCCAAAAGAATAGTAAGGTAAAGATCCTGCAAACAAAGTCTTGTGAAAATCCAGTTGATTTATTCACCAAGTCTTTGCCTACATCCAATTTCCAAATATGCATTCATGGCATTGGAATGAGACGGTTTAAAGAGTTGTAGAGTTCAGAGGGGTAAATTCCTAGATCATAACCTTTATCAAATCCTGAGAACTTATCCTAAATCTTGAAGATTAGATCCCGGAGATTAAACGTTGTACTATTTTCCTTGGTGAGTTTTCCTGAAGTTTTCTCACATTAATGTTTTTAATAAGGCAACAAGTGTAATACAACTTACAAATGTAATGTACTCTTTTCTCTATTCATTTTTTTTCAATAAGTTTTTGGAAGGAGTTTTTGACGAGGGGGTGTTACGAAACCTAATTATGGACAAAAAAAGTTAAACCGTCCAGAAAGGGCTTTCAACCCTTTAGACTACAAATATGATGACTTACATGTATACAGGGGAGTAGCCAGCCCAAGGTTAGGCCTCGGGCCAGCCCAGCTGTGGCCTAGCTTGTAGTCTCATCCACATAGAAAATTTTTGTTTTATCCACAAACTTTACATGAGAATTTGAGTTGGGTCTCAGGCTATTACCCAGAGGCCCGAGGCCCAGCTCCGCCACTGCATGTATATGATACAGGTGAATAAAGATATTGTACATTATATCTCTTTTAGTGTTTATTGTGTTATTGATCTACGACTCTGTCAATAGCACGATGACTGCGGTTATAGTAACGCCACCGGCTCCTCGTCACCACCACCGTTTCCTCCTCCGCGATTCCCCACGCACAACCCAGTGCGGAGCTCCACATCGAGAGCGCAAATTTTAAAGCACCCCTCCGATCTCCCATCTCCTCATCGCTCGCGCTCGCGCGTCTAGGGTTAGGTTTCGAAGCTCCCTCTTCTTCTCCTCCCAACGCAGCCGCATCAGCCGCGCCCGCGCCCGCGCCGCGCGCCATGAGGGTCCACCCGGCCCCGCGGAAGCGCACCATCGCCGTGCAGCGCTGCTCCGCCGTCGCCGCCGCGGCGGCGACCGCGGCCGGCGGCAAGAAGCTGCGTCGCCTCCCGCACATCTTCGCCAAGGTGCTCGAGCTCCCCTTCGCCGCCGACGCCGATGTCGCCGTTGAGGAGGACGCGGCAGCGCTCCGCTTTGTCGCCGCAGCCGACGGCTTCTCCCCGGCCGGCGCCCGCGCCCACGCCGTCGAGATCCACCCCGGCGTCACTAAGGTCGTCGTCCGCGACCTGTCCGCCGGCGTTGGCGGCGACGATGGCGCCGCCGCGTTCGAGCTCGATCGGTGGCGATTCCGCCTCCCGCCCTGCACGCGCCCCGCCATGGCCACGGCCACCTACGCCGAGGGCGAGCTCATCGTCACCGTCCCCAAGGGCGCCGTCCCCGACGACGGTGGTGACGGCAACGGAGCCGCCGTCCTTGGAGGCGCCGGTGCCGAGAGCGTCCTCGTGCTTGTATAGTAAATCTAAACCGTAACTCCACTATTTTGCCTATTTTGCTTACTCGCCTGTTTCTAATATTTATATGATGTGAGATCATATTTATGTTAATAACAGGGCAGTAGAGTAAGAAATAATGAATATGAATCACTATTTGCTGTGAATCCTCTGTGGCTATGTCTGATCTGCTCATGCAATTCTTGGTTGTCTTGTCCGCGTCCACCGTGACAACTGTTGTCAGTTTTGATGCTACATATGCAGTATATAGTTGAGATGAGTAGATTAGGCATGAAGTAGCATGCCAGCATGTTGTGTAGTCGGATTAGCTGGGTAAGATTTAAATGTGAGATGATTATATCTGAGTCTGTCGATCTAGTTTGACAAGGAATGGAGAATCTGCCTGATGAGATGTGTTGATGAGAGATTGAGAAGCAACTCGTCAATTATTGATGTTTTCTAGTAAATTAATGGTTGTCGATACTGGGTGAGTCTGGAGTTGACTGTAGTTGCGTGGATCATCTAGATTTGGTGGTGTCTACTGTTTGTTTTTCAAAGACAGTCTACTGTGATCTAGTATCATTTGGCTGGAGCTTTTGAGCAATTATTGAGATTTGTAGATGCTTTGAGTGTATCTAACTATAGTTATCTTGCAAGTGTAGTTATGTATGTGCATCAGCTGTGTCGAATCAATGAAATGTGTTGCATTTGGAGGTTAAGAGGTCATGGTTTGATTCAATAAAGTTTCCGTTTTTTTGTCGTTTTGTCTATATCTTAAGGCAGGTCACAATCTATGTATGTGTTGTTTCCACTTTCCGATATGTTGGATTAGTGATGCCTATCAATCAATCACCAATCCCTTCAAAGGTCATATCCAGTTTGTTCTGCATATATCACAGCAGGAACTTGCTTGTGTTTCATACAAAGTGCAATAATTGCATCTTTTAGATCAATAGAGCGTATCCTATCACGTGCTGAGGATATATAGTCTTAGATTTTTTCGTTGTCAGCTTTATTCCAGTTTTGTTCCAATGTATTCACTTCCTTTTCATCTCATCTTTTTCTTTCACAAGATGCTCGATTTGCTTGTCAAACTAGCTAACTGCTAGTGGGTTGTTACCTAAAAGACTATAGGCATAATGTGACACCTGGATTCTTTTCCGCTAAAATTTGAGGATGCGGAAGACTACTTGAAACTTGAACATTGGTATCTGATGAGTTGCGATTTCATTGTTACCATGGTAGCTGCAACTTAACTACTTTCTTGTTCCATTTTAGTTATTGGAGGGTGTGTATTATTCAACATTCATTTTAGTGTTTGGAGGATGCATATATTATTTAAATTTGATGTTAAAAGTCCTAGCCTCCTATGATCCCTTTCACTCCAAAAAAAATTAGTTGCGTGGAGCAATCACTTTCTCCAGTTTCTTTTTGTACGCTTGTTCAAGGGAGATGAACTATCCATACCTGTAAATAACTTGGCAATGATTATACTGGAGTAGGTGCGTGGTAGGAGTAATTAGCATAGGCTTTTCCATGAATTGTTCAACCATTTTCATTTTTCTTTCTGTTGTCTCTGAATTGTCTGTCCTGTACAAGGGATTTCATCTGAGCTTGTTCATACTGTTTTTCTTTTACCTCTTTTCCTTGCATCTTTGTCCCTGACCATTCTTTAGTGCAATTGCAGACGTATTTGTAAAGATACTGAGATAGTGACATTTTCCTTTCTTTTCTAGGGAGAAATGAAAGTCTAAGAAATTTCCCCCTTTTTTTCCCTGAAACTTTCTCTGGGGAATGGAATCTACAAAAGAGAGAGAGAGAGAGACAGAGAGAATATATTTAGCCATTTTCTTTTAACAATTTTTTTGGCACGCAGATATTTTCTCAGTTGCGTTGCAAAACTTAAAGGTAGAGAATATTGTGTCCTTTTCTGGGAGGAAAGTAATGCCTTCTTTTGTTTTCCTAGTAATTGTATTTGCAGGCGCTAAAGGGTAGAGAGAATCTTGATTTACCTTGACCAGAATGTCCAGTATATTGAGTCACAATCCCAGTCAAGGAATTGCAAGTGCCATGCCCTTCTGTACAGGAATGTGCAGGCGTCTACCATGCGTTTAAGATGATATTTTTTCGCTGAGGACGTGATGTAAACACTGGGAAATGGCCAGGGGACTTCATGTTGGGCTTGCTTTCTGAGTCTTCATTGGCATCTTGACCGTATGAATGTGTGGCAATGACTGAATTTGCGCCATCTTCATGTTGGGCTTGCTTTCTGAGTCTTGATTGGCATCTTGACCGTATGAATGGGTGGCAATGACTGAATTTGCGCCACAACTCACGAGAGCAGGACACAGGGGACAAGAACTTAACAGTTGCAATTCACATGCATGTTCCATGGCACTCCAGAAAAGGAACAAAATCTCTTTGTTAAAAATGTTGTGAAGCCACTATGCTCATGAACAAAAATGTTTTTGTTAAAATGTTGTGAGGCCAGACCAAGGGCGTTTAACTCTTACCAAAGGAATGCTCACCTTCACCATCCCATCAGCAAGACCGAGAACAGCCAAGCGATCTCATCAAATACTAGCCAAAAAAATAAATAAATAAATAAAGTAAAAGGGGGTAAATTAGTTCAGTAGCACTCTAAAGATGAGTATGTACTTAGAGAAATAACATCACAAACAACTTCAAAATAACATTGCAAATAGCAGAAATTCCATAAAATAATGCTCCCAAAGAATATTACATTACAATATTTTCAAAATAACACAAATACCTCTTTCTTCCCCAATTCCTCCATCTCCATGCATGCAGCACCTCCCTATAGCGTCCTCTCTTCGTTGTGCTAGTATGAACAAATGAACTAACAGATGTCGTTAACTAGCCTCCAAAAATATTTTCTTCTACCATTCAAAAAATTCTAAGGACAAAAGTATCTTTCCACTCACGGAAGTGTTATTTTCCATAATTTCTGCTCACTGGGATATCATTCTTCTAATTACGCATTTTTAGTGTTACTAACCTAATTTTCCCAGAGTAAAAGAGCTACGCAATAGGGGACACACACACACTTATTATGAGGAACAATCCCCGGCCCCTCAGGTGGATCTGAATCCTCTGACATCAAGAAGCTATGTCACGGTGAACAGTGTCATGATATTTTTTTCTAGCTGTCGGATCGAAACCAATAGATGAGATCGAGGCATGTACTGCAGCACAAACACCATAGCAAATGATGTAGTATTGGTACTGTTCATGACACTGTAGTGACACTGTGGCAGTCGCTCTCGTCGGTTGCTTTTCAGCCCGACATCTTAGGTTATAGGAATGTCATGGCACGTTCACTTCGTGACATCATCCCCTAAGTTGTCCACGTCCCCAGTTTTGCGTTTTTTTGGCTAATCGCGGCTAGACACATGCGAATCGGTTCATGGCCGTTCGATCTCACCGAGCGGGAGCGGACGTCTCTCCTCCCTTCTCCTCCTATCGGCCTCCCCTCTCCGCCCAGATCGAACCCTCCCGACTCCTCCCGTCCCTTCACCTCCCTTGCCGTCGCCACTCCTCTTCCCAGCGCTGTCATTTCCTCTTCCCCTGCCCCACCGCCATCTGATCCCCTCTCCACATCGCCGCCTCACCCTTCCCCGTGACACCGCCTACCCCACTCCCACCACGCGCTTCCTCTTCCCTCGCGTCGCCGCCTTCTCCCCTCTCAACACCGCGGCCTTTCCCTTCCCCGTGACGCCACCTCCCCTTTCTCCACCCCGTCTGCCATGTTGCCGTATCCACCGGTAAATGCGTGCACGGTGCCATCAAGATCATCCGTCATCCCGTCCACGACACCACCAGTACAACTGCCTCGCCATCACCTGTCGGATCGGCTGTTCGTCGGCGAAGGGGACGATGACATGGATCCGACATCTAGGAGGCGATAGGGAGAAGGAGGTAACCACACTGTCACGGACTCGTTGATCTGGTAAATCGATTTGGGGGGAAAACGAACCAAAAAGGCAATTGGCTAAAGAACAGCGCTAAAGAACTAACCCTAGCTAAAGACAGCTAATTTGGCATCAATGAAGTTGCCCTTTTCTTTCCATAAAGATGTTTTAATACAACTTTGAGTTCCGGCAAGAATTACCACAGTAGAACCATAGCTACATCAGGAAAAGGAATGACAAAAGTAACAGTAAATACTAAGTTTCATCTCTGACTGCAACGAGCGATTGAGTGAAGTACTTTGGATTGTCCGATCTCCGTGGAGACGTTTGGACCATGCTTTCCTGCGTCCGCTCTAACATGGGCCGATCGGACCATGTTTACAGCCGTTGAATCTTCATAATGCCGAAGCGTTTTCTTACTGGTCATCGTCTTCTTCCTCTGAGCAGCTACGACTTGAAAGCTAAAGAAGTTGCAGTATTGACAATGCCCTCCCCTAAAGAACAACCTTGTCTCAAGGTTCATTAGCAGGGAACCAACTGCGAATGGTGCGGCTGTAGAAGTCGGAAAAAGTCCCTTCGATAAAATCCGCATCCTCCCAGGTCGCATCTTCAGGCGGCAAGTTAATCCATTGAATTAACCACTGAGTAACCAGTCGGGGTGGCCTGGGCATAGCCCGAGTATCCAATACGGCCACTAGTTCAATCTTTATCCTTCCCTCTCGATCCAGCAAAGGTAATTGCGGATCAGGAACCGCACAGGGACCCAAATGCTTCTTGAGCTGACTAATATGAAATACTGGATGAATCCGCACTCCATCTGGAAGCTGCAATCGATATGCTACCACTCCAACTTTCTGCAGAATCCTAAAAGGGCCATAAAATTTACTGGTTAATTTCAACGACTGCCTCAACCCAAATGCAGCTAAGCGGTAGGGCTGCATCTTTAAATATACCATATCTCCCACTTCATAAGTCCTCTCACTTCTATTTTGGTTGGCATACTTCTTCATCCGTGCTTGTGCCTGTGCCAAGTTTTCTTTAATCTGTCTGAGCATTTCTTCCTTTTCTGACAGAAAGTCTCTAGCCTCGCTATTTTCGGGACCTGGTACCAAAACTTCACTTATGACGGGAGGAGGACTACCATACAAAGCTTGATAAGGAGTGGTTTTGAGGGATGAGTGATAAGTAATGTTGTACCACCATTCGGCTAATGCCAACCAATAATACCATCTTTTCGGTTCAGAGAAAACCATGCATTTTAGATACGATTCCATACATTGGTTGAGCCTCTTAGTTTGGCCGTCAGATTGGGGGTGGTAGGCTGTGCTGAACCGCAATGATACTTTCCATGCTTTAAAGATCTCCTGCCATAAATTACTAGTGAAGATGTGATCCCTGTCGGTCACGATGGCTTTTGGCAATCCATGTAACTTGAAGACATTCTCCAGGAATGCTTGTGCTACGGACTGAGATGTATATGGATGAGCTAGAGGTATGAAATGGCCATATTTGGTGAGTCTGTCTATGACCACTAAAATTACTTCTTTTCTGTTTGATTTGGGCAACCCCTCAACAAAATCCATAGATATGTGAGTCCATGCCATGTCAGGGATTGGAAGGGGCTCAAGTAATCCGGGAGAATGACAATGTTCACCTTTGGACCTCTGACATACAGCGCATTCCTTCACAAATTTATGTACCTCCATCTTCAGTCCTGGCCAAAAGAACAACCTTTTTATCCTCTGATACGTTGCAGCAATTCCCGAATGCCCACCAATAGCAGATGCATGTAAGGACTCCAATATCTTCCTTTTCAGGATCAGTTCACTACCCACATAGATCCTTCCTTTGTATCTTATCACTCCGAAATGTAGCGTATAATGGCTATCTGGATCAACTTCAATGACCAATCGACTGAGTAACTCCTGACAGTACGAGTCGTTTTCATAGCTTCTCCCAATTTCTTCCATCCACACTGGAGTGACTGTAGTAACAGCATTACATTGTCCCCTTCTAGACAATGCGTCATCGACTTTGTTCTCTTTCCCTTTCTTATATTCAATCGCATAATTGAACTCCAATAGCTTCAACATGAGTTTGTGTTGAATACCCTCTGAAATCTTTTGCTCGGTAATAAACTTTAAGCTTTTTTTATCCGTCTTGATAGTGAGCAAACTACCCAAGAAATAATGCCTCACTTTTTCAGTGCTTCAAGAATTGCCATCGCTTCTTTTTCATAGGTGGATAGTGCCACAGACTTCACCCCTAGTGCTTTACTATAGTAGGCGATGGGTCTCCCCTTTTGCATCAACACTGCCCCTATGCCATTTCCACAAGCATCGGTTTCCATGGTAAAAGGTTCAGAAAAATTCAGCATTGCTAACACCGGAGTTGTCGTCATCCTCTTCTTAAGCTCCAAGAAGGCCTTCTCTTGTGGTTCTTTCCATTGGATTGCCCCTTTCTTCAAGATATCATGTAACGGCCTGCAGATCAAACCGTATCCTTGCACAAATCGCTTGTAGTAACCCGTGAGACCCAAAAAACTTCTCAACTGTGTTACACTTTCAGGCCTGGCCCAATCTTTCACTGCCTCAATTTTGGATAGATCGGTTGATAAACCTTCGCCATTAATAATATGTCCCAAGTAATCAACTTGTTTAACAGCAAAAGAACACTTACTAAATTTTGCAAATAATTGTTCTTCCTGCAACAGTTTTAGTACAATCTCCAAATGGATGAGGTGATCCTCCAAGCTTTTGCTATATATTAGTATGTCGTCAAAGAAGACCAATAGGAATTTCCTGAGATAGTCACTGAACAGTGTGTTCATTAGAGATTGAAAGGCAGCGGGAGCATTCGTGAGGCCGAAAGGCATTACCAAATATTTAAAATGCCCAAAATATGTCCTGAAGGCTGTTTTGAAAATGTCCTCTTCTTTTATTCTTACTTGGTGATAACCCGATCTTAAATCTAACTTGGAGAAATATTGTGCACCATGTAACTCATCAAGTAGATCTTCAATCACTAGAATTGGGAACTTGTTTTTCACCATTTGAGCATTTAGTTTTCTATAATCAATACACATTCTCCAGCTCCCGTCTTTCTTTATTACCAAAATTACCGGAGAAGCATAAGGGCTTTCCCTTGGCCTTATTACCGCTGACTCCAGGAGCTGTTTGATCTGTTTTTCTAACTCACATTTCTAGTGATAGGGTACTCTGTATGGCCTCACATTAGGTGGAGTAGAATCTGGCTTAAGAGGAATAGAATGGTCACAAGACCTACTTGGAGGAAGTGCAGTGGGTTCATCAAATACTCCTTGATATTTTTCCAACAATCGAGCTACTTCAACACGGACTGGGTAATCCACTTTCTCCTTTTTCTCTTCATAATGTTGTATCATAAAGCCCATAACCTCCTTGCTGCATAGTTTGTTTAACTGAACAACATTGATAATTCTATCAGGATGTGCTGTAGTAAAATCAGTAAAGGTCCCCTGATGTCCTTCCTTACTAATGCACATTTCCCTGGTTTTCAAGTTCAGCTCTTTTGGACTATAAGTATAGATACAATCACATCCAAGGATAAAATCGTAAGACTGTAATTTTAAAAACTTGAAATTACTCACAAACTTATCTCCTTGTATATCATATTCACAATTTGCCACATGTGCTCCAGTATATAGAATACCACCTCTAGCCACTACCACCTTTTGAAATTCATTGTGCTGTGTTTTACATTAAGCAAGATCAGCAAACTTCAGATCAATAAAAGTATGAGAGCTACCACTGTCAACCAATGCCACACCTCTTCTTCCCTTTAGTGTAACAATTATTGAAAATGTAGTCATAGTAGGGGCTCCTTTAAGGGCCAGCAAAGAGATTTGTAGCGACTCCCCTTCTGCTGATGGCTCCTCTTTCGTTTCCTTCTGTTCCTCTTTGTCATCCTCTAGCACCAGGTTCAATTCTCCCGTGTCTTCCATTTTAGAATCCATGACCATGATGTTGAGTACCTTTGATTGTTTGCAAGAGTGACCTGGCACCCATTTTTCTACACAATACCAGCATTTTCCCGGTTCTCTGGTGATTACGACCGGATATACAGACTGGTTAGTCTTCTTCCCAAGCTCACTGTTACTTCCTTGCCTATTCATCACGTTCTTGTAGTTTTGCTTCTCGAATCCTCCCCTAGCAAAACCCCCACGCTGGAAACCAGTATTGGACGATGAACCCATCCTTTTTGCTGCATTAGCTCCTTTCTCCAAGTCTTTAGACATCCAATATGCTTCGCAAAGACTTTGAGGTCTATGGGGTTTGATATAGTGCTTGATATCTTCGATCTCTCAACCCCTTGACAAAACATCTTACAAAGTAATCATCTCTTAACATTGGATTTTCACTCTTCATAATAACCATCAATTCTTCAAATTTGTTAATGTATTGAACCACTGAAGATTGCTGTTGTTGTACTACATGGAACTCCTCAATAATATCATAGATGCTGTGAGCTGCAAACCTATCACACAATCTCAGCTTCAATATGGACCAAGTAATCGGAGTGTTCATGATGCCAGAACCCCTCAACCGGTTATCAGCTTTTCCTGTCATGTACGAAGTCGCCAAATCACACCGATGCTCTTCTGGCACATTGGCAAGTTCAAAATATTTGTCACATTGTCTAATCCAACCCAGAGGATTATCACCGCTAAATATAGGAAATTCTAGTCTAGGATCCTTTGCAATTGATTTCAAGAATTCCATGTTCCTCTCCTCCTGATTGACAGTTCTGAACTCTCTTCTATCACCCATTACTCCAAACTGATTCAAAGTGGGAGGTTCAGTGTTAGTCACCGGATTGTTACCTCTGAATCTCGGCGCTACAAACTACCCCAAGAGAGTATTGCTAGCGTGTACGCCACCTTGCTGAGAATGATTCAAATCCAAGTCAGCCAAAGCTCGAACTCTTCTCCTCATCTCCTCATCTGCTTCTTCCTCCACATCGACCACCCGAGGGTCAATATCGGCGGTCACTGGTTTTACCAAAGAACGCAAAAGTTCCTTAATCTCACCCATCTCACCTCGCAACCCATTCATGTCTTTGTGGAGTGTTCCAATCTGAGTTTCCACTTGAAGTTTCAGATCTACCATCTCTTGTCTTACCGTGGCCACTTTTGAACCTTCAGCTCCATCACCCGCTCCATCTTTTTTTCCACCTCAAGTCATCATCTAAGATCTGAGTGGTCGGGTTGGGGATTTTACCACAGATACAACTAGAACCCTTCCCTAAGCACGCTATTGATCTCAGTCTCCTCCTCCAAGGAAATGATGCTCTGATACCAATTTGTCACGAACTCGTTGATCTGGTAAATCGATTTGGGGGGAAAACAAACCAAAAAGGTAATCGGCTGAAAAACAACGCTAAAGAACTAACCCTAGCTAAAGACAACTAATTTGGCATCAATGAAGTTGCCCTTTTCTTTCCATAAAGATGTTTTAATACAACTTTGAGTTCCAGCAAGAATTACCACAGTAGAACCATAGCTACATCAGGAAAAAGAATGACAAAAGTAACAGTAAATACTAAGTTTCATCTTCAGTTGCAACAAGCGATTGAGTGAAGTACTCTGGATCATCCGATCTCCATGGAGACATTCGGACCATACTTTCCTGCGTCCGATCTAACATGGGCCGATCGGACTATGTTTACAGCCATTGGATCTTCATAATGCCGAAGCATTTTCTTACTGTCATTGTCTTCTTCCTCTGAACAGCTACGACTTGAAAGCTGAAGAAGTTGCAGTACTGACACGCACAGGGGAGGTCGCCAGAGGAGGCGGCAGTCGCATGGCCGAGGGCGAGGCGACGGCGCACGACATGCGGAGCGGCAGCGTGCGAAGTGGCGCCGAGCGGCGAGGTGGGAATCGGGATGGAGCGGCCACAGGAAAGGAGTCGAGAGAGGAGGAGAGAAGGGACCACCGCCTCCTCGTGCGTCGTCACCGCCTCCTCTCAACGCCTTCCTCCCATCCCCAGCACCACCATCGCCGATGCCTCTCCCCCGGGCGCCATCCTCCTCGCCTCCCGGTGCTCCACATCCCCCACTTCTTCCACCCAAATGGAGCCCCACGCAACCCTCTCTCCCGTGTGCATATTCATCCGCATCACCAAGCAAGGAAGGAAGCAAGTATGCAGCGTGAACCAACATGCATTATTTCCTGCATCAATTTCTTAATATGATGCTGAAGAGATGAAGCAAAATTGGTTATTTTGCTAAAAGTCCCAGCTTTCTCCTGTGCAGTTAAAGCAAAATTGTAGAGTAATAGATTGGTAGAGAGAAACATAGTCATCGGTATTATCATTCAACTGTTGTTTCTTGTGTTGTTCGCGAGAGGGCGGTGGCCCTGTTGTTGATGGTGAAGGTTGGGCCGCTGCGGGATCTGTCGATGCGCGGAATAGGCCAGTTGAAGCCCGGCCACCATAAAGATGTTCACGTTCACGCTTTCAGTGATCGTCATTTTTAGCGTCAGCAGCCTCCGCAAGATCCAGAACAGGGGCTTCAAACTCGTCAGCCCCATGGAATAGGTGCTCTGGAAGACACACCTCCAAAAAAATCAGTCTTAATATATACTACCCTATGTAGTTCTAATTTAGTTATATCTGCACTTCCAAAATTGCAGCCAATTTACATATATCTGTAGTTCCAAAATTTCAGTAGTTTCAAGGTCCTCTGCTATTAGTAATTTTCTTAGACAACCAATTGTAAGGATTTTTCGTTGCTTCTATGAAACTAGCTCAATCAAAGTTGTGTATGTATATTTCCATGGTCAATTTTACATCTTCCTTTTGCTCAGATCACAGTTGACTATGAGGAGCAGCTATTGTAGTGAATAAGCATTTCAGTTCTAGACCACTGATGATTTATTCCTTTCAGAGAATACTATGTAGTTTTGGGTGGTTTGGGGTGCGCTTCTGAGTCTGATTCCAGAACTATTGCTTTTGTCATTTCCTTTACAATCACTACACTACAGCTACATGGTAGAGGCTTCCGTTCTATCTTTAGCTTTATACTTTTTTCGAGGTAATTGTTACTTTGAACGCTTAAATAAATTAGGCTGTATGCATCGTTGATGCAGAGGCTGGGAGGGATTTATCTCTTCCATTATCTAAAAATATTGTTTTCTAGGTTTAGACTTGGGTTCATATATCTCTAAAAAAAATGTTGTGACAATTCAGCACAATGTGACAATTCTATCCAGGAGAACACAAAGATGGTAACATGCCTGCCACCTCACTCCTAATTAAGATAAGATCTTCTTGACTTACTTTGCACATCAGACACAATTTGTTACAATTATGTACATGCATTTAGAATTATGGCACATCTTAATATTTTCGTCCTTTTGTGTGGCAATTCTATCCAAGAGAACAAAAAGACTGTGAGAGGCATACCAGCACACTCTTAATTAAGATAAGATCTTTTCCTTGATTTAGTTTGCACATCATACACAATTTGTTACAACTATATACGTGCATTAAGAATTATGGCATTAACCATCATAATATTGTTGTCCTTTCATATCTTGATATTTTTGGTGTCTAATTTGAATAATAGATGGAGATTACCATTTTTGGATTAGCTGAAAGCAGGTAACGAGTTATGTATCTGAGAGCAATATGTATGAACTAATGGACAATCACGTTGAGGATTGCCTGGTCCATAGCTACTGCTGAACAAATTATTATTACCTTGCTTCGTGTACTTTGTATTTTGCGTACGAATGGATATTGTTGGAAGAATATTTTATCCCTTTGCTAGTGGGACCCACACCTCAGGGAAAGCACCTGCTTAACGGATCCAGAAAGCTAATTGCTTAGAAAATACTGTAATACCCCTCACTTGTACTCATAGACTAGTTATCTCGCTGACGGGTATTTCCGTCATTTGTACAGGCCCAAGAGCCTATAAATAACCCATGTATCTCTCATTTGGGGAGGAGGGCTCTCTTGAGCAATAAAGAAGTATGTTCAAACTGGTGAGCCCTCGGGGGCTCCCTCTTTGGAGGTAACCCCCCGTTGGCTCACCGATAGGAGTAGGGCGGTCCTCTCGGACCCCTGAACCTGTATAAATTCTCATGTCATTTTTTACCCTCGTGGATGATGGCCCGTTAGACGACCGACGTCCACCCCCTCATTTGTGTTCGGTTTTTACACCTACAACATTGGCGCTGACCTTGGGGACGTAGCTAATCGACGAAAGGCTATGTCTCCTACCGAAAAATACTCTAAGCCCATGAAACCTCCTCCAGCTCCGGAGAGCAATGATCTCGTGGATGACCCATCCGCTCTTTGAAGGAGCCCTAGCCGAGCACCCTCGTCGAAGATCAGGGCCATCCACCTCAGGATGGCAACGTCCTACGTGCCCTAGGGCTCCCACGCGCATTCTCTTCCCTTGTGTGGGTCGATGCGAGGCCCATCCAAGGGCGAGCAGTTCAAAGCACCCTCGTAGCCAGAAGGCTAAGGATTCTAAGGCCAACCATCACCCCTGGGACGCATGACGTCCATGCGGCGTGAGCGATGAAGGCTCGCTACGGGGGCTGCCCCCTAACACGCTACTGTAGGGGACAGTCCCGACATATAAATCTCGTATGGGCTCTCAAGACACTTTCCCTCCAAGGGATTTCACCCTCGTGGTGCATAGGGCGTACGACCTCCGCGGTCTCCCCTAGCAAAAGTCCTTAGTAGCTTGGGCGTCCATCGCCTCCACCATGGCGGCTCGTGTCCTACTGGACCTAGGGCATGAGTGACCACCCTCGTGGTGCATAGGGCGTACGACCTCCGCGGTCTCCCCTAGTAAGAGTCCATGGTGGCTTGGGCATCTGTCACCTCCACCATGGCGGCTCGTGTCCTACTGGACCTAGGGCATGAGCGACCACCCTCGTGGTGCGTGGGGTGTCACGACTTCCATGGTCTCCCTAGCAAAGTCCATGGTGGCTTGGGCGTCCGTCGCCTCCACCATGGCGGCTCGTGTCTCATGGACCTAGGGCATGGCGACCACCCTCGTGGTGCGTAGGGCGTACAACCTCCGCGGTCTCCCCTAACAAAAGTCCATGGTGGCTTGGGCGTCCGTCGCCTCCACCATGGCGGCTCGTGTCCTACTGGACCTAGGGCATGTGTCACGCCCCGGGTAAACCACCCCGAGACTCACTGTGCATTCCGGACCAGTCCCAAGATCAGTCGCTAGTCCGCACAGTTTCAACAATGATGTGATCACAGCCATACAACAAACTATAGAGAAGTAGACAAATTAACACTTAATAACAACAAAGACCTTATGGTCAAGCTTTTTACAAAGGTGCCACACAGGGCTAAAACAAAAGAGGTCGTGGAGGAAAAGCAAAAGAACATGTGGTGGCCATTCGACATGCCCACAAGCAATCGAGTGGAGGACGTCCCTAGCACGCCTGGTCGTCAAAGACCTCCCCTAGCACGAGAGGTCTTCGAAGACCTCCTCTTTGAAGAGATCGGAGCTCCCTGGGTCTTCTACAACTGCTGATCAACCAGAGGTCACAAGCCATGAGTACTTTGAATGTACTCAGCAAGCCGTAGGGAAATGTATGCAATAATATTCATGCAGGTCTTGACAAGGTTAGCTTTATGGTTGCTTTGCAGAAAGTAATGTTGAATTGAAATACGATAAATAGATTGTAAAGCACAAGTTGAAAGATTATCACATAAGTAGACAAGTTTTCTTTTGAAACAACCCATGACCACCCTGGCCACCACCCAGACCACTCACGACCACCCTGGTCGTGAGCTAGACCACTCCAACAAGTTTTGAGAAAGTCTACCCCTTGCGTGAAATCACCAGGCATATCTATAACCGGGGACACGGCTATTCGAATAGATTTACACTCTACAGAGGTTGTACAGCTTTACCCACAAGACACGAGTTCTCTAGTTTGTTTGGCACCCGTCGATGCCCTTGCTTACTACCTTGGGTAAGCAGGCTAGAGCAGCTCCGCTCGCTAAGGTTTCGCCTTTCTAACCCCCTCTTGCGCCAAGTGTGGGCGTCTAACCTAGGTCCTTCCACACTTCCACCAAAACAGAACCGAATCAAAGCATTGTCAATTAGTTAGCCAGATGCACCCCACAATGGACTTGTGGTTGCACGGTATGGCCCGAATCAATGGCTTACAAGGTTAAGTCCTTAGTGGTTGCTCACGCGAGACCTCCTCATCTCAATGTGCTTGAAGCACCCTCTTTACTGCACGATCACTCGCCCGAGCGAAAACATTTTGGGTTCAACCCAGCCAATGACCACCCTAGTCATGGCACCACAAATTTTATTAACGGCAACACATGCCAGGGCAACGCTTGCCAAGACAACACATGCCATGACAATACGTGTCACAATTTCATATTCACTCGGTCAAGTTCAACATTAAAGAGACAGGTGATCGAGAGACAGCGCATAACTAAGCAGGTCTAAGCAATAAACGCATCCATGTTAGTTATCACAAAGGGGTCCAACTAAGATAACCCAACCTATGGTGGTCCAAAGGTACATGACAACATGTTAAACACAATTGTCCAAGGGGTCATACTGCCAAGTAGGTGTTTAGCTAATTCCCAAACTATTTTTATACAAATAGCCATACATATGGATATAAAACAAAGTAATTTTGCAAAACTAGGTTCAATATGATCAAAGGTCTACGACTTGCTTTCGATGAAGAGCTGGGGTGCTTCGGTAGAGGTCGTCGGGTCTAAGAATTCCTTTGAGAAGCCAAAATTTACACGTGCGAAAAGAGCTAAATAAATACAACGAATTCAAATAAAAACCAACATTACCAAACATGAACCAAAAGAGAAACTCTGAAACAAAAACGGACTCTCAAGAGGAGGTCCTGAGGAGGAGGTCCACAGGAGGAGGTCCAAAGAAGGATACGACTACTCAACGTGGTCGTATAAGGGACACAACTACGCAACGTGGTTGCAAAAGAGATTCAACCACGCAATGTGGTCGTGACTCGTGAGAGAAAAAAGAGAACAAGGTACGGAGGAACTCACCCGGACACACAGAGAAAGAGAGAAAAGATGGGAGGGGGACGGCGAACGGCGCGGGTGCTCCGGTGAATTCTGCGGTGGCGAGGAGGTCAAAGATGGCACAAGCTCCAGCGGCTCCTTGGCGAAACTTCAAGCATGGTGAAAACAAGATGAGAGCAAAGGAGAGCTAGGTGAGGAAAAGGTGATGATAGAGGGCTTCTCAGGCTTTTATAGCCAGGGGGAAATGAAGAGAGTCACAGAGACTCAGAAACGCACATGCAAGGGCAGGTGAAGGAGAAGATGGGAGCAAGTCAGGGACGAGACAAGAGGAGGAAACGAGTACTGCAAAAAGCAGCAGCATTTAATACGACACAACAGCATTTAATGCGTAGAAGTGACGCGGAGAGAGGAGGAAGAAGGTGAGCAGGACTGACAGGTGGGGCCAGTCAAAGCTAGAGAGGGGGTGGTCAAACCAAAGAGGAGGTCGTGACCCAAGGGAAGGTCTTTGCAAAAAGACCAAGGTGTGTGGTCTTTGCAAAAGACCAGGAAGGTGGTCTTTGCAAAAAGACCAAAAGGGTGGTCTTTGCACAAAAACCCAGAGGATGGTCGCGGCCCAAGGGGAGGTCACGACCTAAGGGGTGGTCGTGACCCAAGGGGTGGTCTTTGCAAAAAGACCAAGAGGGTAGTCTTTGCAAAAAGACCAAGGGGGTGGTCACGGCCCAAGGGGTGGTCGTGACCCAAGGGGTGGTTGCGGCCCAAGGGGTGGTCTTTGCAAAAAGACCAAGAGGGTGGTCTAAACCAAAAAGGAGGTCCAATAAGAAGAAGGTCCAAACAAGACGTGTGGGGCGAAGAGAAACGTGGCGAAGCGGGGTCGTTCGATTTTGATCGGACGGTTCAAAAAGGATTGGACGTTCGGACCAGTTGAACGCACCAACAAGATCGGGCCGTCCAGCACAGATCTGATGGTCCACAACGCGTGGGACGTTCGGACTAGCCGAAACACCCACTAGATCAGGCCGTCTGATTTTGATCGGGCGATTCGCGACGAAGGAGACGCGGAGCTGAGCCACGCGAGGAGAATGAAACAAACAGAGAAGGGGAAAGCAACACCAGAAAACTAACAAACTCAAAGCAACCAAACTCAAATTAATTGAAGTTTGACTAGTTCATATTAAATCACGGCAAGTTTCCAAAATCTTCAGGTTAAGCTTGAGCGAATCAATAAACCCAATGGTTATTTTTTTTGCTTTTTGAAAACTCAGAAACTCAGAAAACTTGGGACGTTACAGCATGAGCGACCACTCTCGTGGTGCGTAGGGCGTACAACCTCCGCAGTCTCCCCTAGCAAAAGTCCATGGTGGCTTGGGCGTCCGTCGCCTCCACCATGGCGGCTCGTGTCCTACTAGACCTAGGGCATGAGCGACAACTTAGGCCTAGTACCAAGTTGATGGATGTGCTGAGGACTCGTCCCCCTTAGACTCCAGGCCACGCGTCGAACGACCTCTGGATCCCCGCATGCCTAGCTCCATTGCTTTGCAAGGGTTAACCATTCTCACGCATTCCCGATCACCACAAAAAACCCACCTACGGGGTAAAAGGGCTTCATCACCCTCATAGTCCGGTGCCCCACGGCTTAGCCTCGTGGGCACCACCGGTGTGCCCGTGACTTACTGTCAGGGGCACATGTCCAAGGTGCCCATGAGTTAGCCTCATGGGCACCTCTAAGATCGCTAGGGGCTATCACCCCTAGTGGCCATTCGGTGCCCCACGACTTAGTCTCGTAGGCGGCATCGGTGTGCCCGTGATTTACTGTCAGGGGCACACGTCCAAGGTGCCTATGAGTTAGCCTCATGGACACCTCCAAGTCCACTGGGGGCTACCACCCCTAGTGGCCATTCGGTGCTCTACAACTTAGCCTCGTGGACGCCCCTCCGGTGTGCCTATGACTTAGTGTTGTGGGCACACCTTCAAGATGCACAAGAGTTAGCCTCATGGGCACCTCCAAGTCCATTAGGGGCTACCCCCCCTAGTGGCCATTCGGTGTCCCACAACTTAGCCTCGTGGGCACCCCTCTGATATGTCCATGACTCAATCTCATAGATACACCTCAAAGGTGCCCCATGACTTAGTCTTATGGGCACCCCTCCAGGCAACTCAAATCATGTACCATCGACCTGACTCGAATATCGATCAAAGACTATCATGTCTGCATTAGGCTATCACCTCAGAGACCTTAGTATCTAAAGTGATGGGACTCTACTTGTCCCACAACAATGACTTTGATAATCCGTTGTGTCGAGCGAATGTTACCTTGCTACAAGAAACAAGTGTTGATCATTCTTGCTAGTGGGACCCACACCTCAAGGAAAGCACCTGCTTAACGGATCCAGAAATGTAATTGCTTAGAAAATACTATAATACCTCTCACTTGTACTCATAGACTAGTTATCTCGCTGAGGGGTATTCCTGTCATTTGTACAGGCCCAAGAGCATATAAATACTCCATGTATCTCTCATTTGTAGAGGATGGCTCTCTTAAGCAATAAAGAAGTATGTTCAAACTGGTTAGCCCTCGGGGGCTCCCTCTCCGGAGATAACCCCCCGCCGTTGGCTCACTGACAGGAGTAGGGCGGTCCTCTCGGACCCCAGAACCTGTATAAATCCTCGTGTCATTTTTTACCCTCGTGGACGATAGCCCGTCAGACGGCCAATGTCCATCCCTCACTCGTGTTCGTTTTTTACACCTACAAGAGATATAATGGGATGATAGACTACTATATACACCATATTGCCTCTCTAAATAACAGAAAGGGTCCGCCATGCCTAACTGTTATCATGATGTCATTTTCCTCTGTTGAACTGTACCACATCATTGATGCTCTCCCAAAGTTTTACATGTTTTTATCAGTCTACACAATGGGTAGTTAAATTTATGCTAGCCTATGTAGATAACTGGCATTTTCCTTACATAATAGCTGGAGTTGATAAGGAGTTGTTAGATTAGTTACTGTACATACCACGTTGATAGGTGCAAAAGTCAGTTTAGTTTACTGCTCTACAGAGTGTTTACTTTTAGAAGAAGGTCATTTTTTTCTACCTGTTATGTTGGAGATGCTTATGTACATCAAGGCATGTATGGATACGAGGCTCGAAGTATTGCTGACCAGAATGTATTAGCTGCCGGAAATAATAATAGTAATTTTTATCCCACAAGTGTGCTAAACGATATCGGCTATCAAGCGTTAGTCATATCTAAAGCCATATGACATGCTTTACTCAGTTGCACTTTGCCCTAAGAATATCGTTTACTCTGCTATCTGCACCTCAGATAAAAGTTCTCTCGTGCTAAGTTATAGGCAATCTGATGAGAACCAGTGTGCAAGTGATGAATAGCTTTCTAAAGCATGACAGATTGACGATCTCCTGTTGCAATTCCTTTATGTTATGGTTCAGATTAGTTTCGTAGGATGTCCAGGTTTGTGATTCCCAGTGATCCAATTTACCACTCGGAACTTGTGCTATTATCGTACAGCGTATTTCATATACATAAATCATATATGTCATACACGTTCAGGTTTTCCTGCGTTCATCAATTTTGGATCAGGCAATCAAAGGTCTTTTGCACGTGTATTTGCTGCAGGGATAACGCCAAATTGACCCTTCGGGAAGCACACGCTCAGAACTTTGATGCTCAGGGCCTGTATCAGACCAGCAAGAGAGAACCTGTTATTGCTATTTCTGCAGGCTGCACATTTAAGCTCAATGAAGGTATATGCTACAGCTCTTAATCATTACTTATGCTGCTTACAAAATGGCTATAGATATGGCATGCACATGCAACAATTTGCTCTTCTTCTTTTTTCACATGGTTTGTTATCTGCCTAAAGGTAAACTCAGCCTATATGCTAGCTATGGGTGCAAGCAGTACATCAATGTTCCAAATCCAGACATTGTCGCTTTCCAAAACAGGTTAGTCATACTGGTATTTCCATTAGAAAATTGGCTCCATGCAGTGTTATATCGTTGTGTGAACTATCATATTTTTTCTGTTACATTCTCCTCCAGGATAGCTGGCACCAAATATGAGATACAATGGATTGGCGTTGGGGCCAGGCTACACAGCAGGCTGATGCGGCCGAGACAACTATATCTGAATTAGCGCTTTTGAACCATTAGGGTGCACTCCCACCTGCCTAACCATGAGACGCCGTAGGTACTCCAATAAAAGTAGAGAATGCGCTTTCCCTAGATAAATTTGTGAAGTCAAGATAAAGAGTTTTAACCGAATTCTTTGTGTATAGTTCAAAACAATCTCTACCCTAAAAACACGCTGTAAACACCGGCGCGGCCTGACATGTCGCTAACCCAGGTTTGTACTACTAAGAAAGCCGTAGCGCAACCGTTGGGATTTAATTAATAGCGTAGCCATTAGGGTTAGGCACGGCACGCATATCTGTTAATTAATGAAGAGACGCACTATGGGATTTAATTAATGAAGAGCGCCTGACTAATTAATCTTTTGTGATTTAATTAATACAACCGAGCAAGCACTAATTAATCTTTTTGGGATCTAATTAACGAAGCCGTGCATGCAAGCTGTTAATTTGCTATGCATGCGTGAAGTACACTGATTTAGTGCATGCACTGCCACCGTACAAAGCCACACTGCCATTGTGCGGGAGCTAGTAGCTCCCCCACTCCACTCCACCGGACGGTTGTCGTAAAGCAGCGGGTAGGTGTCGGCTTGTTGTTCATCTCGCGCGATGGCCATACGGTGAATGTGCTATTTATGCTAATTCCGTGCGACAGATGTTATTTATATTAATACGATGTCAAATAGTGTTAATACAGTCAAAAACTCACAAAATAGGGCCATTGCGCGAATCGAATCGAGTCATGGGCATCATTCAGCTATTGTCATGTCATTCATCAGCGACTTTTCTGACTGATCCCACCGGTAGTAAGCCTGGTGGAAGGCAGGCGGCGTTCCATTGTTGTAAACTCCCATTCCATTGTTGTAACCACCATAGGCAACGGGGTAGCTCATGGGTGGGGAAGAATATGGCATGGCAAGGCCAACATTGGCCACCTCCTCGGCTGGGTAGACATCTGGCTCCCTGATCGCCGGTGGGCTCTGGTTACAATAGAGGCCGTGTCCAGCCGGCCTATCACAAGGATATGTGAGGGGGAGGCCGTGGCATAGGATGTATGAGAGGGGGAAAGAAGAGAATTTTTTTAAAAAAATAATATTAATTTAAAAGATAATTACAAAAATAAATAGTCGAAAATAAAAATTACAAAACTAGGTATTTCCTGTCGCCATTCCAATTGGTTACAGGGACCTGTACACTAGCGACAGGGGGCTCAACAGTACAAATAGTTTCCTTTCGGTAGGTAGTTTAGTTTTAGATGCGTGATTAATTGTGGAAATCTTATTTACGGTACAGTACGTCAAATATGTCGGACGCCACCAACTTCAAAATTTACTACAGTCAGGGCACTATTCTTGAGGGTCCTGAGGGGATTGATTTTCGTTATTTCCAATAGGCGACCATGCCCTTGGTAAGACCAAAGCAGCGTACATGGGACGCTGTGATGTGGTGGTTGTTTCACTCATTCGATATGGACTATACTATGTATGATATGAGATTTGAGTTGCCTTGCCCCCGACTATCACAGGGCACATATTGGGAGTTAATGCAGCTGAAGGGAACAAAGTCATGGCAGTCATACGTACGCATGGCGAGGGAGGAATGGTGGGATTTGATCCTTCTGGCCCAGGCATATGCCAAGCCCGCTCCTGCATCGGCAACTGAGCAAGAAGGGGGTGGTGATGCCAAAGAAGAAGTCGGGGACTCCAGCCACAGCGCAGCGCACACAATGACCGAAGGTTCGGGAGTCGTTGATCCTATCGATGAAGACCCTGTGGAAGAAGCTCCTTTAGTCATGCAAGCTAGTGGACTTGCTGATGAGGATGAGGAGCTGTAAGCCCTAGTGCAAAGGATGGATCTCAAAGATCGGGAGTACATGGCATTGTCAAAAGATGAAGGATCCGATGACGAGGATGCTGTAGACCAGCAGGTGGTTCCATCCGAGTGGAACACATACCAGTTCGACAATCTCGTTGTTAATGAAGGCTCCCGTGTGCCGTTGGAGTACGACCAGAGCGAGGTCAGGCAAGGAGCTATGTACAAGTGCAAGTAGGCCATGCAGGAGGCGATCAAATTCTGGGCCTTGTTAGTACGGCGTACATTCAGAGTTGTCAAATCTAACCTAAGATGCTACAACGTGGAGTGCGACATAGAGGGATGCTCTTGGTGAGTGCACGCATTTCAGCCTAAGTGGGATACCTACTGGAAGTGCTCTATAGTGGTCCCTCACACATATGTCGTCGCTGAGTCAGTGCAGTCCCATATGAACCTGTCATCAAGCTTCATCGCGAACCTTATGTACGGTGAGATCGTGGATAATCTAGATTTTGAGCCAAGACCTATCATTCGAGCAATTGAGGCAAGATTCTAGTACACAGTCAGCTATGCCAAGGTGTGGAGGGCAAAACAAAAGTCATTTAAATCAAAGTTCAGTACGTTCGATGACTCCTACCACAACCTCCCCGGGTTACTTAGAGTCATACAAAACAGGAATGCCGACACTCATATCGACATTCAAGATTCCACGCATCTAAAGTGGGCCAATAAGAGGGTATTTAAGCAGGCATTCTTCGCTTTTGGTCTATGCATCAATGCATTCTGGCACTGTCGTCCAATCATGTGTGTGGATGACATATTTCTGACTGGAAAGTACAAGGGCCAGATACTGACTGCAATAGCGACAAATGGGAACAATCAAGTTCTTTCTGTGACATTCGCTTTTGTTGAAAGCAAGAACACGGACAGCTGGTTGTGGTTCCTGAGAAATTTGAGGATTTCTGTTGTACATGGCCGTCCTAATGTATGTATCATACATGATCGGCACGCGGGTCTGTTGAGTGCAATAACTCAGCTAAAACAAGGATAGAACGAACCACTTTCATGGGCGTATCTGCAGAGCAGGTGATGCATGAGGCACTTGGGTGTAAACTTCTACAAGCAGTTCCGCAACAAGAACTTGATGAACCTATTCAAGCGGCTGTGCAACCAGAACTAGCAGCGAAAGTTTGAAGCACTCTGGAAGATTTTGGATGAGCAGACCCAGGCGCATAAAAGGGAGGCAGCAAAAAGACCACCCCAAGTGCTCACCAGGCCCCTAAAGCATTGCCATAGCTACCCACAGATAGTCCCAGTGTGACGAGGAAGACGGGGACGCAGGTAAAATGCTTCTCGGACTGGATTAAGCACGAGCCTAAGAAGAAGTGATCGCTACTACATGACATGGGTGATACACGATATGGTGTCATGACAACCAACCTAGCCGAGGTGTACAATTGAGTCATGCGCGGCGCCAGGTGCCTCCCTTTGGTTGGTATTGTGGAAGCAATTTTCCGCGATACCACAAATTACTTTGTTGACAGAAGCAACAACCTGTCGCTCACCATGGCAAATGACAGAGTACTCTACTCCACCATGATCACCAAGTACATGGAGGATAAGAGCAAAAAAGGTGAGATGCACCGGGCATTCAAGATGAGCACAAGGGAGCTTGGCTTCGAGATAATGTGCAGGGATAAAGGACGCCGTGGAATGAACCGCGAGAGGATCACCTACGAGTGCACACTACGATGCTCTAGTTGCGTATGCATTTGCAACAAGCCACTTCTTTTGCGTAAGCCCTGCTCCCATGTCATGGCCGCATGTTCAACGGTGACACAGCATCCCAGTCAGTACCTCTTTGACTTTCAACAAGAAGGAGGTGATGCAAACCTGAAGTGTAGAGATGCATGGTTATGCCGTGGTTGGCCATTTCCCTGGCCATCCGACCTGTGAGCAACTTATCTGGGCTGCGAACATTGATAGACTAAAGGGAAAGGTTGGTCGGTGACAGGAATAACATGGACGAAGCAGAAGTCAGGCATCGTACGAAGAAGTACTCCATTTGTAGGGAGCCTAGGCACACCTTCAAGAAATACCTTGCGAGAAATCTACTGAACGAAGGAGACATCGGCAATCCGGACGTCACCGCGGGTACCTCATCCGACCGCCCCACTCGAGGCGGTCCACATGACGGACGTTGAGTTCACGACCACGGGAAAGGTTATCTTGCTGAAATATGTGGTGCCCAATGATTTGTAATATTACTTTGATTTGTCGAAAAACTAGGTGGTGATGACGTTGTTGTGAATAGGTTGTAATGTGAGTGTGATTTGTCCACAAAGTATGTGACGATGTTGCGCTTAATGTTATGTAATATCATTGTGAATTGTCGACAAAATATGTGAAGACATTGTGTTGAATTAATGTTATTGTGATTTGTCGACAAAAGATGTTACGACGTTGTGCAGAATGTTATGTAACATCAGTGTGATTTATCGACAAAATGTGTGCTCGAAAATAGTTAATAAAAAAAAGTACCAAGAGCTCCCAGTCGCCATTCCAAATGGCGACAGGAGTGTGCCTAGTTTTGTAAAAAAAATCGACTATTTATTTTTATAATTATCTTTTAAATTAATATTATTTCCAAAAAAATTCAGAAAGAAGACACGCATGCGTTATTAGTGAGACGACCTGCCTTAGCAGGAGGCATTGGGCCTCCATTGCTTGCAAGGATGCGCTTGTTGGCAGGGCAACTGCTACCGCCACTGGAAGCGCTTGAGGCTGCCTTGTTCTTCTAGGTCTAGGCCTTCTCCGGTTCTTCAAGCTGCTTCTGAATATCCTCCAGTGGAAACTGCAGTCCTCAATGCACTTTATAATAGCTCGCAGCGCAAATTGCTCTTTCTTGTTTGCATTGCTCTGCAAGGTTAGATTCCATTCGGGTTCCATACAACAAACAAACACAAAATAACATAATCCACTCAATAGGAAAGTTGATCAACTGAATTGTAGAAGTAACAGAGAGAGAATAAATGGCACTAACTTCATTATGAAACACGTATTATCAATTTACTATTGTTAACAAGAACAGCTTGTAATGATTTTACTTACTAAAATCACTACCACATTCGAGTTCAAATAGCTACTTTAGAATTGCTATTGCACGTACCGTACCCTAGATTGGCCACTGCTAGTGCTTGAATTATCTGAAGCAGTGGATGATGACTTGTTGAGTCCTCTAGGTAGGACTTCAAAGGAGGATGTCAGGAGCTGGAGTTCTCAGAGATGGGTTGGATTGAAGGCAGTAGCTGTGCTGTGTATTCAGGCGAGGACCTGGGCCTCGGCAACGCGGATGAGGCGCCGTGATCGCGACGGCCGCGCAGCCGGGTCCAGAGGAATAGACGAACAGGAAGAAAGAGTTGAGACGATTTTCTATTTTCTTATTGCTGAATTATAGATTGCATCTCTCTTTAAGTAGAGATCCTAACATCTATAATACTAAACGAATTCGAATTATAAAACAGGAATTAATAAGTGTTTCCTAACTCTGACTACGAAACTAGAAAAGGAAAACTAAATATGAACTGTAGCTAATCCGAAACAGTTGCTGAAGAAACCGAATCTGATAGCAATAGCGTTGTATTTGGCAACTTCGGCTTGCGACCTGTATACTAGAGTCCCCACATGACATCTCTTCCCGCCTTTTCAAATAGCTTGTCCTTGAGCTGGAAAGAAGGATACAACTGTTGAAATTTCTCTAAATCTTCCCACGAAGCACTAGTTTCTAGCGCATTTTCCCACTGAACCAAAATCTGAAGACGGTCACGAGCCCATCTAGATTTTAACATTTGAGCCGGTAATGGACAAAATCGGCCATGCAAAAGATGCAGCAATGGAGGTGGTGATTGAGGAGATGGACCAATAAATGGCTTCAAGAGACTAACATGAAACACATCATGAATCTTTGCATGAGCTGGTAGTTGTAACTGATAAGCTACCAATCAGATCTTCTAAAGAACGTGATAAGGCCCAAAGTATCGAGGACTCAATTTCCTTCTCATTGATAGAGATAAAGAAGAAGTCAGCCGATTATGCAAACGAAGTCAACCCCACCGACCTTCCGAAAACTCCAGGGTGACCTTTATCATAATGTCATTTATAAGTTTGTTGAGCGAGAAGTAAATGATCATGAATTTCAACAAAAAATTCATCCCTATCTTGGAGCAATTGTTCCACTATTTAAAGACTTGTGCTCCCATGAGTATAAGAACGCAAAGTCGGTGGATCCCGTCCATAAACCACTTTAAATGGTGAAGTACGAAGTGATGTCTGGAATGACGTGCTATAACAATATTCTGTCCATAGTAACCAACGAAGCCATTGTTTAGGGTGGTCGCCAATAAGACAACATAGATACATAACAATAATCTTATTAACTACTTCTGATTGTCCATCCGATTGAGGGTGAAAAGCAGAGCTGAGATGAAGTTGAACACCGACAAGATAAAAAAGCTCAGACCAAAAGTTGCTGGTAAAAACTGGGTCACGATCACTGATAATGGATGTTGGTATGCCAAGGAGGCGAACAATCTCACTAAACAATAACTGAGCCACTGAATAAGTCGTGTAAGGGTGAGCCATGGGAATAAAATGAGCCATTTTGGGGGAAACGATCGACCAGCGTGAAAATGACCGTTTTGCCATGAATGCGAGGAAGTCCTTCGATGAAGTCCGTCGAAATATTTGCCCAAACTGTGGAAGGTATTGCTAAGGGTTGAAGCAATCCAGCGGGATGTAGTTGTTCACCCTTATTACGTTGACAAATTGCACAAGAGCATATGTAATCCTGGGCCACTCTTCTAGCATTAGGAACATGGAAATCGGCCCTAAGACGATGAACGGTTTTCTGCACGCCCTTGTCTTGTGCCGTGCGCCATCTGAAGGATACACGGTAGCAAAGCAGTCGTAGGTGGTATGTAAACACGACCATTAAATATAACAAGGTCATCAGTGATTACCCAAGGCCCATGCTACTGTCCAGACGAAACCTCCTAAAGTAAAGCAGACATACTAGAATCTTGCTGGAAACTCAGTCGAAGATCTTTGAATAAGGAAAATTGAGGTGAGGAAATAGCGAAAACAACAACTGATCGCAACTCAGTATAACGGCGCGAAGGGAGTCTGTTACCACATTGGTGTTGCCCAGCTTATACTCGACGAAAAAATCATAACCCAGAAGCTTACTAACCCATTGATGCTGCAGAATAGTCGAAAGGCACCGATCAAGCAAGAATTTTAAACTTTTATGGTCAGTACGTACCAGGAATCTACGCCCCCATAAATAAGGATGCCAATGACGAACTGCTTAGACAAGACCAATTAATTCCCGCTCATATGCCGCAAGAGAAGCATGACGAAGGGCAATTAGATGGCCGAAAAATGCAATTGATCCTGATCCTTGATGTAATACCGCTCCAAAGCCATAACCAAATGCATCGCATTCAACGATAAAAGTGTCATTGAAATTCGGTAATTGAAGTACCAGGGCTTGTATTAGGGCTGATTTGAGGCGAAGAAAAGCGTCATGAGCTTTGGTGATCCAATGAAAAGCCTCCCGTTTGAGCAAACTTGTCAATGGTGCCGCCAAAATTCCAATGTCATGAATAAATTTATGTAGTAGCCATTAAGCCCGAAAACCCCAAACTACACGCATCGATGTAGAATTCGGCCAATTGGAAACAAATACGATTTTAGCTTGATCGTGGCTACTCCTCACCAAACGATATGACCCAAATAAGCAACGTAGGTGGCTCCAAAAGAACACTTGGAACGCTTCAAAAATAATCGATGACGGCGAAGACGCTGAAGCACCATGTGACTATGGCGTAGATGTGATGACTAGGTGGGACTGTAAGTGAGGATGTCGTCAAAGAAAACCAAGACGAAGCGGTGAAGGAAATCCTAAAGCATGGTGTTCATAAGAGCCTGGAAAGTTGTCGGGGCATTGGTAAGGCCAAAGGGCATTACGAGGAACTCAAAAAGGCCCTGATGAGTACGAAAAGCAGTTTTGGCAATGTCAGTTGTATGCATAAGCACTTGGTGGTATCCAGAACGTAAATCCAATTTGGTGAAGAATTTGGCACCCTGGAGTTCATCGAGTAATTCATCCACTACTGGTATAGAAAATTTGTCTTTGATAGTTCAATTATTGAGATTGCGATAGTCCACACAAAAACGCCAAGAGCCAACCCACTTTTTGACCAATAAGACCGGTGAGGAAAAACATGATGAACTACGATGAATAGTACCTTGTTGAAGCATATCGGCACACTAACGTTCAAGCTCGTCTTTGTGCAATTGGGCATAGCGATATGGTCGTACAGCAATGGCCTCGGTCCGTTTTTTGTGATATATATGGTGAGAAATCTCCCGGACTAGTGGAAGGCCGTGCGGTTCAACGAAGAGATCACTGAAGTTTTCGAGGAGATCATCTAACAGGTTAGTTCCCGTACAAAGCGAGAACATGACTTGAGCGAGGGGACATGGGCAGGCCAGTCCAAGTTACTCTGCGACCTTGGTGAGCCAAATACATAGTCATGTTTGAGAAATCCCACATGATTGGACCAAGCGTGCCAAGCCACTGGACCCCTAAGATCACATCAAATCCGTCGAGCGGTATGGCGTAGCAATCCAACGTAAATGCTCCATGGCCAATGCACACAGCCATGGCTCGACATAATCCCAAGCTAGGCACATGATCCCCGTTGGCAACCGTGACACTAAGGTCCTAGCGCGGTTGCATGAGGATACCCGTGGCAGCAACAATAGCATCGGCAATGAAGTTGTGCGTAGAGCCGGAATTGAGGAAAGCGACCACGGTTCGGCTTCCGATCTAAACACGGAGCCGCATCGTATGTCCTGACCTGGGTTGAATGCCCCTAAGTGCCACTAGGGATATCTCCGGTGTCATGTCTGCCAGTGAGTGGTCATCATCACTATCCTGGTCTGGGTGCACTTCAATAACAAATAGACGTTTGCAGCAGTGACTGACAACTAATTTCTCATCATAGCGATAGCAGAGGTTGAGGGCGCAACGCCATTCCAACTCGGCTGGTGAGAGGGTGTGTCGAGGTAAACTGGACATAGACGGTGATCCGTTGCTACCCTGATTAGTAGTCTGGCTTGGACCGAGAGTAGTAGTGGGGTGTGCTACCGGTGCGCCAAGGCCGGCGTGCTGGTGAAGGATCGACGTACACGACGAGCTGCGTGCGACGTTCATAGGCGCGGGCGAGACTCATTGCCAATTTGAGTGACTGGGGCATCTGTAGCTCCACATCTGTCTGCAATGGCTGGCCCAAGCTGGCGGTAAAGAGATAAATTTGTTGTCGTTCCGTCAGAGGATCCGTTCGGCACAAAAGAGCCAAGAACTGATCGGTGAATGCACGGACGGTGCCCTGGTTGTGAAGAGCAATTAGTTCACCCAACGGGTTGCTACGCAGTGGAGGGCCGAATCGAGTGTTAACCAATTCGACAAAGTAGCGCTACGACGATGTCCCCGTGTCGCGTTCCAATCGGTGATACCACAACTGCGCTGGCCCAGTCATATGGAACGAAGCCAGCCATACCTTGTCCTCCTTCAATGTGTGCTGTCCACGAAAGAATTGATCACATCGGTTTAACCATGGTAATGGATCGTCTTGGCCATCGAAGGTAGGAAAGTTCAGTTTGTGGTAGCGTGGGACACTGCCCCGGTTGGCATAGTGACCATCGGTCGTCGGACGAGGGAAAACAGGCGCATCCCAGTCGGCAAAGCGTAAATCAACCATCGAGGTAGCCGGCGAGCCGTGCAGCTGGCGGCGAGGGCTTGGTAGAAGGTCGTCGGTTGCTCGGAGCCGTGTGTCCATGAGTACTGTATAATCGCCCTCGGTTGGCAGAGCGGCACATCCTTGCTCCAACCGATTGATCGCTAGATTATGCGCTCGCTGTTGAAGATCAATGTCACGGATTGTCCCGGAGAGACTATTGATCTTGTTGTGAAGCTTCAATCGATTGGGCCTCCATCTGCTGGAACAATGCGTCAACCATTTTGCTGACTGAATCGGCGTTGTCGCCTTCAGTCATGGTGGATAATGCGGCGGAAGTCTCTGATACCAAGTTGTCAGGAGCCGGAGTACTCAGAGATGGGTTGGATCGAAGGCAGTGGCTGTGCTGTGTATTCTGTAGACATGAGAATCTGACATCTAAAGGCTAAAGCAGTGGCCCCAAGACTAGCGCCACTAAGAATGATGGCGATCAGGACACAAGACACTTATCCTTGGCCACTTGACAAACACTACACAACCTTTTCTAGCACATGGCTATGACAGTGACCAACTGACCACCCATCCCAGCAAAAGACATGGCTTACTCCAAAAACATATTCCATCCTAATCATAGTACTACCATACCCTTACACAGTAATGAGCAATTTAGCACTAATTAGTACAAAAAAGAACATATTTTTTCTTCCAAAACCAATTGCTATGCTATTACTGCTCTGATCTACAATTCCTCAATGACAACCAGTGACTCCCAGTGAAAATTCAATATGCTAGATCTAGGCCGATTTACACAATTTTACACTAGATCAGCTCCCTATTATCCATCTGAATCCCGAAAAGGTCCATCATTTCAGCACTTGATATATACAACACTTAAAGAACTAGGAACAAGCATGTAGCAAAAAGCAACAATAATGCAGCAGCAAGAGAAGCGAGCATACACCAGCCATCTCTTCCTCAAGGCCGAGGGCGAGAGCGAAGCGGGGCATCTGTTGGCACCAGGAGAAGCTGACAGAGCCGTCTATGGAGAGCTCGCAGCGGCGGAGGGGGTCAAGCATGCCGTACTGTGTCCACGGCGGTTTGGTTGGCGGGTGCTCCAAGTTGTATCGAGCACAGGGAAAACTCTTTCGTTTCGGAAAAAAGTTCGTTAGGGGGCGAAACCACTGAAATCACCAAAATTTCGGAATTTCGGTTCAGTGTTCAAACCGGCGTTTAAACTTTGGATGAAATTTGGCCGGAATTTGGACGAAATTAGACCAAAATTTGGACGAAATTTCGTTAAAAAAGAGAGGAAATAGCTGAAAAATGAATACAAGTCCCTATCTAACTGGCGTCGTACAAGAATTCCGCCACACGACCGATAAACACAAAGTTAGCATGACAACAATAGCAAGAGCTGCAGCTGAAGCTGATACAGATTCCTTCGGTGGTCAAGTCTGGCAGCTGGATCGCAGCACTTTGATGGCCTCGACTGCGCAGCGAGGAGGCGCGATGCTGAGCTCCAGACTGCTGGCAGATGGTGCCATTTCTTTTCCTCAAATCAAGATGAGGACTCCACTAACCAAATCTTTTCCGACTTAAACAAAGCAAGGAGTTGGTGAAGCTGAAACACTAGCGCTGCCAGCCTCCCAGCCGGGGACTCAAATCCTCTGACATTGCTAAGCAATGTCACGGATGAACAGTTCCGTGACATTGCGTGACCGAAAAACAATGGGCGAGACCAAAACACTGTAGCAAAAGTACTGTTGTCAAATACTGTTTGGAAATACTGTAGTGAATACTGTAGTATGGTGCATTTACGCTGTTATCAGAGTGATGATCGATCCGTTATTTCCAGATCAAACGGTCCAGATCTTTCGAATATCACAGTACTGTTCATTGGTGACATTCCCGTAGGAATGTCAGAGGATGCAAATCCCCCCGCCGGTGGCGCTGCCCCTACCGCTCCCAGTGCCTAACTCCATGCCAGCCTCCCAATCGCGGGAGTTTCCCCCAACCCCATCTCCGTCGCTTGCGCCAGCCATGACCAGGGCACCCGGCTCTCTGCTGTTGCGCCGTCGCCGCCTGGAGAGGAAAAGGGAGACAAGCGAAAGGGGATGAGGCTCGGAGCCAGGAAGGCTCCGGTGCGCCCTGTTGCGCCGCCTCCGCCACTTGGAGAGGACACGAGGGAGGGGGCGAAAGGGGAGAGTGGGACTGTGGGAGGCCAGACTCTGGAGGCATCTCGCGACAGCGCGAGGGGATTGGTGATTCGGAGATTCAGGCTCCGGTGCGCTCTGTCGCGCCGCCGCCGCCGCTTGGAGAGGACAAGGGGGAGGAGGCGAAAGGGTAGTGGGACTATGGGAGGCCGGAGGCGTCGCACGACGGCGCTAGGGGATCGGGGATTTGGGCGAGTGGGCGACACGGGACGGGATGACAGGAGGTTAGGGTTAGGGAGGCAAGTCGTTAGGGGTCAAATTCAAATGTGCCGATTTTTTTTTTTGAACAAAAGCCATTTCTTCCGGATGGCGATGAAACGAACGAAATTTCGTCAAAATTGTGAGCCCTGATCGAACATTTCGTGCTTGAAGATTGTAACGCTATCATTGAAATCTAATAAAGTCTCTCTTACCCCATGCAAAAAAAGGGAAGGGAAAGACAATGCTCTCGATACATAGGGAAGATGAACTCCAGCTGCCTCCAGCTAGCCCTTAGTAGGGAAAACAATTTTTGCGTGCTGATAATAGTTGTAGAAAAGCATCATGTGTAGGTTGGCCGGGTGAGTGTGTTGCAGAGGAAGCCAGTGGGGAAATCCATGCTAAACCGGTTGACACTGAGGACAGAATTTTGGGCTTGTTGATACTTCGGTTGTCATGGATAAGCCAGGCGGTTGAGGTCCTTGCTACAGAGGTGGATAAAGTCCCTCGGTTGGCTAATTCAATGGCTGACCGTGGGGTGTTTGAGGATTCGGCAACTGTAAGAGCATCTACAACAATCTATCTCAGTTGTTACTAAGAGGTTGCTACATTAGCTTTTAGATGATGTGGAGGAGAGAAGATGAGGAGAGAAAGTGAAGTTGTTTCTACATAAAGAAGCTATCAGATTGTTAATACCAAGACATAAGAAACAACAAAAAACTCTATTGGAGACTTAGTTGTTACCTAAACACTCATTTTGTGGGTCCCACTGCCTACTAACAAAAATCTACCGGATCTTGTGCAGCCCGTCTTCTTGGCTTCCCCTGCAGATGATATGATAAATGAGCCAAAACATATAAACCACAAAGTTGTACCCCATTGTTGATCATCAAGAATCATGCACACTTGTAGCAATTAAAGTCTTAGATACAAGCTTAAGAAACAATCTATTGGAATGCTTGTTTCTTTTTATTAGATTGAGTACTCTCTCTCTTCTTAGTAACAAGCTAAGAAACAAACTATTATAGATGCTCTAAAAGATACTAAAGTTTCAATACCAGTTGAGGTTTCTCGGCCGTCGCTAATCCAGGATATGGTGGAGCCTAGACGAAGTGAGCGTATTAAGAAGCAGCAGATCGGGGATGAAGACTCATTGAAGAAGGCTACACGACGTGCGAAAGTTCGAAACCTCGAACTTGATCCAAGTAAGTTTGTTAATAAAATTTCCTTTTTGTCTTTTTCCGATGAGCAAATTATTGAAAAGGTTGCTAGCATTGGAATTTTATTAGGAGATGATAGTGCAGAGATTGTTAATACTATTAAAAGTATTAAGAATCTTGAATTAGATCGATTAAAAAAAATAAAAGAATAGTAGATGTTGAAAGGAATGCTAGAGGATGAGAATCAGGTTGACCATGATATCTCAGACCTTAATCATTTTTGTAGTGATTTAGATGATGTTTTGTTGGAGGGTGATTTTACTTTAGTTACAAATAAAAAGAGGTCATCCAGCTCCGGAAAGAAGGGGAAAAAATTCTTTTGCTAGGACAATCAAATTAACATTGAAATAAAAGGTCTTTTTTGGAATAGCAGAGGTCTAGGTGACTTGGCTAAACATCATTTTATTTGTGAAGTGGTTAAGGAGCAGCATTTAGATTTTGTAGCCATTCTTGAAACAGGTAAAAAGGACTTTTCAATGCCTAGTCTTAATCATCTTTGTGGAGGAATGGAGTTTTTGTGGCATTTTTCGCCGCCAATGGGTCGGTCTAGAGGTATCCTTTTAGGGGTGGACTCTCGGGTTTACGATATTGGTTCTATTGATGCTGGTGATTTCTATGTCAAGTTTGATTTAAAAAAACCGTGCTGATGATTTCTAATGGATTATTGTGGCTTTTTACAGTGCAGCTCAAAACCATTTCAAAGAGAAGTTCCTTAGTGAGCTTGTTAATGCCTGTAGAAAGGAATCACTTCCAATTTTACTTGGAGGTGATTTTAATATTATCGGGCACTCAGACGAAAAAAATAATGATAACATTGAGTATAGATGGCCTTTTTTGTTCAACGCGGTGATTAATAATTTGGACTTAAGGGAAATTGATTTATCTGGTCGAAAATTTACTTAGGCTAATTCGTTAGCTAATCCAACTTTTAAAAAGCTGGATAGAGTTTTAATGAGTACAGACTGGGAACATAAATTTTCATTGGTCACAGTCAATGCTCTTGAGAGATCTTTGTCTGATCATACACCTTTACTTCGAAATACGAGAGAGGCTTCCTATCGAGGGAATTAACCTTTATTTAAATTTGAATTGGGTTGGTTAACTAGGGAAGGTTTTAAGCAAATGGTGGCAGAGGTTTGGCAAAAGGAAAATAGAGATCATTATGCCTTACAAATTTGGCAAAATAAGGTTAGAACTCTTAGACAATATCTTCGCGGTTCGGCTAAAAATTGCAGTGGGACTTATAAAAAGGAAAAGAAAGACCTTAACTTGCTTATTGATGAGTTAGATAAAAAAGCAGAGTTAGTGGGTTTGACTGATGAAGAGTGTAATTGTAAAAAGTATGATAATCAGAGATTGACACATCTCTTAAGAGAGGAAGAAATTAAATGGTACCAAAGGTCCAAAGCGAAATTTCTTTTGGAGGGAGATAGAAATACAAGATTCTATCACTTGATTGCGAATGGTAAACTTAGAAGACAAAGGATTTTTCAGCTAGATCAAGAGGAGGGGATAATTCGTGGAGATGTACAATTAAATAAGTATATCACCAATTATTATAAAGGGTTATTTGGACCTCCCGAAATCAATCATTTATCGATGATTGAAGCATTTCAGAATGTTATACCTCAAGTTTCAGATACTGAAAATAATACTCTTACATAACCGTTTACTGAGAAAGAGGTGAAAGAGGCGATCTTTCAAATGGAACATAACAAAGCACCTGGGCTGGATGGCTTTCCAACTGAGTTCTATCAAGTATTTTGGGAAGTAATTAAAAATAACATGATGGCCATGTTTCATGAGTTTCATAGCTATTCTCTATCTCTTTTTAGTTTGAATTTTGGGATTATTATTCTGCTTCCCAAAAAAACGGATGTTAAACAAATACAGCAGTATAGACCTATTTGTCTTCTAAATGTTAGTTTTAAAGTGTTTACTAAAGTGGCTACTAATAGAATTATTGGGGTGGATAATAAGATTGTTAGATCATCCCAATCGGCGTTTATGCAGGGGAGATTTATTCTGGATGGTGTAGTCATCTTTCATGAAACTATTCATGAGCTTCATAAGAAAAGGTTGGATGGAATAGTTTTCAAGATAGATTTTAAAAAAGCTTATGATAAAGTAAAATGGTCGTTTTTTACTTCAAACCTTGAGGATGAAAGGTTTTTCACAAAGTGGTGTGCCTAGGTGGAAAATTTCGTTAAGGGGTGAAGTGTTGGCATAAAAGTTAATGATGATCTTGGGGCTTTCTTTCAAACGCAAAAGGGTCTTAGGCAAGGTGATCCAATGTCCCCAATTCTTTTCAATATTGTTGCAGACATGCTTGCCATCTTTATTTCAAGAGCTAAAAAAGAATGTCTGTTATCGGGAGTAATTCCTCATCTAATTGACGATGGGTTGTCGATTTTACAGTATGCTGATGACACTATTCTTTTCTTGAATAATGATATAGAACAAGCAAAAAATATCAAACTTATTCTTTGTGTCTTTGAACAATTATCAGGTCTAAAGATTAATTTTCATAAGAGTGAGATTTTTTGTTTTGGTAAGGCCAAAGAAGTTGAGCAACAATATACTCAGTTATTTGATTGTGAAGTGGGTACCTTTCATTTCAGGTACTTAGGTATCCCAATTCATTACAGGACATTGCGAAATACTGAATGGAAAGGGGTTGAGGATAGAGTAGAAAAGAAACTTAGCGGTTGGAAAGGAAAAAATTTATCTATTTGTGGGGACGAGTAGTTCTTATTAATTCGGTGCTAAGCAGCCTGCCAATGTTTATGTTATCTTTTTTTAAAGTTCCTAGAGAGGTTCTTAAAAGATTAGATTTTTATCGGTCTAGATTCTATTAGCAGAGTGACAGTCATCATCGAAAATATAGATTGACTAAATGGAGTGTAGTGTGCACACCTAAAGAGTTGGGAGGTTTAGGCATCCAAAACTTTGAAGTTAAAAGCAAAGGTTTACTAGGGAAATAGTTGTTTAAGCTGCTTAACGAAGAAGGGGTTTGGCAATCTTTGTTAACTGGAAAATATATGAGCGAGAAGAGTCTTTCGCAGGTGGTTAACAAACCTGGGACTTCTCAGTTCTGGTCGGGTCTCATGAAAATTAAAGAACAATTTCTTCGTTTTGGTTCATTCTAGGTTAAAAACGGAATGCAAACCAGGTTTTGGAAAGATATTTGGTTTTGTGAGTCCCCTTTGAAGAGCCAATATCCTATTCTTTATAATGTAGTGAGGAGAAATAATGATACTTTAGCAAAGATTCTTGGATCGAATGCTTTACAGATTTCTTTTCGAAGACCTATTATTGGTCCTAAGTTACATGCTTGGAATGAGTTAGTTTGCGAATTTCGAATTTGCAATTGAACTTTCAACAAGATGTTTTCAGGTAGAATTTGAATTCTACTGGACTTTTCTTAGTTCAGTCTTTCTATATGGCTATAATTGGGAATACCCGAGTTACCAATAGGGATTTCTTTTGGAGCATTAAAATACCTTTAAAAGTGAATATTTTTCTTTGGTATCTCAAAAGAGTAGTTCTGTTAACTAAAGATAATCTATTAAAAAGAAATTGGAGGGGAAACAAAAAGTGTTGCTTTTGTATTAAAGAGGAAACAATTCAACATTTATTTATTGAATGCCCCTTTGCAAGACTTGCGTGGTGGGTTGTTCAATATGCGTTTAATTTAACTCCTCTTGTGAGTATATCAAACTTGTTTGGGAATTAGCTAGTCGGTATTCCAAAAATTTTAAAGTCACATCTCCTCTTGAAAGCTAGTGCCTTATGCTGGTCTATTTGGCTATACCGGAATGGGGTTGTTTTTGACAAAAATATTATCACTAATCCCTTGCAGGTGCTCTTCTCGAGTGGTCATTGGCTGGGTATCTGGGCAAATTTGCATAAATCAATCCAGAAGGAGGCTTTGCTGGCTGGGAGCGCCAGGTTGGAGTTTGTGGCGAAGCAAATTTTAAACTCCCATAGGTGGCGGTTTAGCCAAAGGATTAGCGATGGTCTAGTTTAAATTTAAATTTGAACCGTCCTTTGGTTGTAAGGCATCAGGCCACTGTTAACTATTTTTGGTACCTTTGGCACATTATTCTTTTTATAAATAAAGCTGTGTGCATCCTCAATGCAGAGACCGAGAGAGTTTTTTTGCTCTTCCATTATCTAAAAAAAGTGTAGGTTGGGCTTTATTTGTTCATTTCAGCGAGAAGGTTGGCATCAAGATATCAAGCAGTACGTAAGAGTTTGACATATACAACTTAGATACTAACTGCATTGGAAGATTCAGGAGGAAGAACAGATCGATCGGGAAATCATCGAGATGAGCCACGATATGTACGTAGGATCCAACATGTCCACTGGGCAAACCACTGCCCGAGCTGCTCTTATCTGGTTATATATCCACACGTTTAGCTCTTAATTAGTGGTAAGCTCCGTATATTGATTACAGAAACAAAACACTACCGATTGAAAGGCCAGATCAACTTGACAAAGTCAGACGAAAATTGTAGGTGTACTTACAAGCTTGCGCTACCTATGTACGTCCAAGATTTAGATTTCAAGTTCAATTCCATCCTACGCCGAGGCACCAGAAAAATTAATAATCAACCGAAATAAAAGGAGAAGGAATAAAAAAACCCACTATTCGCAGCAAATTACGATTGCACATGATTTTTAGCTTAGTTTGCACGGAAAATATCCCCAATTTGTTTCTAGTTGACGTTACGTTTTCTAAATACGTGGAGTTCTGTGAGAAATTACGATTGCGCATAATTTTGGCGTTATCAAAATCTAACATGGCCAAAATGTCGTTAAAACAATGGCGTTTGGATCGTTACCAATCTAGAGCCAAACAATTTGAAATGTAGTGTCACATAATTTGGATTGTCAAGACTGAACTTGCTTGCTCTCTTCGTCTTCTGAATTTCTCCATGGATTGACCTTGCTTGGAGCCTGACCTTGACTTGTGACAAATCCAGTAACATTGGATTCTGAAATAAATAACTGTATGAGTTCGTAAAAATAGAAACTAGTCTTCTTTTTTAAAAAATCAACCTGCATGTACATTTTTTGAGTTTTCAGAAATTCTAACCTATAGTTTAATAATTTTATGTATTTTAAGATTGTGGTAGTACTAGTACTAGAGGCACAGTCATGAGGACATGACACCTATGGATACAACCATATTTGATATGCTTGCTGTTCCAATTACAAGAGTTTGTACACTTCAGTTAAATTATCAGCACCACGTCACTTTTTGTCCAAGGAAAGCAAGAGTTCAAGCTGGACACGTTCTGGAATCCAAATCGACCTCTAGAGATAGCACAGTCTCCTCCAGGACCTCCTCGCCCGGCCCTCCTCCAGGACCACTTCCCTCTAGGACCTCCCCAGGATCTCCTCAGGACCTCCCTCCAGGACCACTCTAGGACCTCCTCGGGGCTTCCTCGAGACCACTCCAGGACCAGTCCTACGACCAGGTCTTCGACCAGTCCTTAGACACTCGATACTCGACATGAATAATATTGGTCGTAGATAAGTTATAGTATATATCTTTTGGAGGGAGTAGGTTGTAATCTTTTCATAACTATATTAGGAAAGAATCTTTGTGTGATACGGGAGTTAGAGATAGAATCGACATTAGGTCGTGCGTGTGTTGGCTGCTGTAACATCCCAAATGTATAAATGGGTGTGTGTTTCAAATGTAAGAAAATGTGTAGAAATTAAAACTTTTTCTCACATCTTGAAACTCTTGAACTCTTCCATAATTCTTGTCAAGAGTTGGGGAGTTCAAAAACCTAAACCTCCTGTTGACTAAAGTCAAATCCTTATTCCACTTTGTCACAAATCTTGTGCCAACCTTTGGAAATATTTTTTCTAGGTTCTAGAGATGATGTGTGACCCCTCTGAATTATTTCATAATTTTTAGAAATTATTTGATAAATTTTGGAGGTAAGTCAAACCCTAGAACAGCCTTGATGAATTTCCTGAGAAAAATTTAGTGCATAAAAATCTCTGGAAATTTTATGTAAAGTTAATCCTAGAGTAAGGAAGCTCTAGTTAAAATTTCGGAATTTTTGGAGTTAGTTTGCTACCTCTAAAAATTCCTTCAACCTCAGCCTTCAAATTTAAATTCAAATCTGGCACTATTCCTTGGGTCCGAGCACTTTCCAAGTGGGTCGAACCCAACCCACTTCCCCAGCTCACCGTGAGGTCCTCCTTCCTCGTGAGGTCGTAGCCGTTGGATCAAAATCCACGGCCACGACCTTCCCTGGGTGTCATGCGCACCAGACCTCCCACCCGCGCGAGGTCGTGTCCTTTGGATCCGCATCCAACGCCCACGACCTCCCCCTCTCCTCTCATCGCCATCAGATGGAAATCTCACGGCCAGGACCTCCCCTCCCCTTTTCTGTGTCGTGCCTAACGGCCCAGACCTCCCGCACCTCAGCTCGTCGCCCTTGGATCGAGATCCAATGGCTACGACCTCCCCTCTCATCTCGTTGCCGTCAGATCAAGATCTCACGGCCACGACCTCATTTGCGTCGTGCGCGCCAGCCACGACCTCCCCTCAATGTCGTGCTCCGTTGGATGAGAATCCAACCGCCACGACCTCCCACTTCTGTTCATAGTCGTTGGATCAAGATCCAACAGCCACGACCTCCCACCCCTTTTTCCGCGTCGTGCACAACCGCCACGACCTCCCATCATTGTTGTGTGCCCTTGGATTGAAATCCAACGGCCAAGACCTCTATTTGCGTCGTGCGTAACGCCCATGACCTCCCTCCTCTGTTCAACGCCTTTGGATGTAAATCCAACGGTCCTGACCTCCTTCTATGTTGTGCGCCTTGGATTAAAATCCAGTGGCCACGACCTCATTTGTGTCGTGCGCAAGGCCCACAACCTCCTCGCAATGTTGTGCGCCCTTGGATGTAAATCCAATGGCCACGACCTCCTTTCTTTGTTGTGCGCCGTTGGATTAAAATCCAACAGCCACGACCTCCCATCCCTTGTCTGTGTTGCGCGCATCAGTTAAGTCCTCCCCCATCGGTTCCGCGCCATTGGATGCAGATCCAACGGCTGCGACCTCCTATCCCCGCCAGCGCACGACCTCCCCCTTTTCCTTTCGCAACCGTGCGATGAAGATCCTGTGGTTGCGACCTCCCCCGTGCCTTTCCAGACCGCACCGTTGCGGATCTAAGGATCACGACCTCCCCATGTTCTTATCTAACGGTGGAGGTGAGCTCTTGTTCTTCTCCTTCCTCGATGCTGCTGCGCCATGGCAGAGGAGGAGGCAAGGCTCTGTCACTTCCCCAGCAGCTCTTTTTGTCGCCAAAGATTAAATCGGGTCGACTTTCCGCCCCTAGGTCTTGCTCAGACCTGCCCCCATAACCTCCATGTCCTTGTCGGAGCCATGGACCGAGCCATGGGCTAAGCTCACCATGGAGCTTAACCCTAGCTCATGACCTCTGCTCTCCGGGCTATAAGACCTCCCCTGGTTCCCCCTTGGCTTCCTTTACACACCATTGAGCTCCGGCTTGCACCCACTGTGCTTGGCTGAGCTCCCTTCTCCACAGACCTCCTCGGCCGCCATTGTTGAGCTTGGAGCTCCTCGGTGGCAACAGGGTCCCAGTGGCTTTCCTCTCCCTCTCTTTGCTTCAATTTAAACCTCTCCTTTCTGTGGTCAAAACCACTAACCTATTTGGTTTGGACATTTGCAGAGGCGGCCTAAATTGGAGTTCTCCCCTTTTCAGCCGTGGAGCACCCTTCTTCACCATCGCCGGTCCTCCTCTCCCCTGTCCTCCTCGGCTCCTCCTCGACCTCCAGGTACCTCCTGGTAGTCCCTTAGAGCTCGAGCACCCGCTTGTATGGCTGTTGCGGAGCTTTGAATTCCTTTTCGCTTTTCGGCCGTATGGGTCACCTTGCTCTCCTCTGGCTCACCGGCGTTGTGGGCCGTCGCCGCCGGTGTGAGTGGCACCCTCATGTGCGCACTGCTATTGCGGACTCGTCGGTGCCCTCGGTGTGCGCCGCCGTGATCTATCTCGCCGGCGACAAGCCGTGGAACGCCCTCAGTTTTTGTCGGACGCGAGCCAGAGCCAGGACGTTGTCGTAATTGGACACCATTAATGCTAATCCCCATGTTAATTTGCACTAATCATTGGTTAGAATCAATGTCGGGGCGTGCGCGTGCGCTGTGTGCGTTGGTCGCAGGCCGTCCATCTCGCGATCAACGGCCACGACCTCCGCCCCCATTCGCGCATGCAAGTCCTAGCGCGCATGAAGCGCCGATGTTACACAGGCGTGAGCCGTTGGATCCGGATCCACGCCCACGTTCGTCGAGCTTCACGCCAGCAGCGAGCGCGTCTTGTCGAGGACATGAGCCGTTGGATCCGAGATCCACGACACACGCTCGTCGATCTCATGAGCGCATGAAAGCGCGTTTTCCCTGAGGTCTTGGGCCGTCCGATCCAGGATCAACGGCCCAGGCTTTTCCACATCGTTTCCTATTTAGGGTTTTCCCGATGGATTTAATTGTGAACTGAAAAAAGTAATAAACTTTGAAAATGCATAACTAATTCATTTTAGCTCCATTTAAGTTGATTCAAATTTTGGTGGCTCTGGTTTGAACTAAACTTTAATCTAAAAATGGTTGTAAGTTTAGTTCGGCTCCAGAACATAGATTTGCAAATTGGTTTCAAAATTAGCTTTTAATATTGCTCTAAAAATTGCAATTAACTTGTAAAATGCATAAGTAATTCTCTAGAGATCCTTTTTGAGTGAATCCAAGTGTGTTGGCTTCCTCTGTTAGTGCACTAAATGGTAGAATAGGATTTAGGTATGTCACTATTTTCAAAAGAATTGTGGGTGCATTTTATATGTTCTCTTTTGCATGTCTTTGAAAAATCATAAAACATGCATCATAGCTCCAAATGAGGTGAACTCAATTGTGCTATTCATATCATGAGGTGCTTGACTTACCATAAAAATCCCAGGTGCAACACCTCTGTGGAAAATTGTGCTAGGGAATTTAATTCGGATGAACAGTAACCGCTTTGAATTTTCCAGCAATTTCCAGGCTGAGCAGAATTGTTTTGGCCTTATCTTTTGCATTGAGGCTCCAAATCAATTGGTTCTTGTTCCTAAATTCTCTAAAAATTATGCTCTTGCTTCTGTAAAAATTTCAGAGCATTTGGAGCAAGTTTTCTGTGGATCCCTTTTAGTTTTTCTTCGTTCTTATCGGTTCTTTTTCGCTTTTTTGATAGGTGCCGACGAGTGCGTTGATCCCGTGAGTGATCCTTTGCAGCATTGTGAACAGCCCCAGCAAGGCAAGCAGTTTGATCATTTCCATATTGTCCCATTACTTTTAAAGTTTAATACTTTGTTTCACTTGTATGTATGCATGCTACTTTGTGTTAAATTATCGATTAGTTGAGCCTATAGATGCATACTCTGTAGGTAAATATTCATTCTCTACTACTAAACCTAGGATTATCTTGCTGTGATTTAGAATTCGATGGATGGACTCTTATCACTTAGTAGTTTACGTTGATGCTTAGAAATGCTTAGATAACGGTAGAAATGGGCGGTTGTCGACATTATGTCGATGACCTTGATCACACAGAAATTATTATTCCATTATGTCCACCTCTTGTGCTTTGTTACTTTGTAAACAAATAGAATAAAAATGAAAACAAAATTGTTTCATGACTTGGGCACAATGGATGTTGGTGTGATTTGTTGGGTTTGAATGGAATGGTGCCTAAGTCCCTAAGGACCGAGTTACTTGTGTCACTAAGCCAAGCACTTTTGCGTGCTAACCACACAAGGGGGATATGGGACCTCTCTTGACTAAGTACTTTGGGGGTGTTAATTATTGAGTCGATGGTGGTTAAAATATTTTTATAGGGATTGGGAGCATCCGCAGTTGCTTAGGCTGGGCCGGTGTATCCTACCCTCTGGGTTGTCGCGACTCTTAATTAGCATCACCCATTGGAAATGTCTCGTAGGACTTAACCGTGCCGGCATACCAAAGGAAGTGTGCTAAATAGCTTGGCGAAAAGGCGGTTTGACGTGTGGATACATTGGTACACCCCTGCAGGGTTAAAACTATTCGAATAACCTCGTCCTAGGTTATGGACATGCTTGGTAAGGTCGTGCAAGAACTAGACTCAACCATTTAATTAAAACTTGTTGGGTGGTATGAATGGGTAATTCATGCTATTGTTGTGGTGGCTCTTGGGTTAGTCACTTCCAGGATTGTTGTTGTCATCTACCTATTGTTATTATGTTATTGTCTCGTTGTTATTTGCAAATTAAAAATGAATTGCAAAACTGCTTTGAATCTATTTAAATATTGCAAATGAAAACTTGCTTTATGCTAAAATGAGCCTAAAGCCGTCCACTTAAATAAAGCTTGCATGTAGCATATGTATGGGACTGTTACCCTTACACGTCAATCTTGCGAGTACATTTTTGTACTCATTTGCTTTGCTTAATAACTTTGTTGCAGAGGAGGTAGAGCCCAAAGGATTTACTTTTGTGAGATGTCTGTCATGTTGGGAAGATTAGCTAGGCGGCCGATCGGTTGCCTTGTGGGCTAAAGGCAAACCCTATGGCCTTCTTTTGTTTATCGCCATCTTATGGCTTTTGCTTCCATTGTTGTTTATCTTCCTTAGTTGTATTTGGCCGGTCGGCCCCTTTTGTAATAACTCGTTATTATGTATGTCTTTTATTTAATCTAGTTCGTGCTTTGGTTCTATGTCTTGAATGGAATTGATGCATGATTTTGTAAAGGGGTGTGTACACTGCATTTCTGGGAAGTATACATATCTCGAAGATACGGGTTATTTTGTTTGTGATGCTAGGGTCAATGAATGACTAAGCATTACAAGCCAAATAAACTGGGGTCCTCACAGCTGCACCCTTAGGTGCCAATATAAGGCCAAGCATCGCCCATCTAGTTCGGTGGGTTTTATTAGATTGATTTCAGCTTAGGCTAGAAACACCATCGTTTTGCTTGTACGACTAGTGCAACCATACGTTGTCTTCAAGACCCCAAATTATTCAATACATCTTTGTTCTTCAATTCCTATTCAGCAAGTTCGTTGCTTCATCTATTTTTCTTGCTTGATTCTTGATTGCATGCAAGAAAAGACCTTCGTGGTTAGGTTGATCTCGCTGCCGGCAAGGTTGATAACGAACGTTAAGTTGGTTCAACGATTGAACGGTTGTCGCACAGTTGTAGCCTGGATCGTGAGAGTTAGCTTCTACCAATCAAGTTGTATCATCCTCATCGAAAGATCAGGACAACGTCCCCATTATTTGGTATCAAAGCTCCGGGTTGATCGGTGAGGAATTTTCAGTCAACCATAGATTAGATTGATTTGCTTTACCTACAGCACACAAAAAAATAGTAGTAGATCATCATGTCCAAACCAGTCTTAGCCTCGCAATCTTTCTTTTCAGTGCATTGCATTGTTGAACTTTCGGTTGCATCGTTGTGTCGTTTGCTGGTCTTAGTGTCTAGTTCCTTTAGAGTTTTGAGTTCTGCTCACGTTTGGACTCACTGTTGCGATTGGGTTCGATCTGCCACGACAAGGGGAGAAAAAGAGGAGGACACCGACTTCAGCAAGGAATCAGACTCACCAGCTAGGAAGGTTTTGCCCTAGTTGGTCTCGAACATGGTTTCTGCCCCAAGGATAAAATTCAGAGATAGCCAAAACAGTGTGTGTTCAAAAAAGAAAAGGAGAGCTCCCGGAACAATTCAGGGTAAAAAAAACGTCGCTTAGGGCCTCAAAACGGGCCCACAAACCGAGAAAAAATCAACTTTCTTGGAATTAGTTCAAAATTGACAGAGCTCCTTTACAAGTGATTCTAAGGTACCCCCGTGAAGACGGCAGGAGGTCTTCCATGACCACCCAAGAGGTCTTTTAGGACCATCCGGAAGTTTTACAGGACCACCCCAGAGGTCTTCTAGGACCACCCGGAGGTCTTCCACGAGCAGGACCACCCCGGAGGTCTTCCGAACTCCGTGTGCGACGTTCTCTAGCCCTGCCGCGCTGTGTTTTCGTTTGTGTTCTAGGCTCGCGTCTCTAGTACTGTCTAGCCTAGGACCAGCACTAACTGGCATTGAATGATTTTTCAGCTTGCATTCTTTGATTTGATTATTGCTACTCCTTGCGACTATACTTAAGCCTACCCAGCTCCACAGCATTACTTCACCTGTGCAAGCTACCTTCACTTACAACCGCTCCATTCAATCTTCGACGACTAGTTTGACGCCGACACCGATGTGCAGATCACCACTTGTTTGCATTGATAAGAACTTGCAAGAGCTTGGTAAGAGCTTGAGCGTGTGTGACTTGACAAACTCCACATCCTAGTAGTTGATAGGAACATATACTTGTGATTTGTTTTCTTATTTTCTGCTAACTATAGCAGGTTCACGGGATGATTTCCAACTAGATCCACGTCTTCTTTGAGCCATTGGACGGGAGCGCAAGAAAGTCCGCGAGGAAAATGCACGCTTGAGACAAGATCGTCCACCACGGGAGATATATGATCATGACAGTACTTATGGTAAAACTAAACTCACTATACCATCCTTTGCTGGTAAATTTGATCCCGATGCCTATTTTGACTAGGAGATAGCTTTAGACAAAGAATTTGAATATTATGAATGGTCTGATAGGCAAAAGATTAGAGCTGCCACTAGTGTTTTTATTGAGGATGCCATACTGTGGTGGAAGTACTTACGTAGACACAAAAGAGTGCCTCAAACGTGGCATGCTTTAAAGAAACTTTTGAGAGATGGATTTGTTCCTAAATATCATGCTGATTATTGTTAGCTACATTACAACGTTTCAAATAAGGTAGTAGAACTGTAAGGCAATACTATCATGAATTGAAAACTCGTTTGTTGCGTTGTGGCTTAGAGGAACATGCTGAAGCTACCGAGAATAAATTCTTAAGTGGGCTTAATCAACCAATTTAGGACCTTCTTGTTCACAAAGAATATGGTCCTCTCCCTCATTTGTTTATACTTGCCTGTAAGGTTGAAAGTCAGATTGAGGAGAAATTGAGAATGCTTGATGATAAGAAACATGAGAACAAACATGTGTTTGTGTCTTTTTCTGTGGCTAACAACTTGCAGGAAGTTGAGAACCATACCGAAGAGGAGAATGAGCTGATTGAGACACCGACTCCATTGGTTGAGAAGGAAGATGAGGAGATGGATGCACCTACATCATCTGAGGAGAGCCAAAAAGGCAAAGATCATGGTGCTATCATCACTCAAGGTGAGTATGTTTGTGACGAACTACAATTATCCACTGTTCATGCTATTTTAGAGCAAAAATTAGTGGAAAACAATTCTAATATGCACATGTTTCAAGTAGAGAATTCAGCCTGCATTGACTTGAGTGCACCATGTGATAAAATAATTGAATTGCCTGTTGTTTTGAGTGTTTCCTGTGATGAGTTAATCACATCTAATGATCTTGTGGAATTTGTTAGATATAAAGAAGTTTTGACTAGAATTTCTCCTGTCGATTCTTTATGTTACCTTATGTTGGATTCACCTATGAAATTACCGCATGCTATGGAGAAAGTTTCTAAAATTGCATGTTCGAAATCCTTATCTAGTGTCTACAACCCTGGGTATAAGTTTAATTTGATTGAAGATTATGGTATAGATAATCAATTTCTTGTATATCAAATATGCATAACTTGTGATTATGTGGATGAATTGAAGCTTGCTGTTTTGGATAACAATTCTTATGTGCTGAATCTTGTTCAATATGAGAGGAAACTAAAATTTAGTGCTCATCCAATGCCTATATGTCCATCCCTTATTGCACTATCTAGTATTGACAATCTGAATATTGATGTTGAAGTATGGAAGAACTTACAAATCTTTTCACTCATGCTAGATGAATTTGCTATTACTCAATTGAAATCTGATTATATGGATGAACTTTGTTTGATTCCAAAAGTTGTAGATTTGCCCATATGTGCTACCACTGCAAGTTTACAACTTCAGAGATTTGAATTGCATAAACGCTTCACTTACATTTGCAAAACTAGTTGCAATAATTGCTGTGTGAGAAATTTTGTTTTGATCATTAACATATATGAGTATTCTCGGGGTAATAATACAATGAGCATTTATGATCGCTACTGTTTTATAACATTAATTGTGCAACAACGAAGAACCGTTAAAACATATGACATATATATACACCATGCATACACCTTGGATTCTTTGTTACCCTATTTTCAGCTTATCAAAAGCCGAGGACGACTTTGTTTTCAAGAAGGGGAGGATGATGAGGGCATGACCCCTATGGATACAACCATATTTGATATGCTTTGCTGTTCTAATTACAAGAGTTTGTACACTTCACTTAAATTATCAGCACCACGTCACTTTTTGCCTAAGGAAAGTAAGAGTTCAAGCTGGACACGTTCTGGAATCCAAGTCAGCCTCCAGAGATAGCACGGTCTCCTCCAGGACCTCCCCATGACCTCCTCGGGGCCTCCCTCCAGGACCACTCCAGGACCTCCTCGGGGCTTCCTCAAGACCACTCCAAGACTAGTCCTACGACCAGGTCTTCGACCAGTCCTAAGACACTCGATACTCAACATGAATAGTATTGGTCGTAGATAAGTTATAGTATATATCTTTTGGAGGGAGTCGGTTGTAATCTTTCCATAACTGTATTAGGAAAAAAAATTGTGTGATACGGGAGTTAGAGATAGAATCGACATTAGGTTGTGTGTGTTTTGGCCGCACCCTTAGGTGCCAATATAAGGCCAAACATCGCACATCTAGTTCGGTAGGTTTTGTTAGATTGATTTCAGTTTAGGCTAGAAACACCATCGTTTTGCTTGTACGGCTAGTGCAACCAGATGTTGTCTTCAAGACCCCAAATTATTCAATACATCTTTATTCTTCGATTCCTATTCAGCAAGTTCGTTGCTTCATCTATTTTTCTTGCTTGATTCTTGATTGTATGCAGAAAAAGACCTTCATAGTCAGGTCGATCTCATTGCAAGAAGGTCGATAATCTAACATGAAGTTGGTTCGGCGATTATGGTGCAATGACCGTCGCGACGGTTGTAGCCTACATCGTGAGAGTTAGCTTCTACCAATCAAGTTGTATCATCCTCATCGAAAGATCGGGACAACGTCCCCATTACACAGTACCGCAAGTAAGATCTACCGCATCATATTAATAATTTTGAAAGTACATATATTGATTAAATTGTTAGTTTTAAATTAGAGTACAATTGAGCAATCTGTAAAATATGTACAAGAGCACGATTGGATGTGGCACAAATTTTATTGAGAGGTGCTTCTATGCTCCTATTGTTGAAAATTGCACAAATTTTTACTACTCAATTGGGTCACTTGATTTTTTTTTAACAGCACATCATGCGTTTTCATTTTGTCCCTTTGCAAACTTCTCCATAGTTTTCCTTCTCTTTTAGAGATTGAAACTTTGAAAAGTGTGTTGTGAGTTGTGACGAGCCATGTTACCATATTAGATATTGCAATATGCTAACTATTTGTAGCAACAAGCAACAATAGGGGCAACATTTAGATACAAGTAATTGTCCAACGGAAAGAATGGCCATAAAATAGACATTCCATGGCAGCTAGCAGCAAATTGTGTTGTCCAGGTCACCATTTAATTTGGCCTAAGTACAAAAATTCACCTTACATAATATACCAGGCCACCTCCCCAAAAAAAATAAACTTCTCTCATGTGAACAATAGACGCAATCCTTGTGTACAATGATATTAGCTAATGATCTTATTTATTATATTATTAACATTTATACCATTTGGGTTCAATTCCTGGTCGAATTTGAATATCTAGTTCGGAAACACTTTAACAAAGCACATGCATCAAGAGACCATACACTCCTTCCACTCAGTGGTAAATGCAAAAAATCCTACCAACTTCCCATACAAATAAATTTTGCGCAATTTTCGTGACAACCCCATATTATTTTTGTATTTCCATACAACTCTTGTTTTCATAAGAAAAATTGATCTACCCGGTCCTCGATGTTCCTAAATATACTAATGAGATGAGCTTCTCTCATGTTAATACTGAAATGATGTACCAATAAACTTTTGCTTCATCGGTCAACTTCTTATTTCCTCCAAGAAATTAATTGAATTTCTAACCTTCGATGCACATTGAGATTCATGTCGTCTCCCACTACACCTATGAGTGGCCACGACTCCAACTTCAAGAAACTTTTGTTTTGCCCACTTTAGCTTTTCAGGGTTCATCAAGCCCCATCCATTGATTTGAGGTGTTTTGATGGTTGTTTGTCGATGGGCCAAGGAATCGATATAGCTTTTGGGGCAGTGGCGAAGCTGTAGGATCAAGGATAACCGACTAGAGGGGGGTGAATAGGAGGTTTTTAAACTTTTTAACAATTTAACAATTTAAGCCAATTAATACATTAGTCTAAACAAGCTACACTTCTAGCTAAGCAATTCAATCACAATAAAAAGCTAGAAATGTAAATGCGGAAATAGTAAAGACTAGGAATAACCACAATGAGACAAAGATGTTTTCCCGTGGTATCGAAGACTTGCTGGTCTTCACTAGTCCACGTTGAGGAAGCTTGACAATTCAAGCCGACTCCACGAATTAAGCCTTCCCTCGATCACTATGGTTGTTCTTCCTTCTTGAAGAGATCACCGTGCTCCACCGCCAAGGCCGTCTGGGAGTTTGGCAAAACTCCAAGAGTAACAAATCAAGACCTTTGCTTGACGGCGCTCAAGTGCAATAGGATCAACTAAGATGAATGGATGCACTTGAATGAACTCAACTACCTCACAATGAATGCACAAGAGAATTTTGGTGTTGAGTGAATGCACAAGGCTCTCAAGGCTCTAAGAATGTTAAATGAACACTAGCGACCTGTCCTTGAGCAGTTGGGGGGTATTTATAACCCTCACCAACAATTATGACCGTTGGGGAGGAGTCCCCAAACTTTCAGAGAAAATCGGTACAACCGGCAACTAGGTTGCAGTTGAACCGCACTCGTGTCAGAAACCCGTAATGGCTAGAACGGCAGCATTTAATACTCTGACATAGCCGTTGGAATTTCCCGTGAGGTACGACCGCCAACCAAGGTACGGTACAACCGCATAGCCCGGTCATACCGCGTTGAGGAGCGGTACAACTGATCATAGGGTTTCCAAATCTGTTGAAATTACATGCTCTCTGGAAAATACGTACCGTCTCAGAAAAATCGGTACAACCGCAACGCGGTTCAACCGTTTCACAAGCGCGGTACAACCGATTTTCAAAGAGAGCTTCGAGTCGAAATTACATCGGTTCTAGTTTTATCAAACCGCCAACTAGAATCGGAATGACCGCATGCGTAGTACCGCCAAAGAGCGGCCGCGCATTAGCGCTCGATTAGCGTAACCGGTCAAAATCGGTAGTACCGCCAAGTATAGTGCGGTCATATCGCTTCAAGCAGACGACCACCGCTTAACTTCGAGACGACCGATTTCCGACAAATGCACTTAGAGCTTTCAATTCAAATTCAAATGCATGCATGATCCTAAATTGATCCATATGGCACAAGAACATGCTATCAAGCTACTTAGTCATGATCCCTCTTAATAGTACGGTATTTAACCTATAATCCGGTCTTTCAACCAATTCTCCTAAGACCAGTAAAATATAAAAAGAATCCTAGACTACTTGTACCTTGACTTTAAGCCATGTAGATATTCATGTCATCCTTTAGCATGCATCTTTACGTCATCAAGTTCACCAATGGGACTTAACCTTGAAAATACTCAATGCACACGTTAATCCCATATTCACATATTATCATTAATTACTAAAACAATTTTTAGGGGTCTAGATGCTTTCAGAAGCCATGAAAAAAAAACTAGCATGGGCAAGTCCAAGGTGCAGATCGCCTAAACCAAAATAACAAAATTAAAATTGGAATTTGAGCATTGGGCATTGGGGGAGCCGGGACGGGGAATCACCTTCTTGCGTGCCGTGAACTAGGTTTGGCCTCTGGGGTTCGTCAATGGGCAGTTCGCCCTTCATCGCGGTCCACGCCGGCGTGGCCGACGCCCAGCGGCTTCCCATGGTCCCACCTGCGGCTCGTCGTCTAGCCCGATGTGGCGCACCCGGCGGCCTCCCACCCGCAGGGCGCGGGCCACGGCTCACCACCTCGCCTCACCCGATGTCCGACACGGGGTCACGTGGAGATGCATGTTGGCTGCTCGGCTGCTCCTCATCTCCTGGCTGCACACGCTTCACTGGTCTATTCATCCTCAGGAGTGTTATTTTCCATAATTTTACATGTTCGCATTTGGGCATTTGGTAGTCGAGTGTGGATTTGATGGCATTTCTCTAAGATTGAGGGAATGGAGTCCTACTACCTAATTTCCTCTAGTTTATGACCACGTTGCCAACCAAGCTAGCCAGCCATATATGAACCTCCAAACTTTCTCCATCTAGCCTTGTTGACATCCACTTTATTATTAGCAGCAGCACTTCACCATACCATTCCTTCCCCTCAAGCCACCACCTCCTATCTGTAAGCATCACCAACCTTCCTTCCCACTTCCATTACACACACACACAAACACACACACACACACACACACACACACACACACACACACCACCTTGTATTCTCCTCCCTTTCTTGTTTGCCACACTCGTGGCGGTCGTCGTCAAGGGGAAGCGTGGCAAGCGGCGGTGCGTCGCGGTGATAGCCGCCACGGAGTCGTTGTCCTCCGCGATGGAGGGATCCTCGTCGTGGTCCAGCGCCGACGAGGCCGCGTCCAGATGCATCACTGAGGAGGAGGAGGACATGTCGCGTCGTCGTGAAGCCCGGGCAGCTGCCCAGGCTGGAGGGACAATGGCACCACCAATGTTTTGGGGTGGGAGATGATTGTTGACAGTAGATCCGGTGGCGATGACTTGGAATGAAGGGAACATGATACACAGGGAGAAGGAGGGGAAATATATAGGGGAGGAGGCAGGGAGGCATTATTATTTTTTCTTTTATTGGTTATATGTCTTCTTTAAAAAAAATATATATTCTTGTCATATGCCACATTTTGTTAAGAGTAATGAGTTGGTTGGAATGCATAACGACGAGTAGCCACCGAAATAGAGCGAGAGATCACTAGATATGGATACGACCCACATGTGGTGAGAGCATATACATAGGCGCTTTACCATTCCTTGATTAACATGATATGCCTTTGCAATAATCCCAGTAAAACAATGAACAATTCAAATGTTATATTTATATATGGACTAGCAAGTAATATATATCTAACCATAATCTACGAACGTTATGCCCCATAAATATGATCGAAGTTTGAAATACACATGTCCTACTATTGATTTGCATTTTAAAGAAAAAAATGACAACAATCTTTCATATTTTTCTTCTTTTCCTTTCATCAATCCATCTCTTACAAAGTGTTTCACACCTAATTAAACTGCACTTTTAGAAGGACACCTTCCGTGATAAAAACTTTTTCTCACCTTTTACGCCTTTCCTACGAACTGCACAATTGTGTGATACCTTTTTCCTCTCCTTTCACTAATTTTCCATTCAATGATAATTTTTTTTTAGTTTTACAAATGTTGTAGGGTAGTTAGACCAAAGAGACCATCACATACCACCACTACTCTACTCTAAGGGAGAGAGAGAAACAAAACCCTACCCAGAACTGACACATAAACCACCTACTCTACAGGGGCCTATCTGGAAATAACAACAGGATAATTTGGATTGTCAAGACTGAACTTGCTTGCTCTCTTTGTCTTCTGAATTTATCCATGGATTTGGAGCCTGACCTTGACTTGTGACAAATCCAGTAACATTGGATTCTGCAATAAATAACTGTATGAGTTGGTAAAAATGGAAACTAGTCTTTTTTAAAAAAAAACAACCTGCATGTACATTTTTTCAGTTTTAAGAAATTCTAACCTATAGTTTAATAATTTTATGTATTTTAAGATTGTGGTAGTACTAGTACTAGAGGCACAATACCGCAAGTAAGATCTACCAAATCATATTAATAATTTTGAAAGTACATATATTGATTAAATTGTTAGTTTTAAATTAGAGTACAATTGAGCAATCTGTAAATTATGTACAAGAGCACGATTGGATGTGGCACAAATTTTATTGAGAGGTGCTTCTATGCTCCTACCGTTGAAAATTGCACAAATTTTAACTACTCAATTGGGTCACTTGATTTTTTTAAAAGCACATCATGCATTTTCATTTTGTCCCTTTACAAACTTCTCTATAGTTTTCCTTCTTTTTTAGAGATTGAAACTTTGAAAAGTGTGTTGTGAGCTGTGACGAGCCATGTTACCATACTAGAGATTGCAATATGCTAACTGTTTGTAGCAACAAGCAACAATAGGGGCAACATTTAGATACAAGTAATCGTCCAACGGAAAGAATGGTTGTAAAATAGACATTCCATGGCAGCTAGCAGCAAATTGTGTTGTCCAGGTCACCATTTAATTTGGCCTAAGTACAAAACTTCACCTTACATAATATACCAGGCCACCTCCCCGAAAAAAGAAACTTCTCTCGTATGAACAATAGACGCAATCCTTATGTACAATGATATTAGCTAATGATCTTATTTATTATATTATTAACATTTATACCATTTGGGTTCAATTCCTGGTCGAATTTGAATATCTAGTTCGGAAACACTTTAACAAAGCACATGCATCAAGAGACCATACACTCTTGCCACTCAGTGGTAAATGCAAAAAATCCTACAACATCCCATACAAATAAATTTTGCACGATTTTCGTGACAACCCCATATTATTTTTGTATTTCCATACAACTCTTGTTTTCATAAGAAAAATTGATCTATCCGGTCCTCGATGTTCCTAAATATACCAATGAGATGAGCTTCTCTCATGTTAATACTGAAATGACGTACCAATAAACTTTTGCTTTTCATCGGTCAACTTCTAATTTCCTCCAAGAAATTAATTGAATTTCTAACCTTAGATGCACATTGAGATTCATGTCGTCTCCCGCTACACCTATGAGTGGCCACGACTCCAACTTCGACATACTTTTGTTTTGCCCACTTTAGCTTTTCAGGGTTCATCAAGCCCCATCCGTTGATTTGAGGTGTTTTGATGGTTGTTTGTCGATGGCCCAAGGAATCGATATAGCTTTTGGGGCAGTGGCGGAGCTAGGAAAAAAAAACTAGCCTGGACAAGTCTTAGTATGGCTAGTATGTCCTAAAGGTCGATATCCTAAAGGTCGATATGTGCATACAAAGTTGACAATCACACAAGTTTTAAACTAAAAACAATCTTGAAGTCCAATACTCATACAATCACGCATAAATGAAAATTAAATGCATAAAACCATGGTAGCACCTCTCTACCAAAGCTTACGTAGACATTTGCACTGCCAAAAGTACAATCCGCACCAAAATGACACTCTATAACATAAAATATCTACGAAAAAAATATGCCGATTAGTGCAACAATCATATAACATAAAAATATGTCTAATCTCTGTCTATGCTAATCACCTAAACCAAAAATAGTCTAATCTAGATGGAATATCTGCTCAACTAAAATACTGGAGTATCTTTTTGCTAAAACAAGCTTTGAGTTGAAATTGCCTGTCTCTCGCATCTACCTCCAATGTCTGACAAGAAGAAGAAAAAACTTCAAATGTCCGCTGTACGACGTTTCTGAAAAATGCCAGACAGTCCAAGGTGCAGATCGCCTAAACCAAAATAACAAAATTAAAATTGGAATTTGAGCATTGGGCATTGGGGGAGCCAGGACGGGGAATCACCTTCTTGCGTGCCGTGAACTGGGTTTGGCCTCTAGGGTTCGTCAATGGGCAGTTCGCCCTTCATCGCGGTCGGCGCCGGTGTGGCCGACGCCCAGTGGCTTCCCACGGTCCCACCTGCGGCTCGTCGTCTAGCCCACTGCGGCGCACCCGGCGGCCTCCCACCCACAGGGCATGGGCCACGGCTCGCCACCTCGCCTCACCTGACGTCCGACACGGGGTCACATGGAGATGCATGTTGGCTGCTCGACTGCTCCTCATCTCCTGGCTGCGCACGCTTCACTGGTCTATTCATCCTCTGGAGTGTTATTTTCCATAATTTTACATGTTCGCATTTGGGCATTTGGTAGTCGAGTGTGGATTTGATGGCACTTCTCTAAGATCAAGGGAATGGAGCCCTACTACCTAATTTCCTCTAGTTTATGGCCACGTTGCTAGCCAAGCTAGCCAGCCATATATTGTAAGGACCTACTCGAGTTGCACCAGGATAGATCTCCCAGAACCTCCCAGGAGGTCCGACAGGATCACCTGGAGGTCTGGGAGGTCCTCCAAAACTAACCGAGGAGGTCTCCCAGAACCTCTTGGAGTGCCTCCAGGACCTGCTCAGGCAGGACTTTGAAAGTCCTCCCGGAGGTCCTCAAGGCCACCCGAAGGTCTGGGCCTCTGTGCTCACTGAGCCAGTCCCATGATCAGTCCTGCTAGCTCGCACAGACTTGCATTGGTGTGATCAAATCCATACAACAAGCTAAAAGAAATAATAGACAAAATAACATATATTATTAAAGACCATTCGGCCAAGCTTCTTACATGAGTGCCACGGGGGCTTACAACAAAAGAGCACTTTTGCAGCATAAAATAAAAACCAACAAGAGCAGATCCAACCGATCAGCCCACAGGCTATCGAGTAGAGGACGTCCCCTAGCACGCATAACCCGGCCCCAAAGACCTCTTCTTCTTGGAGCTCTGAGATCCCTGGAACTTCCAGATCTGCTGATTAAAACAGAGGGCACAAGTCATGAGTACTTTTGTATGTACTCAGCAAGCCGTGGGGAAATGGGTGCAAATATTATTCATGCAAGGCTTGCCAAAAGAGAGCTGTAAAGTTAGTAGCAGAAAGCAATATTTGACAGTGAATACTCAAATAGATTGCAAGGCTCAAGTTAAAAATATATTACATAAATACATTTGTTTTAAGAGGGGGAAGTGAGCACCTACTCACTCCCAAAACCCCTCGAGAGCACCAACTCCAGAGTTTCCACAACCACCAGTGGAAGGCCTGGTCGCACCCACGACTAGGACCTCTCCCACGACCACTCTGGAGCACCAACTCCAGAGTTCCCACAACTAGCCCCTGGAACACATTTCAAGCCAGCTATGACCTCTCTAGAACCGGCCAAGATCTCTTCAAGAAATAGCCATGACCTCTCGCAGAAGTGCCCAAGAACACAATTTTTAGAAAATCTACCGCTTGGGCAATTTTCACCAGGCAATGTCCATGACCAAGGACTTGGCTATTCGAATAAATTTTTACACTCTGCAAAGGTGTATAACTTTACCCACAATCCACGACCTCTCTAGCGGGGCGGGTTCCCGTCGGAACCCTTGCTCACTTCCGAAGGTGAGCAGTCCAGAGAGTGCGACAAGGCCTTTACAATACCACCTCCTATCACCAAAACCGCCCGATGAACTTTATTCCGAGTCATGGACGTACTGCTACCATCGACCCGGAGCTCACCGTTGTGGGGAATAACTTGCTCAGACATGGACGTGCTGCTACCATCGTCTGAACATGCCCCGACAGACATGGACGTGCTGCTACCATCGTCTGCACGCCCTAAAGCATCCTGCGGCATGGTGCTAGAATGTGACAAATTAGTTGGCCCAAACCACCCCCATAAAGTGATCTTGTGGTTGCACGGTAATACTCGGATCAATTGAACACAAAGTTAAGTTCTTAATCCACTCAGGCAAGACAACCTCATCCCAGTGCGCGCATGGCACCCCCCCTTTACTGCTCGATTACTTGCCCGAGTGTGAAAACATTTTAGGTTCAACCCGGCCAAAGACCACACTGGTCCTGGCGCAACAAATTTTAACAAGAGTGGCATCGCACCTCAATCAATACAGCTGCGACATCAGCACCTCAGTTGCTCAATAGTGGCACCAACCACAGTTCCATAAGTCAAGATTATTAATGAAGAAGCATGATTCTCAAGACCCACGGTTCTAAAGCAAGGCTAAGCATAAACATACAGTCCCATGTTGGCAATATCAAGCGATACCAACTAAAATTACCCATTCTAAGGTGTCTAAGGGAATCATGTTAACATGTTGAGTACAATCATCCAAGGAGGCATAATGTCAAGGGGAATATAGCTACTGCCCAAAACATTTCTATAAAAATAGCCATGCAAGTTTAACAAATCGAAATACTTTTGCAAAATGGGATCAAGATGATCAAAGGTTCACGACTTGCCTCTATTGATGAGCAAAGCTTCAGTGGAGGTGGCTTGATCCACGAACTCCTCAGCAACAACCGGGATCTACACGTTCGTAAAGAAACCAAATAAATAAAGAGACTCCTAGAAATCCAAAAGAACTTAAAAGACTCAAAAGAACTTAAGCGAATCTCAACCAAAAACTAGAAAAGCAAGAGGTCTCAGCGAGAGAGGAGGTCTAACCCAAAAGAGGGTGGTTTTTGCAAAAAAGACCAAGACATGACTGAGAGGCGATCATGGCCGAAAGGGTGGTCTTTGCAAAAAGACCACAAGGGTGGTCTTCGCAGGAAGACCAGAAAAGTCCAAGAGGTGGTCTTTGCCAAAAGAGGTCCCGAGGAAAACACGACTATTCCACGTGGTTGTAAAAAGAACATGACCACGTAATGTAGTTGTGAGAAGAATACGATCACACAAAGTGGTCGTATGAACAAGAAAAGATTAGGCACAAGGAAACTGACCAAAACCAAGAAAGAGACGGAAAAAGGAGGAGATTAGAGGGACAACTGCGGTAGTCGAGGTTGGCATGACGCTCCGGCGAACTCTTGAGGTAGCAAGTCGGTGATGTAGGCTCCAAAAGATCCTTCTTGGCGATGAGGGCAGCTCCCACGGCTTCCTCGGGCTCTTCTTAGTGAAGCTTCAAGCATGAAGAAAACTTAGGCTAAGAGGTTAGGAATAATGAAAGAAGGCTCCCTTAGGCTATTTTTATAGCCGGAGATGAAAGAGAGAGCCACAGAGAGACTCGGAGACATATGGGTCAAAGGTAGGTAGGAGTCAGGGCAAGTGTCACGACCGATCTGGTGGAGGACAGCCAGAACAAGATGTGCTGGAAAAGAAGAGAACAAGGAGGAAGATTAAGGTGCCACACAAGTGACCGCATTTAATGTGACTCAACCGACATTAAACGTACAAGGGACTTATGTGGTGGAGAAATATAAGTGAGTAGGACTGACATACGGAGCCAGTCAAACTGGGGAAGCTGTTCAGTCAAAAGGGGGGAGGGGTGATTAGGGGAGGTCGTGACCATCAAGGGTAGTCCCAACCGCAAAGGTGGTCTTTGCAGAAAGACCAAGGGTCCCAAAGGCAAAGAGGTCCTGAGGACAAGGAGGTCATGAGGAGAACATTCCCGCAATGGCGGTCTTTGCAAAAAGACCAGAGGTCATGACCACGAAGTGGTCCTGACCGCAGAGGTGGTCTTTGCAAAAAGACCACAGGGAGGAGGTCGCAGCAAAACGACAAAGGAGGAAGTCGCGGCCTTAGAGGGAGGTCACAGCCCAAGGGGGTGGTTTGTGCAAAAAGACTAGGAGGGTCGTCTTCGCAAAAAGACCCCGAGGATGTGGTCGTTGCAAAAAGACCAAAAGAGATGGTCTTTGTAAAAGACCAGGGGAAAGTTCGAACGAACCAAGAGGTCCTGAAGACCAAGAGATTTTCAACGATCAAGATGAATCAAAGGAGATCTTAATGGTCAAGATGGATCAAAAGAGGTCTTGACGGTTAAGATCTACAAAGGGAGGTCCTGACAGTTAAGATCTCCAAAGGGGAGGTCACGGCTAAAGAACGAAAGAGAGGAGGTCGCAGCCTCAAGGGGAGGTCGCGGCTAAACGACAAAAGAGGGGAGGTCCTAACGGTTTAGATAAACGCAAGGGAGGTCTCAACGGTCAGGATAATCACAAGGGAGATCTCGACTGTTAAGATGAACGCAAGGGAGGTCCAGATGAACACGAGGAGGTTCAAGAGAAAGGGTAAATCAACCCAAGTTTAGAATTTCGAAGTTCAAGGATGTTTGAAACACACACCCGAGCTGGTCTAAACCCAAAAGAGGAGGTCTAGACCACAAATGTCTAAACATAAAGAGGAGGGTCTAGACCATAGAGAGGTCTAAACATAGAAAGAGCTAGACCTCAAAGGAGATCTAAACCTCAAGGGAGATCTAAACCTCTCAGGAGGTCTAAACCACAAAAGAGAAGGTCTCAAGGAGGTCCAAACACAGGGGAGGTCTGAACCTACGAGGAGGTCCAAACCACAACAGAGATCTAAACCTCGAAGGAGGTCTAAACCACAAGGAAGGAGGCCTCGAGGAGGTCCTGACCAAAGGGAAGGTCGTGACCTAGAGGATGGCCTTGGACTATGAGAGTGGTCCTTACAAAAGACCAAGGGGAGGTTCGGAGGACAAGGAAGTCCTGCTGGCAAGGAGGTTTGGACTCGAGGTCCAATTCATGGGGTGGTCTTTGCAGAAAGGCCAACAAAGACCAAGAGGGTGGTCTTTGCAAAAAGACCGAGAGGAGGATCTGTGCAAAGTGACTCAGAGGGAGGTTTATCTGAACCCGAGAAGGTTCAAATGAACTAGAGGACGTTCAAATGAACACGAAGGGACCCCAAATGAACCCGAGGAGGTTCAAATGAGCTCAAAGAGGTTCAAATGAACCCAAGGGGTTCGAATGGACCGGAGGAGGTCCAACTGAGCACTGGGAGGTCTATATGGGCACGGGGAGATCCAAAGGAACTCTAGGACGTTCGAATAAACTCAAGGAGTTCAAATGAACACTGAGAGGTCCACGGGGAAGGTCCAAATAGATAAAGAGGTCTAGATCAAAGGAGATCTAGACAGAGATGAAAGTTTAGACCAAAGGGGAGGTCTAAACACAAAGAGATTCAAACCAACAAAGAGGAGGTCTGAATTAAAGGAAGTTCAAACAAAAGATACAAGGAAAGGTCCAGAGAGCAAATGGGGTTTGAACCTACAGAGAGGTCCAACTGAAGGGAGCTCTGGACATCAGGAGATGTCCAACAAAAAGAGGAATCTAGACATAGGGAAATGTCCAGCAAGAGGAAGGTCTAGGGAAGGAGGAGCTAGCCCGAGGGACACATAGGGCAGACAGAGAAAAGGGGCTAAAAGCCAAAGAACAACAATAACTCCAAATCGACCCAAAAGGATTAATTGAAGTTTGTCAAGTTAAATCTCCAAATTTCCAAAATCTTCAAGTTTATCTTTGGGCAATTCAACAAAACCAAATGGTTATTTTATTTTGAAAATTTTTCAAAACTCTAGACAAACGGGACATTACATATATGAACCTCCAAACTTTCTCCATCTGGCCTTGTTGACATCCACTCTATTATTAGCAGCAGCACTTCACCAAACCATTCCTTCCCCTGAAGCCACCACCTCCTATCTGTAAGCATCACCAACCTTCCTTCCCACTTCCATCACACACACACACACCTTCCACCTTGTATTCTCCTCCCTTTCTTGTTTGCCACACACAGGCGGTAGGGATGGCACCGACGCCGCCTCATGGCGTCGCCGTCAAGGGGAAGCGAAGAAGCGGCGTCGCTGTCATGTGATAGCCGCCACGGAGTCGTCGTCTGTCGCGACGAAGGGCTCCTTGTCGCGGTCCGGCGCCGACGAGGCCGCGTCCGGATGCATCATCGAGGAGGAGGAGGACATGGCGCGTCGCCGTGAAGCCCGGGCAGCTGCCCAGGCTGGAGGGATAGTGGCACCACCAATGTTTTGGGGTGGGAGATGATTGGTGACAGTAGATTCGGTGGCGATGACTTGGAATGAAGGGAACATGAGACACAGGGAGAAGGAGGGGAAATATATAGGGGAGGAGGCAAGGAGGCATTTTTTTTCTTTCTTTTAGTGGTTATATGTCTTCTTTAAAAAGAAATATTTTTGTCATATGCCACATTTTGTTAAGAGTAATGAGTTGGTTGGAATGCATAACGACGAGTAGCCACCGAAACAGAGCGAGAGATCACTAGATATGGATACGACCCACATGTGGTGAGAGCATATACATAGGCGCTTTACCATTCCTTGATTAATGTGATATGACCCTCTGCCTTTGCAATAATCCCAGTAAAACAATGAACAATTCAAATGTTATATTTATATATGGACTAGCAAGTAATATATATCTAACCATAATCTACGAACGTTATGCCCCATAACTATGATCGAGGTTTGAAATACACGTCCTACTATTGATTTGCATTTTAAAGAGAAAAATAACAACAATCTTTCATATTTTTCTTCTTTTCCTTTCATCAATCCATCTCTTACAAAATGTTTCGCACCTAATTAAACTGCACTTTTAGAAGGACACCTTCCGTGATAAAAACTTTTTCTCACCTTTTACGTCTTTCCTACGAACTACACAATTGCGTGATACCTTTTTCCTCTTCTTTCACTAATTTTCATTTAATAATAATTTATTTTTTTAGTTTTACAAATGTTGTAGGGTAGTTGGGAGAGAGAAAAAAAAACCTACCCAGAACTGACACATAAACCACCTACTCTACAGGGGCCTATCTGCAAATAACAGCAGTACAATCAAATTATTATCAACCAGCCCCCTCTCCGAACCCCGTATTAATCCGCAGACCCGGAGCCCTTCCCGACGACGGGAGCGAGAACCAGGTGAGCCAGCCAATCCCGCGACGCACCGCCTCGTAGTCTTCCCCCCACCCCAAATCCCTCGCGATCTCCGAAACCCTAGCCATCGCCGACGCAATCCGACCCCGCCGCTGCCGCCGCCGCCTCCCCCCTGACCCAGGTGAGCCCCGACTCGGCCCCATTACGCGGAATTCCGATCCGGGTCGGCTCCGTCCCTGTCAGTCGGAGACCGCGCCGCCATGAAAGGTTTTGGTGTTTTTTTGGGAGTTGCTTCGATCGAGGGTTGGTCGGAGATAGCTTGGGCGGTGACAAATCGAGTTTTTTCTCGTGGTTTTTTTTATCCAGGGGCGCTCGGCGATGGTTTTGGAGCGAGGAGTTTGAGCTGTTTTGGGAGGTTTTGGATCGCTTTGAGGAGGTTTTAGATGGGCTCGGATGGGGAGGGTGGCGGCTTGGAGGCCGTGGTGGCGAGGAAGGGGCGGAAGAGGCAGCTAGTGCTTGAGTCCAGCGACTCCGAGGCGGACGAGTTCTACATCTCGACGCGGCAGAAGGCTGCCGCCGCCGCCGCCGCCGTGGGCAATGCCGGTGCTGGCGGCCGAGGCCGTGGTGATACGTCAGGGGAGAAGGTGGTGGTTGTTGGTCATGAGAAGAATTCCGGGGCTAAGTCTACTGAAGGAGATGATTCAGATAAGAATAAGGGAGATGAGCTGAACAGGAGTAGCTCACAACCTGATCCCAAGAGGATCAGAATTGAGGCTGTCCATGGTGGTGGTGGTGGAAGCGTTGGGAGTGTATCCAAGGATGGAACTGGTGGGAAAATGCTGCGCCCGGGGTTCCCAAAATGGCGGTTTGAGAAGCCGGAGATAAGGGCTGGGAGGGTTCTTGATGAGAAAGGTGGGGCAGAGATGAAAGCAAGCAGTGGCTCAAAGGTGAAGGAGCCCCTGAAACATGAGAAACGGATGCTGTTGAAGACTGACCAGGGCAACTCGGTTGACTCTGGCCGACAGGAGGTTATAAGGGTGCAAGGAAAAAGTGGTGTTTTAAAGATCCTGCCGAAGAACAATAAGGTGGTCAGGGAATCCAGTGATGGCATTCTGCCGAAGAAGACTAAGGTGGATGGGGGAATCGGTGATGGCAAGATTCTGCAGAAGAACGCTAAGGTGGAGGAGACCGGTGATGGCAAGATTCTAACAAAGGGTGGCGTTTTAAAGCTCCTGCCGAAGAACAATAAGGTTGTCAGGGAAACCAGTGATGGCAAGGTTCTTACCAAGAATATTAAGGTGGATGGGGAAACTGAGAATGGCAGGATTCTGACGAAGAACAGTAAGGTGGATAGGGAGACCAGTGATGGCGAGATTCTGACAAAGAACACTAAGGTTGACAGGGGAACTGGTGATGACAAGGTGCTGAAGAGCTGCACGGTGGATTTAGAAACTGGTGCGGGCAAGATTCCGGCGAGGAACAATAAGGCGGATGGGGAAACCAGTGATGGCTATAGACGAGTTAAGGAGAAAAATAGTGTCCTTGATGTGTTCCAAAAGCAGGATACAAATGATCAGAAGAGAGTTACAGGAAAGTTAGTCTCTTCCATCATATTGAGGAAAAGTGATCCAAGTGTAGTGGGAGTTTCTCTGGGCCAGAGAATGAAACGAAGAAATTCAAAGGCGCAACTGAAGATATCCTCACTAGGCCATTATCCGCCCTTATCGAGTCTGAAATATGGGAAAATTAAATTAGGTGAACACAAGAACGAGAAAAAGAGATTGCTTGAGCATAAAGGTTCACCAGAGAATTTATCCAAGAAAGCAAAATCAAAGGTAACTGAACTGCAAAGCACATCTGGTTCTGCTCTCAAGAAGCATGGCATGAAGAAGCCAAGGGAAGGACCTCGCAACTCAATTAAGCAGAAACTCAGGGATCAGATAAAGCAAATGCTTTTAGATAATGGATGGAAAATTGATCTAAGGCGTAGGAAAAGCAAAGATTATGAAGATTCCGTGTATGTTTCTCCACAAGGAACTGGCTATTGGTCAATCACTAAGGCTTATGCAGTGTTCCAAGAGCAATTTAAAAATCAACATGATGAGAAGCATACAGGTTGTTCATCTGAACTTAATAATCTTGAATCAGGTGTTGCAGGTGCTTCCTGTCATGCCATATCGAAGGATGATCTAGCAATGCTACAAAGGAATGTGCTGAAAAGAAGGACCAGGAAAGAACTTAATGCAGCTGAAAAGAAGTATGGGGACAACAGAAGCAGAAACTTAAAAGATACCTTTGCTGGTAAAAGTTCTAGAAACAAGTATCAAAACAATGAAGATAGGGTAAAGATCAAGCATGGGGGATGTGCTCTTCTTGTCCGTGGTAGTACTCATGATATGGAAGACGACATGGATGACTATATTCCTTATCAATGGAGGCGGACTGTTTTATCATGGATGATAGATTTGGGAGTTGTTTCTGAAGACGCGAAGGTCAAATACATAAATAAGAAGGGAACACGGGCAAGGTTGGAGGGTAGAATTACTAGGGAAGGTATTTACTGTGGATGCTGTTCTAAGATTCTGACAATTGCAAAGTTTGAACTTCATGCTGGTTCGAAAGAGCAGCAGCCCTATGCAAACATCTTTCTAGAAGATGGTGGGGTTTCATTGCTGCAATGCTTACTTGATGCATGGGAGAAGCAAGCACGATATGAAAAGAAGGGGTTTTACAAGATAGATCCTGGTGATGATCCGGATGATGATAGTTGTGGCATTTGTGGTGATGGTGGTAACTTGCTCTGCTGTGATTGCTGTACTTCAACTTTTCACTTGGCTTGCTTGGGAATTAAGGTGAGCATACAAATATATCATGTGCAGGAGCACTCATACTATTAATTTCTAACAAATATAGAGGAGAAAGCATGTCCCACTCTTTAGTTTGCTAATTGTATTTGTGTCAAAGTTATTACAGAATACAGATCCTATGAAAAATACACTGTTCCCCAACACATCTAGGCTCAGTTTGCGGTTATTGTGCTGTGTGGTGCTTATTTTTAAAGCTACTGCGAAAAGGAAGTTGAAAAAATGTATGTTACTCTGTTTGGTAAATCAGATTAAAATCAGATAATTTCTGTTATCCAATGGTTGTCTTCTCACATTTCATCTTTGCATCTTGATTATGAAAAAAGAAGCTAGCCAAACACCCAAATGTCTAACGTGGCTCAACCGAACGAGATTATCATATTCCACTGCAATGCCAAACGGAGTCTTAGATTAATAATTATCTGAAGATTGGGGGTAGCATAATATGGGAGATGCTAGGCATGCTAGAATGCAATTGCTTATAGCCTTCCACTTTATTTGAGCCTGTCAGTTCTTTTCGAATATCTGTTTGCTAGGATGATACGCTAATTTATTTATTTTGCTTATACCTTTCTCAGAATGTTCATTTGTCTGTTGTCACTTGCTTTTATGGTGATATTTATTTAGTGCCAACTGCCTCTGCAGATGCCTTCTGGAGATTGGTATTGTCGTAGCTGTATATGTAGGTTTTGCAGTTCTGCCCAAGAAAGGACATCATCCTTACTTTCTTGCTTGCAATGTTCAAGGAAATGTAAGGCTCATAATATGCAAACCGCTCTCTTTATCTCTCTTGGTCTCTTCCCTTCAGCAATGTCTTAACAATAATGTTTCAGATCACCAAGTTTGTGCACCTGGAACTGGTAAAGACCCTGTTTGTACCAAACCTGGTACCTCAATTGATTGCTTTTGCAGCCCAGGATGTAGAAAGGTATGAAATGCTACTTAATTCTTTTCTGTTTTTATTTTTTGTGAGGATCTTATTTGGTATTTGCCCGCTCCAATTTGTGTATTGGTTACTTGGTTGCTCCCCTCTCATATTCTGCCATAGCAACATCTCCCTGCATGCTTATGCTACATATGATTAGCACTTAGCATTACCTTGCACGTGATTCCATGGTTGGCAGTTATTTACTAAATTTAAGCTTGCGCAGTTTTCTGTTGCTGTGTTTTGACATTTAAGGCTGCGATAACCAAAGCTTCAATGTGTCTTGTATGTTGGTATGGAGATGAGAAAACCTTCAATTACTCTTGTATTTACCCGTTTTCATTTCTTAGTCACCCATACGTCCATACTACCTTTTTTGTTTTTCTTCTTGTGGTGGCAACCAAGGATCGAAGAACCGGTACCAGTGCAAATCCTTGGCCGTCACGCAGAATGATAGAATCGCCCTGTTACTGTAAAAACCCGAAAAAAATCGGACGAAGTTCGCAAACTGAATTTCGAATTTCGGATTTTGAAAACCGGTTACTGGAAAAACCGTTCAAAAAACCGGAACCAAAACCAGAAAAACATGATGAATGATTAGGTTAGAAAGAAGTAGGTAGTATCTACTGGCATGATCATCAATGATTTGATCCGGCAATAAGAAGGTAGTTCAGAGTTCAGGAATAGTGAACGACTCACAGCTTTTGAGACTCAAGAACATGTTTGATCATGTGTGTCTGTTAATCTGAACTACATGCATATAGAGTAAAAATGTAAAATGAATAACTGGATTGCATGAACTATTTTGTTAAGCATAATACCAAATCCAAGGGAAACAAAATATATAGAGTACTTATGTCATACATACAAATTTGTAAAAGACTAGAGACCTTTGTTTTAGAAACAAACATCAATCTAGCATATTCAAGCATATTTAGCTCATACAATACGTAATCTAGCACAAAAAAGGCCTAAACCAACCTAGAAAGCGCATTACGCAGTCAAAAAAATTCAAATTCAAATTTGAATTTTTTTCGGCCGGTTACTGTTCACCCGGTCCCCACCGGTAAAACCGGTAACCGCCGGGATTTTGAACGTTGGTGGCAACTCAAAAGAAGGCCGTTTTTGGCTACTTCTGTATGTTAGGAATGTGTCACATATGAAATCTTCGAGAGGTGCTGGAATATATACATGTGGGCCTGGTTGTGTGCCTATTAATCTAGCAAACTGATATTTTTGGTTACTTCCGTATGTTGGGAATATATCACATATAAATCTCCCAGAGGTGCTGGAATGTATACATATGAACCTGGATGTGTGCCCTATAATCCAGTGAAAATGATATTAGCCTGTTTGCAATCTACAGCTATGATGAATCTCTTGCATATTGTATTCCCATAACTTGCAGTATCTCCAGAATATGTAATTACGGTTCCACAGGCTGCCACTTTATCTATACCCTATTGTTGAATGTCTTAAGTGATGCATTTTGAGTTTTATAGTTTGTTCTTGACATTTTAGATTTTCTTGCCTAGCATATAGAAATTTTCGTCGTCATCACTATTATTATCTGGTCGATGTTGCTTCGTTTTAACATGGCTGGCCAGATTCATACTCTTCAGGGGTTCTATTGATGTCTCCAGCAAGTTTGCAACTGAAGCATAACATCCATAAATCTCTGTTGTGCTAATAAAATATCCTATAGCATCCAGTTGTCCAACATCGTATCAACCTATGAAATTTGTGCTTACTGATCACATGATATATCTCGATTAGTGATAGCTAATGTCTTAAGTCTTAATGAAAATATCGTATCTGTTATTCTTTAGTTGATCATGGTCATTTTGATTGTTGAAATGCATGGACACTAAGGCTATTATGTTCTTTGAAATAAAACAGATTTATAAACAACTGAGAAAGCTTCTTGGGGTAAAGAATGATATGGAAGCCGGATTTTCCTGGAGTCTGGTTCGCTGTTTTGCTGATACTGAGGCTGCACCCCCCAAAAAGAAAGCGCAATTGGTGCATTGCAACTCCAAGACAGCTGTTGCTTTCTCGGTTATGGACGAGTGCTTCCTGCCACGTATCGATGAGAGAAGTGGGATTAATATAATTCACAATGTCGTATATAACTGTGGGTAAGTATGCCTTCTTGGTTTATCATAAGAATCGAGATGAATGAAATGCATCCCACCTGGCTATACATACGATTTCCAGAACTAGCTGCACTTAAAATGGAAGTCTAATTTACTTGGAAGCTAGGAATGTTACTTCCTTAACCTTCGCTGTTTGTCCTAAGTCATAAATTTTGGAAAAAAAATGTTAGTTTGAGTCTGTAAGAGCATCTCAACATAAAAGTTTTGGCAGACTGTTCATGTGTTTTTATTCTGGAGAGCATACCATGACATTCCTAAAGCTGTCATTTATTCTGTAATATGTTTTTGCAGGTCAGATTTCAATCGTTTAAATTTTAGTGGCTTCTATACATTTATTCTGGAGCGGGGCGATGAAGTTATGTCCGCAGCAACTGTCAGGTAAACTTTTGTATGCATATTCTGTTAAACTTTTTTTTGAATGGGACACGTGCTGTTAATCTTTTGTTAGATTAATAAGCTTTTGTGTTAGCATGTGGGCCTTAACCATCCCCATCTCATGTTCTGTCATGATTATTCAACCTAACTTTTGTCTGAAACATATATACCTTGAAATTTGTGTTTGGGATGAGCAGTTAATCATCTATTGTTTTTGAAGTTTGGCTTGTAATTGGACTTTTGATTTTCCAATAATAGATATATAACAACATATATCTGTTCCTCATTCATGCTAAGACCAATTGCTACCCATGATGGCATGATGCATAAATATTTCAGAACCTACACACTTGTTCTGCATTTATCAATTTGAACAGAGTTTCAGTCCTAAAATTCTTAATTTGTTTTTCCACGTGAATCAGGATTCATGGAACTGACTTAGCGGAAATGCCATTCATAGGCACAAGGGGCTTGTATAGGCGCCAAGGGATGTGCCATCGACTACTCAATGCAATTGAATCGGTAATGACATTTGTTTTTTCATCTCTGTTGCACAGTCATGTGAATATTGGCTTGTGGTTGTTTGCCGTCCAATGTTATTTTCCTTGTGTAATATCTGTTCAGCTTTCTTGCTTCATGGTCTTGAAAGATATCTACCCTGTTCTATTCCAGCCTACCTCTCCATGTAGGCTAATGATGTTTACAAAGATTTCTTCATGTAATTGTATAAACAACCCTAGTATGTTTGCTGAATTGATTTTGTTCATCTAATTGTAGGAACATGTCTTTGAGTCTTTCCTCAAATAATTTGAATTTGTGAGATCTGAAATCTATACTATAGTATGACTTGCTGAGTGCTGAATTGACTGACATGTTGATTAACACGTAAGTGTTCTGCAAATTATGTGTTATAGGTAGGGTTCCAAATCCTGGCGGTAACATGCCGCTACTGCCGGGAAATAAAAATCCCGGTGGGTACCATGAGTGTTATAGGTAGGGTTCCAAATCCTGGCGGTAACATGCCGCTACTGCCGGGAAATAAAAATCCCGGTGGGTACCATGAGGTTTTATTTTATCAGTGGAAATAAGCCATTTTGAGCTGTTATTACCGTAGTTATAAAACTCGGCCTGGTCATCGGCCCGGTCGAGGTCTCGGGTCACTGACCCGGTTGTCGGATTGGTGGGTCAACGGTCGGACCGCATGTTTTTAAATTACACACACACACACCACAAAAAACTGGGAAAAAAAATCAATGATACACAACAAACAATAATAATTAAAGAATCTGAATTCGGAACAACAAATTAAGTCGGTCAAAGAGGAACATAATAGACTCACACAATAACGAGATCATTCAAACAGTTGATGTTTTAGTCTAATTTTCTTCTTTGAATGAATATGTTTAAATATACTCCCAAGTCCTCTTATATCCAGATGCACTACATGTTTGGCTTAATACATGAATTGCCAACTTACATCGTACTATATATGTCTTAGATCTAACTATATATTACTCTGATTAGAAAATAGAACGGTAAAAATCTAACGCTTACGTCTTAACAAAGACTGGAGAGTATAGACAAGTAAAGCAAGCAAGTAGGGAAATGTATCATATCTTGCTGATAGAGGCAAAGTTTAGCAAAGAATGGAGAGGAGCTGCTGACCGGAGTGAGAGAGTGAGAAAGATGGACATTATTTATGTGTAGCCGCCAATTTCTCAAGGGGATTCCAACTAAAACCTATCAACACCCAAAGTATGAACATGCCCTTTAGTTTAGTCTTGAAAAACTCTTTCATTTGAGGGGTTTCTTGAAAATTGGCCTCATGAGCAAAACTCGGCCAGGTCAAGTAAAACCGGCCGGGTCAACCGGGTTTTTTCGGGTCAATTGCATCTCCGGTCTTGTGAGTGTGCCCGACCTGACAAAGCCTCTAGGTCCGGGTTTTTCCGATTTAACCGCCGGTACGCTTCGGGTTTTATAACTATGGTTATTAGTTGTTTTGAGCTGTACTTGCTATTATATATTGTTGGAAGTTGAAATTTTGAAAGGAAAATGAGAAAAAATTAAATGTAACTAGGATTGGACTAGTAACCACTCAGTTACAGGCTACCGGCCAGGTCACGGGAAACTTCTCCCGAAAGGGTTTTAAACTGTTGTGTATTGCTCAATGTATAGGTTATGGGTATAGGTGAACATCTTCATATTTTTTAAACTGTTGTGTATTGCTCAACATGCAAAATGGTTATGGGTATTTTGATATTGGATTACGAGAAATTTGCACTGTAGGTCCCTGAACTTGCGAGGTTATGCCATTTAGTTCCCTAAATTTGCATTTTACCTTCTCAGTCCCCTGAATTTGTGAGGTTGTGCCACTTAGCTATTTGAACTTGCATTTTACTTTCTCAACTCTCTGAACTTGCGAGGTTGTGCCACTTAGCTCCCTGAACTTGCGTTGAAGCAAAGTTCGTCGGATGCGATGTCGGTGACTCCATCCCCTCCGAGTCCAGTGGACTCGTCGCCACCCCATTCCGGCTGTGTTCATCGTCCCCGTCACCTGACGCCGACAAAAACGAATTCTTCGAGCCTGGGAACGCGCACCGTGCTTGCGTCTTCGTCGGAGCTCCACCATCGCAGCTTGACGCCACCCTGCCTTTGCTTCCTCTGAGTCGGTCGTGAGAGAAGTACATTCTGAGTGCCAGAGCAGAAACTACTCACCTTGCACGAAGTCCATTTGGTCGTTTGCTAACAGAAAAGGCTGAGCTGGCGAATCACCGTGAGAGAGAGAGAGAAGTACTGTGCCCCTGCTCTGGCACTGAGAATGTACTTCTCTCTCTCTCACGGCTGACTCAGAGGAGGAAGAGAGAGGGCGGCAGCAAGCTGCGACGGTGCTCTGGCGAAGACGCGAGCACAGTGCGTTCCCAGGCCCGAAGAATCCGTTTTTGTCTTCGTGAGGGGACGGGGACGATGAACACGGCCGGAACGGGGCGGCAACGAGTTCACCGGACTCGAAGGGGACGAAGTTGCCGACATCGCATCCAACGAACTTCGCTTCAACGCAAGTTCAGGGAGCTAAGTGACACAACCTCGCAAGTTCAGGGACCTACAATGTAATTTTCTCTTGCATTAATGCATCTTATGTTTTGTGAGGGAAAGACGTATTGTAGAAAATCATGAGGTGCAGTTTTAGTTGCTGATGTTCAGAAGAACGGATCAATAAACTGACTTTTCATACTTAATTGCTTACTTACCACATCAAGCTTTAGCCTTGTGTTTGACTTAAACAAACTAGACTATGTTATCAAACCAAAAGTTTTTTTCCTGGGTAACTGGATATACCTGTGTTTGTATTGTTTTGTTTTCACATGCAGTTCTAACATGTTTTGGGGTTAATTTTATTGTTTTGTAGGTCCTTTGCTCTCTCAATGTTCGAAGACTGGTAATGCCTGCCATACCTGAATTGCAGAATACTTGGACTACAGTTTTTGGTTTTAAGCCAGTTGATCCTTCCAAGAAACAAAAAATCAAGTCTGTGAATCTCTTGATTTTCCATGGTACTGGTCTTCTAGAGAAGCGTTTGCTGCCAACAGGCACAGTGAATCGACAGACTACTGCTGGGACAGGTGAAAAATACCAAACTATTCTGAGAATAATTTCTCTAATTATCTTGTTGAGAGTATTGTAATGCTGTAGTTTTATATCTCATTAATGCTCTTCTGTTCATGCAGTTAATGCAGTTGGATGTGATAAGGTGGATGCTCAAACGTTTGGTGAAGCAACTGGATCCCTGACACCTGTTCATGCTTCTCGTGAATTTGCTGTGGGTGATCTTGGAATTAAGGATCATGACAATTCTTGTGCTTTAATTGGGAGCTCCGCAGGCTTGACATCCAACCTGCCTCCTGCTCCGGAAGAAAAAACACCAGAATGGACATCTCCGTTATCCATAGATGATGTTAATTTGCATACAGTTCCAGGAGTTGGTGAAGATAACATGCAGTGCAAGGCTGAACCTGACAATACTCAAGAAGTGAAATATGCAGAAACAGATGGAATGTTGATTGCTGAAAACATTGTTGCAGAACAGAAGCCTGAAGATAAATCAAATTCCAGTGATGCATCTGCTATTCCAGTGCCAGTGGATCCGTGTTCATCTAATGAGCTTGGGAAAGGTGAAAATTGTGCATCTAGTGAACTTTTTGTTGAAGCTGTTCTCGTAAGAGACGGAACTGAACCTAATATGAACTCCAATTCCATTTCTGGCTGCATTGCTAATGAAGAAGACAAAAAATCTTCTGCAGATCCTCTTGATACTAAATTTCCTTTAGTTGCTATGGATCAGAAGCCTGGTAATCATGAGTTGAAAACTGTCGTTGCTGATGGTGATATTCAAAGCTCAATAGAAGTTAAAGGCTTGGAAGATATAGCTGATACAGTAAATGGAAGATCAATAGATGCCTATACAACTAACGACCAAACTTTTGTTAGCGGTGTAACGAAGAATGCTGTTGATACTACTGAAGATCACAGTGTTTCTGCAGTTGACCTTGAAGTATCAATGGAAAGATCTGTTCAACAAAAGGATGAGGTTCTCAAGGACAAAACTGGCTCACTTTTTCCAGATTTGAAACAGTCTTCTATTAGTAAAATCATGCTGGAGAAATCGAATGAAACAAAGTCTGTTGAAAGTGATAAGATTGAAATGAAGGAAAAAACTATTGAAGTGGGAATCACAGTTGAGAGCTCCAATGAAGCAGGAATAACAGTTTCTGCACTTGACATGTCAAATGACATTTGTGGTGAAGTCATGGCTAAACCTACTCTAACTTGTGGGGATGGTCAAATTCATGGCGAGGATAAAATTACAGTAATAGCATGGAAGATGACATAGTTTCCAGAGAACCTGTTAATGCATGAGCTTTGTATTTTCTGCTACAAAAATGCTGAAGGTATTCTTCTAGAGAAGGCAATCAATTTACATTTGAGCTTATCCTATGATAATAATCATATTATTTATATAAGAAATTCTTCCTTACATATGCCTTTTATGGCTGCTTTCTTTGGGGGAAAAAATATCAATGGTACGATTATCTTTACAAAAATCCACTTCTGGCTGCAAATATGATAGTTTCACACTATCACATCAATGACATAAACACTTTGAGTCATTCAAAAGATTATTTATAACTTGAAATATGTTATGGGCTTAGATCATAATGGGTAAACACCGTCGAGAGGATGGCAAGACGGCAGATAGGTTGGAGGGGATGCAGGAGACTATAGATGAGAATGAATTATTCTTTCTTTCTTGCCGATAAAAGATGACAATACCGTGCTTATATAGAGCTGGCCACCTATCAATCAAATCTAAACCCCCAACTAATAAAGATAACATCCCAAACTAGATAAGGAAAGCTATAAATAAAGGAATAAGTCCAGTTTACTCCCTCCAACTATCAGAAAAGTCTGGTTTACCCCCTAAACTTCAAAACCGGTTATTTAACTCCCTAAATTTATGAAACCCGGTCAACCCCTCACGCCGGTTTCAAGTAGCGGTTTTGCACACGTGGTCGGTTTTGTCCAAGTCAACATGTATTTGTCATCCAAATCAACATGTGTGTGGTGGACCGGCGTGAGCTTTCTTCTTCTCCATCTCTCTCTTTATTTCTCCCAGGCTCTCCCTCCTCACCGGCGCCCACTAGCATAACTTTGTATATTTTGAGCAGGTCGCCGGAGTCCACCGTCGGGAGCGAGAAGTAGGGGCTCGAGTACAACATATGCGGTTGCTGTAGATGATTGTACTGCAGCGGCACGGGCTCTTCCATCTTGACCTTCTGCAGGTAGCTCATGCCCGGCGCGGCATGGGCACCGGCGACTCGCGTGGCGTGGCCGGAGGTGGACGTAGGGCCCTTGAAGTCGATCACCTCATCGACGTCGGCGCCAAAGGGAGGGTCTATGAGGGGCGGTAGCTCGGCGGAGTCGTGGAAGTCGCTGATGAAGCCGAACGAGCTGACGCGTTTGAGACCCACGCCGGCCGCTGCCATTGGCCCGTTCCTCATCGTCAGGTCCTTGTTGAACACCTTGCACATGGCCCACTCATCCTGCAAGCGACAGGGCACCAAGAAAAGAAGAGGATTTAACTCATCAACGCACGAAGGAAGAAAATTAACAAACTTGGAGAAGAGAACATGGCAAGACAAGAGACGCGGCAGCCAGACCTTGGCGGAGTGTGGGAGCGGGTGGGGGAGCTTGCCCTCGAGGCGGAACTCGTGCATGACCTAGCCGGTCTTCTCGCCGTGTGGCGCGACCATGATAGAAGACAAGCGTCTTCTTCATGCAAGAAGGATGCCCTCCGCGGAAGATCTCCTTGTCCTTGTCGGTGGCCTTCCAGTAGCCACTCTGTGTCGCGCTGTTCGTCCTCGTCCACGTCGGGTACTTGCAGCCCTTGTGGCAGAAGAAGTACCACTCCTCCCCCATCTTCGCCTTGCCTGCAAAATCAACGCACAGAACTAATGAAGGGGAAAAGAAAAGCGGTGGTTGAGGGTACTTGCGGTCCTTGTGGCAGAAGATTCTTACGGAGAAATTATGAAGGGGAAAAGAAAAGGAGTGGCTTTGCTTGTGGGTGTACAAACCTGGGAGGTCCCATGGCTCGCGGCTGAGCCGGGGCGCAGGGGAGGTTGGCCGGTGGAGGTGGCAGAGAGTCCTTGACCGGTGGAGGCAACCAGATCCGGCTCGGTAGAGGTGGTGGAGAGCTAGATCCATGTCGACCCCGACTAGATTTAGATTTGGTGGGGAGGCGGCGGTGGGGAGGAGGCGGCCGGCGAGCAGGGAGGAGACATACGCGGTGGCGGGCGGATCGGGAGAGGAGGCATTGGTGGGCACTTTTGGTGGGGAGGTGGCGGTCGGTGTGGGTTGCGGTGCAGAGAGATGGCCAACAATGGGGAGGGGAGATTGCGGTGGGCAGATGAGGAGAGGAGGCGGCGGCCAACGGATGGGAAGGGGAGGCGGCAGCGGGAGGACGCGGTGTGGGCACGGGGGAGGTTGGCCGGCGTCGGAGGGAGGTGGTGCGAGCAGAGGCTTCGGCCGAAGGAGCTTCACGGAGAAGAAGGGAGAGACGAAGAAGAAATAGGGAATATTCATAAATGGGAGGTGAGGAGATGACTGGGACGCATACATGGTGACAGGGACAAATGAGAGGCCACGTGCAAAACCGCTACTTGAAACCGGCGCAAGGGGTTTATTGACCGGATTTCGTAAATTTAGGGGGTTAAATAACCGGTTTTGAATTGGAGGGGGGGGGGTTGTAAACCAGACTTTTCTGATAGTTGAAGAGAGTAAACTGGACTTATTCCATAAATAAATATGACATCTAATCAATTTATTTTCTTTAATTCGTGGGATTGCTGCTGCTGCCGAAGCTGCAGCTGGCCCTAGTCCATAACAGGATACAACAACAAATAGTTGATCCATGAAATGTATTCTGATGTTTTGTTTGATACTTTGATGTAGGTTAATCACTATAAGTGCATTCTGGTTACCATAATTTACATGCTTCTGTTGTAGCAGCAATCTACTGAAAGTATACCGCATGTGACATTGCGTGACTTTAACAAAATCATGACTAGTCTTGCCCATGTAGATGATGTGGTAATAAACTAATAATCAGGTCAACTTTGTTGTAAAGGCATGTATTAGCCATGAAAGATGTCAGTTCACTCAGTTGTTACAGATAGGATCGAACATAGTAGTGGAAATCAGGCAATTGATACTTACTGAAATGTGGATACAGTTTCTACAACAGCTCTATTTTAGACCACCTTTTACTCTAGGGAAAATTTTGTTTTTGCCGCTCAAAATGTATGCAATATCGTTTCTACCATCGGAAATCTGCTCATTTCATTTTTGCCATTTTTCCGTCAGTGCGCATTTCGTTTTTGGCACTCTGTCCAATTTTCTGTCAAGTCAAAAACTCAAGATAGGCCGCTAAGACATGCAAAAATATATTTTAAAGAAAGTGAAAATCATAGAAAAATAGCAAAATAATATGAAAAAAATTAAGGATATCTTTTGAACATTTTTGTGAAAAATTACACTAGGAAAAATTTCTGAAAAAAATACACTAAGGAAAGCTGTTCAATCTTCCTTAACTTTTATGAAACATTGCTAAAGTTAACCTGATGTAAAACTTTTTGTGCGATTTTATTTATTTTTTGTTCAGAAGTGATCCCTTAATTTTTCTGCATTTTCTGGTATTTTATTTATTCTCCAAATTTTCCTTTTTCTGATAATTTTTCATATTTATTAATGGTCAATCCCAAAAACGAAGTTCTCGCTGACAGAAGGATAGCAAAAACAAAATAGGCAGATTTCCGATGGCAGAAATGATATTGAACACAGTTTGAGTGGCAAGAACAAAGTTTCCCTTTTACTTTATGTTCCACACCAATTTACTACCTGTTATTCTAATCTGTACAGATTTCTTTCTCAGTGACCTAAAGATTGCTAGGAGAAAAGGACTAACAGTAAAATCCTGTTTGAAAATCCCTTTTCTCGTTTTCTTCGTCCTTGACATGGGCAAGAACATCTGAAGAGCACAAGAGGATTGTAGCGATTGATTTTTAGCAATCTTTGTAACCTAACATCACTGCTAATTGTTAGTTATTTAGTAATCGTAATCGGGTGGTATGACTAATTAGTAGGGAAATAAAATTAGCTAGATGACATCATCTGGTGCAATGGGATGGGAATTTTTATTTCCCATATAAGCACATGAAGCCCTTAGATGGTCTGCCGTATTCTAGTTGTTTTTTTTATGAGAGGCGTGATTCTAGTTCCATGGTAGTTTTCTCATTTTTAGTTACATTCTGCACTAGTTCTTCTTTCGACCCTTTTTTTCTTATTAAACGGACTTTATTGAACTTGCAATCCTTGTGCACTCATTGTTTGTTCTTCTTCACCAGTTCTGAACCTAAAAGATCTTATCTTTCTATGCTGACAGTGTGCGGAGCAATAGGGGACGTTCTAGTTTTCTGCAAGGAGCATGGCTCAGCTCGTTCTCGACGTCTATAGCGAAGCAATCAGAATTGCATTTTGCAGCTATGGCCCGTCGATGTTTCAGGACTTCGGTTGCTTCGTTGAGGCTGTAGCCTCTAGTAGAACATGAAGCTTTTTTTTGAGTAGGCAAAAGTAGTTCGCACCAGAGAAGCTCTACACAACCCTGGTCAATTTTTTTGTGTACATGCATAGATGGGAATTTCCTGTTATCTTATTGATGCATCTGGAAGCTGAAATCTCCCTCTGAAGATGGTCAATAAGCAGGCGTAAGAATACAGACATATGAACCTTGGCTATCTACCCTGTAGTCCTGTACTGATATATAAAATCCATCCTTTTTGTATGCATGATTCCCTTGTTGATTCTTCAACTTTGATTTCTTGGTGATGGATGTGAGCATCTGGGCTAAAATCCGGTAGTTTTTGGTTGATTTAGCCTATTTTGAAACACAATATCAAAACTAGTCTCCGAAATAACGAAAAAATTGCATCTCTATCGTGCAAAATGTCACGGCAGGTCACTGACATAGTTTGCAGTAGGAGTCCACGCGTAGTTTGCAGTAGGAGTCCACGTGTCGCTGATTTACATGCAAACACCATGACCAGCCGGCTACCGTTTACCTGTGTGCACTCTGGTCCTGAAGCCATCATTTTAAGTTCTTCAAATCTAAGTTCTCATGCTTTTGAACTGAACTAATAAAAAAATTCAAACTTGGAAAACCAAGAACAAATGCAGCTCTGGTATGGGAAAAAAAAAGAAAAAAAATTATAGTTCAATGGGCTGTGTTGTACTTACTCGTGAAGCCTATTGAGTCTACAGCCCTAGATCCCACTTCCACATCCTTCCTAGCCGTCCGATCCACATCATGTAGGGTTCCCCGCAACCCTACAACTATATAAACGCTGCCTCCAAAAAGCCTTCTTCCCGCTCACCACTACCGCAGTACCGCCGCCTCCTCCTCTTCTTCCCGGGAGCGCCGCCACCCGCCGCCGCCATGGTAAGCTCTACTCATCTTCTCCCTCACCCCTCTTCCATTGCTTCGTCCTGGCTCGATGGATCGATCTAACTGAGATGCTCGCGGTCGCGGTTGCAGTCGCTGATCGCGGGGGAGGATTTCCAGCACATCCTGCGTTTGCTGAACACCAACGTGGAAGGCAAGCAGAAGATCATGTTCGCGCTCACCTCCATCAAGGGTGTCGGACGCCGCTTCTCCAACATCGTCTGCAAGAAGGCCGACATAGACATGAACAAGCGGTAAAAATCACGTCTTACCTCGGCCCATGTCTGCTTGGAAGGAATCTTGATGGCTTGTACTGTTGTTCATGTACTGGAATGACGCGTGTCGTTGGATCATTAGATATGTAGCCTGTAGGTGCCATGAATGATCAGTAGGGTGTGATCTGTGGTTGGTTCGTGGCATATAGGGAAAAACTAGATCACTTGGGTATGTAGATTCTTGGGTAGGCGAGCAGCTTTAGAATTGTAGCTTGGTGAGGTCTAGATTTTGGGTGTAAGGTTTAGGGACTTGTTCTTTTTGCTAATGCCAAGTTTTTTAATGTAAGGTTGACTAGATCTTTTCTAAAGAGTGACCTGTAGTGTGTGAAAAGTGTGGGAACGAGGGTGTGGTGGATTGAGTGATATGGTAGATGAGATGAATATTTGTCTTTAACCCAAAGAGGATTTTGTTCCTTGAATGCTGTTAGGCAAACCAAGCTGGTTTCCTTGCTAAGAACAGGGAGGTTTGCTTGTTCTGCTCTGAGTCACGTGAAAAAGTTGTGGGATGTACATACAATAGAGTTGGGTGTTGAATGGAAATTTCTTTATGTTCTCTTGTTAGTTTATCACTACTTCTCGCCAACTAAGTGAGTTTGGCTTGCATCAAGTAGGTTTTGTGGGAAACCTTTTTCGCCAACTTGGCCAGGGATTCAAACAATCCTAATTTATTAGAAGCATGGATATGCTTGAATCGTGATGCTGTGATTGTAGGTTTTGAATTTTTTGCTTCGCTCTACAGCTGCAGATCTGTCAAATATAAGCTATAATTATTGACTTTGGTCAGTTAAATATTTAAAGCTGTGTTCATTTTTTTGTTATAATGTTGCACATGCCATATGGTGTGTCGCAGCTTGTTTCTGTGCAGCAAAGAATCATGGACAAGAAGTGGTTTAATGTATTGGTTGGATCTGAATTTAGGGCTTGTTTGGTTCCCTGGTCAAGTAGGGCAAGAATTTTTCTAACTGTTCTTAACAAGTGGAAATTAAGATAAATAGTAGTGTCAGTAATAGGTATTTTTTTTCCTGGAAGTGATTAGCTTAGTTGGGCTAAGAAATGGTAGCCAGAACTATGTGACCAAATTGATTTTCCCCTCACGTGCAAGGTTTGGCATTAGGGAAAATATCGTAGCTACTGTCTATACATCATTCATTATTGTTACCTGATTCCATGCTAACTGTTAACTATTTCCAATGCTATTTGAAAAGATTTAGTGAATCTTATATTCAAAAACTTGTTGTAAATCATGCCTGCCCACTCAACCTGTGCTCAATAAATACAGAAGTGAATAGCTTGTGTGACCAATTACAAAGTACGACTCACATGTTTACTAGTTATCTGAGATGGGATAAAAAAACCCAGCCACTCATATATGTATGTACCATTGATAGGCAACACAAGTTTGCGGTATTAAATAATTTAGTGTGCCATACTGCGAAAACACTTCTTCTATGGTCTTTTGTTTAAGCCGTTGCTTCTATCAGAACTCTGACAATTATGTTTGTGTAGGGCTGGTGAGCTGTCTCCTGATGAACTTGAGCGCCTCATGACCGTGGTGGCAAACCCCCGCCAGTTCAAGGTTCCTGATTGGTTCCTCAACAGGAAGAAGGATTACAAGGATGGTAGGTTCTCCCAGGTTGTTTCCAATGCCCTCGACATGAAACTCAGGGATGACCTTGAGAGGCTGAAGAAGATCAGGTCAGTCCACTGCTTAATTGACGAGGCCATTTCTTTACTATGACTTCAGTCCTCATTTACCACATGTTTAGTCAAGGTTCAAGAACTCACCTCTAGGCGTCGCCTAGGTGGTCGGTGGAGCTCTGCCGCCACGACTTCGCCGAAGTCGGTGAGCTAGGCGGGCCCGCCTAGGACTGGCTAGGCTGTCAAAGCCAGTCCAAGGCGGCGCTAGGTGAGGCGGGTTCTGGCCATTCCACGGTGGCGACCTCGCTGCCTACGAATCGGGCTGGCGGCCGAGAGAGAGAGAGAGAGAGAGAGAGAGCATTGTGAGAGAAAGTCGTGAGGATAAGGTTAGGAGAGAGAGTGCGCCCAGAGAGGACAAGGTTAGGACTTAGGACAGAGCAGCTCGGGTTGGGCTAGGCTGGCCGGTTGGCTGAGATGTGCGGATGTATTGATTTTAAGGCCGTTGAGAATAGTATCATTTGTGAATTTGTTTGCTCTACACAGCCTCTGCACTGCCCTGCACTGCTGCTAGTTGGCCGCCTAGGCGCCGGTTTCTTGAACCTTGTGTTTAGTCTGCCGTGTTTGTACAGTTGGTAGCTTGCATGCATAGAGTGCTGTATATGTATACTTTCATGTTCATATTGCATTGTTGAAATTTTTTAGCTTAATTCATCTGTTTTAATCTGATGTTCATGGGCATTCTTAGCCAGTCAGGGAAATGAGCAATCTCTGGTTGAAACATATTCGTTTTTGTTTTGAGACTTTCAACAATCTCTGGTTACAACTCCTGGTCGCACAAAATGTCTTTCTGCATGCATAGATTAACATCCATCGTCCTACGATTTGCATCTAGTAACACCTTTCTTTATTCAGGAACCACCGTGGTCTGCGTCACTACTGGGGCCTCCGTGTCCGTGGCCAGCACACCAAGACTACTGGCAGGAGGGGAAAGACCGTTGGCGTCTCCAAGAAGAGATAAACTCCATATCTTATATCTTCAGTGTCTTAGTGATGTGAACCTTGCCCTTCTTGATAGACAGTTTTGTTGGAGGATATGGTGTAGGATAGATCATCCGTTGCAGAATATGGAACTTTATATATTGTAACGCTGCTCGTCTTTTTGCACTGCAAAGCTTACCTTGCTTTCGTTTGATGTGTTCCTATCGCATTCTTTTCTCTGTTTCCTTCACACCGATTTCTGGATGGGGGATATTTTGCTGTGTTTGTCTGTGATGTGATATTGTAGTGATGCCCCTGCTTAATTCTTCAGTGTTAGATGGCCGCACAAACATATATCAATCTTAGGCTATAAGCGGGTACATGCCTTCCAATTGTAAATACAACTAGCCCGCTGAATATATGGTGCTTGGTAATGTTATTTGGTATGCCGTGTCAATTGAAAACAGTAAAACATTGGTACTTTTTAATCTTTTGAAAGAAAGACTATACTTCGCATTCATGGTAGATATAGCCATATAGCCTTGAAGAAAATTGTCAGAGTAACTATGAATGCATAAAAAAATTAGAGCAGCAATTCTGGAATCATAATAAAGCTGTGTGGATGTGTTGATTTCAAAAAGCACGAAACACTGATTTTTTTTTAAAAAATATGAAACACCTCTGCATACAACGTGTCGGTTTCAGAAACTATCAAACGGTTGGAAATCTTGCTACAAGGCATCATTACTATTTAAGTAAAAATAGATAACTTGAATATACAACAGACCACAGCTAAATCTTGAGAACGGTAGCACATCCTAAACTGAAAGAAACACACAGATAAAAGTGTCGCTCTTATTAACTATGATAAATTAGCCAAACCCGGTAAATATATATAAGGTTTCTATGACTTAACATCTGAGGCAAAAGGGCAATTCTTAAAACACTGGAACCAACTATTTCAGTGCTACGCATGAAAACAACCAATGAACAGGTCAACTCCATAAGTTTCATTGCCCTTTTATCCTATCTATACTGAAGACCCTGTACATTTATGTTCATAAATGTGTGTTGAATTCAAATGGGTAGAGGACAAACACCAAAGACAACATGAATAACACATCAATGCAGGAATCTGTATGTCTTGGTATGGCCAACAATGTTTCGTTGCAGCTAATAAACAGCGGAGAAGCCTAAGACCAAACAACACGTGTAGATGGTGAATCCAACTAAATTTTCAGGTGATAATCTGTTTTTCAATCTCTCAGATTATGTAGTAGCATTTGTTAACCATAAGAAGACTTATTCTAGTTTAAACTGTTGGCCCTAATTAATTCGCACTGCTTGAGATGGAACGTACATGTGCAATCCAACTCCTCTCACCAAAACCAAGGCTAGGCCTCCTCTTCCTAAGCCAACCACGCTGGAGGTGATCGGTGCCCCATATTGTAATAAAACGGGATAATTAGTGCAGTGATATTGCGTTGGACGTAATCGGAGGAATGGCACTTCGTTCGTGACGTACTGAAAAATAACATCGCTAACACCAAAAAAATATGCTGAATGATATTGCCATCAGTTACTTCCGTTTCCAGAATTTTTTAAATATAGAAACTGAGCTCAACAAATTATCTTTTTTTTTTTGTTGTGGAGCCTCCCGACGCAGTTTAATTGCTTGTGTATTTTTTTTCAAAATTTTATACGTTCTGATTTTGTCTCTAAAATTCATTTAAGTATATTGTTTGTAGGAATTTTCTAATATAGAAAATGAGGTCCAAACATTATGATTTTTTTCAGGCTCCTTACAGTGAACTTGATTGTGTAATTTTTTTCAGAATTTTACAAAATTAAGTAATGCAATTTCATAATGTCCTTAAATTATGAAATATTATCGTTCCTCCGATTATGTCCCAACACGATGTCACTGAGCTAATTTTTTCTAATAAAACTGTCAAGCGAATAATTCGAAGAACTATGGTAAAATGTGCCTACCCAACAATTGTCCATTGCATTCGAAGAGGAAGGCGAACAAAGTGACGGAAGCTTCTTCCAATTACGATTAAAATGGCCATCTGCCAGCGCAAAAAAAAAAAAGACTATTTACTGGAGAAACAAATCAGCAACCATTTAGCACCTAAGAACCAAACCAAAAATTTGTTTTGTGTGTGATATTAAGAAGTAAATATAGAAATCACAGCAAATATATATTAAAAAAAAATGAAAGAGCGTGAATAATAGATTAATATCAGTACAGAGGAATTTAATCTACAGTTAATTAAATGCTCACACTGAAATTTTGACGAAGATGGTAATGGATCAGCTAATTTCTCAGGCTGCTTCCAATGGACAGTATTTTAGTGTAGTTTCTTAGTGCATGAGGAGTGTTAGATGCTATCTTTCCAATGCATAGTTTCTTATGGTGTAGTATCTTAGGTTGTTTCATTTAATTACATGCATGAGTATACAATAAATTTTACGCGTTGGATTTTGAGCCCAAACTGGTATCTAAATTAGATACTAGAGTACTACCTCTCCTCATTAACTATGATGCCACATCATCAATTTGTCTACATGGTATGCTTAAGATACTAGTCAAGGTGGAGCATTGGGAGCAGCTTCAGGCCTGCAAATATCATCTCCTTCACTTTATATATGTCATGGGGTCAAGCAACGCTATAACGGCACGACAAACATTTAGGCTGATTTGCCATAGGAACACAAACCTTGCATGTAGAAAGGGTGTGCAAAGAACGAACTAAAGAACTCCATTTGTATCACCATGTCAACCTGTCCGTTTCAAGGAGCAAAACTCGTTAGAATTAGAATCGACAATCAAAATGTACTTCAGCATTGCTTCCTTGTACTATGATTGCTCGTACCTTCAAATGGTGCCTTCAAATAACCAAACTGGCATGCCCTAGAACATAAAGAACGCTGCAAATGGACGTGCATGACCACATTAAGTTCAAAGTTGTTTTATTTGGGTCTCTTGAGTTCCAGAGTATTTTTTAGGATTTTTTGGAATTTATTTGCTATTTCTTTGAGCTCGGTTTTATTTAATTCAATTTCTGAAATTCGGAAATCCTTCTTTTTCAGGTTTTTCCTTTGGGCCGATTCTTTTTCCTGCCGGCCCATTCTCCTTTTCTTTTTCGCCTTGGCCCAGTCCAGTGTGCAGCACGGCCCGCTCCTTCTTTCCTTCCCGCGCCAGCCCAGCCCAGCTCCTCCCTTCCCTCCTTTTCTCTCTGTCCGGTGGCCCCGCCTTATCAGCGCCACGTCGCCATCATCTTCAACCTTGAGACTCTGTCTCCGAGTCCCGCACGCGCACGTCTCGCCGCCATCCCGAAGCCGGATACTCCCTTCGCGGCCTTTATAAGGGGCGCTGCCTGTGTAAAAAATCTCGCCTCATGCTCCTCTCCCAAATCCCCAAAGTGTAGCCGTCGGTCTCGCCGTCGTTTCGTCAAATCAAGATTGGGAAGCCGCCGTCGCCGCAAGCCTCTCGTCGCCGGTTGCGTCGCCGTCGGTGCTCCTCCACCCGCATCGTCACCACCGTTGAATTCGCCCTTCCGCGTTCTATGTGTTGCTCCCGTCACCATCTCTAGAAGCTCGTCGCCTCACCGTTGCCTTTCTCTTCCTCAAATCCAGCCACCGCCGCCACTGTCCGATCTCTCTCCTCGGTGAGTCCCTCGCCTCCCCGAGTGCGTCACCGCGCATTCCAAATCCTTCTCCTCTAATACCCTCCCTTCCCATCGCTTCTCAATCGCCGTGCCACCTCGTCGCCGCCGCTCTTCTTCCTCGGCTCCAGTCAACATCACGTTGTTGATTCCATCTCTCTTCGGTCGCCCCAAGATGCCCAGCGTGATCCCCGTGCCGCCGCCAACCTTGTGCGCACCTCCTTTCTCCTCAGGCACCTTTGTTTAGTCGTGTGCTCGAGCCTCTCTTACCACTGCCATCGACATTGCCGTCGCCTTGCTGCTTCTCTGTCCATGCCACCACCACCCAAGTCACCCTCTCCTCACCGGGGTTCTGTTTTTACTTTCACCTGCCACTTCCTCATCGCCGTTCGTCGCCGCCGCCAGTGCCAGCACCACCGCTGCTAGCTTCTTTGTTCCTTCCTCATTTTCTCTCTCCTCCACTGAGCCAGCCACCTTAGCGTCACCGCCTTGTTAGCGCCCCATCAACACCATGTGGCGAGCCTGAGCCAAAATCATAGACCCTAACCTGTAGACCCAACTCACCACGAACCCAGCCTATGCCATGTGGGACCCTCCTGTTAGCTCTCTTTGTCAACCCAACCCCACATGTCATCCTCTCTTTCAATTCTCTTTCATTTTACACGTGGACCCCACTTGCCAGTTCCAATTTTTTTCCTTTTCTTTTCAGCCAAAGGAATATTCCCTGGAATATTCTTTTATCTCTCTTCCATTTTTTTGGCAAATCTTCCGAGAGTCCGTTTTCCTTCATCCGAACTCCGATTCAGTCCGTTCAAGTTCCTAAATTCCTCTAAAATCGAGCTCCTTCTTTTATAGTTGGGTTTTTTGTTTTTGAATTTTATTTGAATTTTTTGGATTTATTTGTGCTTCGCTTGTTGTTTTCTCTCTCGTTAGACGATCTGTTTCAAGAAGTTGAGTAGAAGCATGCTTTGAGGATCCAAGTGTGGCAACTGAGCAAAGCCAATGCAAGTCATATTCCTTTGATCATATTGAACCTATGATTTTAAAAGTATCTTGTTTTATATTAAATTGCATGCTATTTTTATATCAACTGCTTTTGAGAATAGTTAATCACCTATTTGTCATTATGCCACCATCGATTATTTGAATAACATGAATCATTTGTCATTATAGGATGATCATTATTAGTTGGGCATATTTATATCACTAACATGGGTATCGTAGAGATACTGAGCTATACGATAGACTCATATCACTTGTTCAATAATGTTAATTTGACTTAATGAGATATAGACTTGTGGCAGATAGCCATTGTTGTTAAAATTTGTGTGCCATGACAGGGTATGTCATTGGTCCTGGTTGAACAAAATGTTTTCCGCTCAGGCGAGCGATTGTGCAAAAAGGGGGTGCAGTTAGCACATTGTGGGTTGTGGTAAACTCGCCTAAGTAACTTGTCAAGGACTTAATCTTGTACGTCATTGAGCTAGGTCATATCGTACAACCACTTGTCCAGTATGTGATGGACCTAGCTAATGTGAGTACCCGGGGTATTTAACTTGTAATACTTAACCATTAAGATGATTCAAGCATTACAAATCAAATATCATGACTCTCGGCATATATGTACTTCCCAGAAGTGCAGCACATATACCCCATACAAAAATTATGCATCAATTCCATTCAACACAATAGAATCCAAAGCACAACTAAGCAATTCAAAAGACATACAATATATAGTTATTACAAAAGGGCCGACCGGCCAAATATAACTAAAGAGTCTTAAATAATAGCGGAAGCAGGGTGCCATAAGATGGCGATAAACAAAAGCTAAGTAGTGTGCCTTAAACCCACAAGGCAACCAACTGGGCCACCAACCTAGTCGTCGAAGCCACCGCACATCTCACAAAAGTGCAACCCTTGGGGTTCAACTTCCTCCTCTGCAACAATTACATTAGAGCATAGCAAATGAGTACAAAAATTGTACTCGCAAGACTTACGTGTAGAGTAACAAGCCTATATAAATAGCTACATGCAAGCTTATTTAAGTGGAGCAGGCTCAAGACTCATTTTCAGCATAAAGCAAGTTTTCATTTGCAATAATGTAATAGATTTAAAGCAATTTTATAATCTGTTTTTATTTGATAAAAACAGCGAGATAAAAGTAACAATAATAACAAGATATCCTGGAAGTGGCTAACCCAATAGCCACCACAACAATAGCATGAACTCCCCGTTCATACCACCCACATCAAGTTTTAATTAAGAATTCCAAAAATGTTGAGTCTAACTCCTGCAAATCCAATCCCAAGCGTGTCCATAACCTAGGACGAGGCTATTCGAATAGTTTATACCCTGCAGGGGTGTACCAATGTACCCACACGCCAGACCGCCTTTTCGCCACTAGATTAGCACACTTCCTTTGGTATGCCGGCATGGCTAAGTCCTACGAGACATTTCCCATGAATGATGCTAATTAAGAGCCGCAACCCAACAAAGAGAAAGACACATTAGCCAGCTTAAGCCGATTTGCTAATGTTCCCCTCATATCACAAACATTTCCTTTTTCAACCACCAACCAGCTCATAATTAACACCGCCCAAGGTACTTAGTCAAGAGAGGTCCCATATCTCTCTCACGTGGTTAGCACGCAATTATGCTTGGTTTTGGTGAAACAAGATGTTCGGTCCTTGTTGACCTGGGCAAGACATTCACACACCCAATATCCCACCATCCAACCACTTGCCCAAGTCTAAATCATTTCATTAGCACTTTTAGTTTTCATAGCAATTTAGCACAAGGTGCTGATCATAGAGTAATAAAATGATTTATGTGATCAAGGTTATCGACTAAGTCGATACCGCCCAATTCTACCGGTAGCTAAGCATTTCTAAGCATGACACCGAAAAGATAATAAAAGAGCATAATTAAATCACCGGGCTCTAATTTATCAGCGATATTATTAACTTATGTTTTGTGGCAGGGGATAACAATTTAAGCGCAACCATGCAATAGGAATAGCCACCTCTAATCGGGAAAAATTACTTTGACACAAAAGTATGCATACATACAATTTATAAACAAAGTATTAGACTTGAAAGTAATAGAACATTCATGATCAAACTACTTGCCTTGCTGAGGTTGATTATCTTGCTACAGAGGGTCACTCGCGCAATCAATAATATCGTTGGAACCTAGCGAAAGAATCGAAAGCACAATAAGAAGCGAATAAAACCGAAAAGACCCAAAAATTCAAATTCATCCAAAAATTATAAAAAAATTCACAGAAGGTATAGAATGATTTTATATGAATTAAGAAACAAGAATCAATTTATTTGGATGTGCTATGCAAAAGTTATAACAGTTTGAATGTCAGATTTCTGGAAAATCCAATAAAAATACCACCGGTTACTGTTCATCCTATTAATTACCTTGGTGAAAATTTCCATAACAGTGGTGCACTTGAAATTTTTATGGTAGGAAGAGCACCACATGAGATGAACAATGGAATTTGATTCACCTCATTTGGAGCTAAGATGAATTTTCTATGATTTTTCAAAGTTATGAAAGTAGTACACAAGTTACATGCAAAATAAGATTTTCAGTAATAGTATCATACTCACAACCTATTTTACAAAAAACTACACTAACAGAGGATTCTAACAAAATTGAGTTTACTCTTTTTGGAGTTACAGAGAAATACTTATGCATTTTTGAAGTTAAAACAATTTTTAGTGTAACAATAATACTAAACATAAAGTAATTTTGCCAAAAGTGTTTTATGGAACAGTAACATGGTTCAATCCATTTTTATATTAAAGTACATTTAAAATGGAAACTAACAAAATTTGAATCATCAATTTTGGAGCTAAAATGAATTACTTATGCAATTTTGGAGTTTAACCAATTTTCAGTTCATAAATAATTCATTTCGGAATTTAAACATGCATTAAAGACTTTTCTTACTGGCCTAGAGCTACCCACAGACTATGACAGGTGGGGTCTACAAAACAGTACCGTTTTTCATTTTATTTCCGATTTCAATTAAGCACTGACATGTGGGACCCAATAGTCATACACACGGCTCGTGAAACAGTGCGTAGACTAAAGCTTATGCACCAGTCTACGGGTCCAAGGACCCAAAACCCGCACTTACTACACTCGGGCCCGCTTGCCAGCCAGCCATTAGTGCAATAAAACCGGGATTTACAAAACAAAGCGCGGTTAGGACAATGATTTGGCGGCTAATCATTGCTACAGCTCCGGTCGGAATTTCCGACAACAGAGCAGCGCCAAGCTCGATTTTGCTCGGAGCCTTGCGGGCGATTCCGACCACGGCGAAGCCGGCCAAGGGCATGAATGGACTCCACAAGGCTTTGCGCACCCCATGGTAGCGGTGGCAGCGGCTGGGATGGCCTAGGTTGGCGACTAGACGGCGACGAGCGGCGGCGCCCTACGGCCCTACGTGCATGCGCCGTCTCGGTCACGCATTGGCCAAATCAATGCATGCACAAGCTACTAAAGAGCTCCTCGAAGCTTACCAGAGGGTGGAAGCGGCCGGGGAAACTCAGAGAACCGCTCTCGGTGGCAATGGCGGCGGCGGCGCTGCGGCTCACGAGGAGGGGACTACCTACTCAAGGAAACCGAAAAGGACGGGTTGAGAAAGCTTGAGTGAGACCAGGAGATTGTCACCAAGCATGGAATCGATGAATAACTCACCAAATCGACAATGGGGCTGAAGGGGGTGTTCTTGACCGAAAAAGGGGAGAACACCAAATTAGCAAGCTCCTGCGAAGCATTGATAAAATTGGTTGAGGGGAACTAATAACCATATCCACGCACACGATATGACGCGCAAAGCCGAGAAGGAAGCTCACCGGAGATGGGAAATGGATTTGGGGATGGCATTCGGTGCGCGTCCAGAGCTACCGAGAGCACGGCAGCGTTCCGGAATCTACAAGCAACGAGAGGAGCTCGCATTAGCAAAAATGGACACGGGGATGAACCAAGAACAAGGAGGAACCACCCGGTCAGAGCTTACCGAAGGGATGAGCTCGAGAGAACCTCTCTTTCCTCGCCACCGAGAGGAAAGATGAGAGAATGAGAGGGGGTGCAGGAGGTATTATCCTCAGGCAATGACGGCAAACGAGGCGGCATCAAGCAGAGGAGGCTCCGGAGTGGTCAAGGAGGGCGGTGCGTCACGGCGCTGACGAAGGCGCGACAGCATGCGGCGAACGCGTGGCACGCGGCTCCTGAGCGCGAGCCTACCCAAGGAAGGGGACGAGTCCGACATGTGGGGCCGGGTGGTCAGACGCACAAGAAGGTGCGGTGTGCTTAGGAGGTCCAGTCAAGACAAGCGGTGCGGGGCAGGCTCGGTCGGTGACTGGTTTGGGTCCGGGTCGGAACAGTGGGGCTCAGTCCGAACTACTACGCGATCTTGGCCACTCATTTCAGATCGGACGGTGACGAGTTGGTGCGTTTAGGTGGTTAGGTTCGATCAGTTCAAGGCGGTCCGGCTCGGGTCAGGTGAACAGTACTGAGCCCAAGGTTTTAAAAATCAGTTGACCAAATAAACATCAAGTTTGACTAGGGCTTAAGAAATAGAAATAAAATTCTAAAAATTCTGAAATTAATCAGAGGGGTTCCTGGGACATCCTAGTGTTCATAAAAATTATTAAACATTACTGTTCATGAATTAATTGCTTAGTTTAAATTCCAACTTGGAATAGGTTATTGATTTGAGTTTGAATTTTCTTTGGGTCAAATTGAGTTCCAAAAATTTGGGAAAAATAATATTTATTCAAGATCAATATTCTAGTATTTGAATAAAATGTTTCCAGAGGATAACCATAAGTTTTTGTTCTCGATTTCTTTTGGAACTTCAATTTGAGTTGTATGTTTTCTTTGGTTTCAACAACTTCAATGTAACAAATTATGCAAAAACTCCATAAAACCAATGCATGTTCAAAAGTTTTAATTTCTCCTCATTTCATTACATTTGAAACACAACCCGAGTGCAATAACTTGATGTAAAAGATTCAAAAACACTGTGCATGTTAATGAGATGCATACTAATTATCACTTATTAATTTGGGGATGTTACAGCTAACCAATCAGCAATGTCTCAATTTCGGTTCTGTCTTGGAAGCGTAAGTTATGGGATAGACGTATACTCACAATGGCGTAAGAGGGGGCCCCTGTCTGGTTGAAAAGACATTTAGTGTTGAAACGTTAGTGGGCAGAACTGGGTTAAGAAGGAACTTTGTAAATGCCTTGTGATGATCACTTAGTCGCACACCTACGGAAGTGTGGTCAGACACTTTAAGTTGATTTATCTCATGTGGGTAAAGCTGTACAACATCTGTAGAGTTAAAACTGTTTAAACAGTCATGTCCCCGGTTATGGACAATGCTCGGGGATTTCACACGAGGTAGAGTTTCTTTATAAAATTATGTCGGAGTGTGAATGAGAAGTTCACTTGGTGAATATGATGTTCGCTTGGTGAATGAGGAATTCACTTGGTGGTTTATGTCGGAAGGTGAATGGGGAGTTCACTTGGTGAATGCAATGTTCGCTCGGTGGATGAGATGTTCACTCAGTGGTTTGGTTGGAAAGTGAATGGGAAGTTCACTGGTTATTTCAAAGAAACTATTTACTCTATTTACTTATTATCTTTTAAATTATGTTTTGCAATCTATTTACTGTATTTATTGTCAATACTGCTTTTTGCAAAAGAGCCATACAGTTATTCCTTTGTTCAAACCTTGCAAGAATATTAATTGCACACTGTTCCTACGACTTGTTGAGTACTTTATGTACACATGGCTTTAAACTTTGCTGCTTAGGTGAAGAATATCAAGCTGCTTAAGAGTTCTACGAAGAGGAGTCATTTAAAAGCTCTGCAAATTAGGATGCGCTCTCCACTCGATTGTCTTTGGGCCTGTTGATTGGTCTTTCCAAGTTTTCCATTCCGCTGCAAGAATTTATTTGTTTCTTTAGCCCTACGTGGCAAGTTAAGTAAACGTTAACCATAAGGTCCAGTTATTATTACTATTTGTTACTTTGAGATCTTTTTAGTTAAATAGATAAATGGATGGTATTTCATAGATATTTCTTGTGTGAGATAGCTACTGATCTGGGACTAGTTCATAATACACAAAGGGTTTTAGATGTGTAAATCCGGGTCCCGACGATGGTAGGATCTCTAGTATTTTAGAGCAGACTGTAGGTTGTCCTATGTGTTTAGAGCACATAATAGTCGGTTTGCCCATCAATGACCAGTCTACCAACTCCTTCTAACTCCAAAAATCCTGCTAAATGGGGAAAGGGGATGGGTGATCTTGGGGAGGCAGATAGGATGGTGAGAGAGAGACACGGATCAGAGGGGAGGAGAAAGGGAGATTAGGATGAATGGGGAAAGGGGATGGGTGATCTGGGGGGGGGGAGGAAGATAGGATGGAGAGAGAGACATTGATCAGAGGGGAGGAGAAAGGGAGCACAGAGAAGGGGAGGCAGGGAGTGCGGAGGCCGTGAAGTCGCTAAACGGAATCAAGGCCGGTGGTGTTTGGACAGCTGCGAGCCAGCGGCGGTAGGGAGGGAGATGTGTAGCACGACGGGTGAGCGGCGCGAGCGAGGGCACGACCGGAGGGGAGAAGGAGGGCTCCGAGTTATGGCGTGGGAGAGGGAGGAAGAGAGTGGGAGAGGAGCGGGCCTGGGGCGGGGGCGGCGCGAGTGAGGTCACGACCGGAAGGGAGGAGGCGGGTGGAGCCCTCTGCGAGGGCAACGGGAGGGGCTAGGGGGGCGTAGCACACGTAGGCAGATGGCCGGATCAGCACCATCCGCGACATCGGACGACCACAATCGTGCAGGATCTCTACACAATTTCATAAAACAACGAGGGGCTTTGTGAAAATCTGCAAACACAAAACTGCTGCCTTCTGGTTCGGCCAGGGCCTCGACACAATTTAAGAAACTACGAGGGGTTTTCGCAAAAAGGTGACGTGGGGGTGCTCCTGAGGCCACCATTCCTTGCAGCTATAGATAGTTACAGGATGATACGGAGTTCATAGCTAGTATGGCAAATGTTTTAGGCTTTGCACAACTCGGTAGTTCGCTCGTGTTTTAACCAAACTTATCAGTACCGTTCTGGTACCCGCCAGTATGGTCAGTATATACTATTTTGCCACATAAAATGGTTTAGAATAGCCATACGTTTCATACCGACCTTGATACTAGCCATATCAGTTCAATACCGATCATACCAGTTTTGATACCGGTCAATACCGATCATATCGGAGGAATCGAGAAATGTCGTTTATTGAACTCATTGAAGTATATGTTATATTTGATCATACTACTGTGTATTTGGAGTAATATTACTAGTGAAATTTAGTGTAGATTATATATATATATATATATATATATATATATATATATATATATATATATAGAGAGAGAGAGAGAGAGAGAGAGAGAGAGAGAGAGAGAGAGACTTATAAATACATATTATTATATTAAACTTTAGAACAGTACACCAGTATGGACCAACACCGAAATGTACCATTCCAAGAGGCAAATCAGTATGACCTGCGAAATGGTATTGACAAGTATGATTTTAACACTTCGGAGTCTATTGCATTGAATACTCCTAATCAAGGCGCCAGTGCTCAAAGGTATTGGTTCCTCCACAGCAAAAGGTTTTCCCACGTGGTTTCCAATGCCCTTGACATGAAGCTAAGGGATGAGATGACCCTGAAAGGCTGAAGAAGATTAGTTCGGTCCACTCGTTAAGTTGATGCTGCTCACAGGGGCGGAGAAAGGGGCCTGGTAGGGCGTGGCTCCTTCATAATTTTTTACTACCTTTCATTAGCACGTAGGAGTATTGGAACTTTATGTAGGACCAAAATGGCGACAGAGGGGGGGGTGAATGTCGCTCTCTTTAAAACGCCCCCGAGAAAACGTACATTTTTTTTTTGAAGAAGCAAAACAAAGTAATTCACAGAGAGTTAATTCTGCTGAAACCTGGAACGCATGTGACACTGAAAAATTCAGCATAAATCAGAGACCAGCCAGTAAAAAATTCAACTGAAAATACCGCTGTTTAATCTGCATGCAAAATAGTTGAAAATCAGCAAAGAAAGAAAAGACACTGTAGATCATCTCAGTTTACAACACACAGCCACAGAGCAATCCATTTGAGTAGTCACTGCCATAAAGAAATTGATGAACAGCAAGAAACGCATGAAACTCAAGATTCTGCAGGGGCTCCAGGCCGGCATCACCAGCAATTACTAGATTAAGCAGCCACAAAACCAAACTTAGTCGCATATGAGGAACACAGCACTAGCACTCATCCTTTTCTGTTTTTCTGGACGGCTCACTCACAGCCGCAGGGCAAGCCAAGAGTTTCTTCTTTTCTCCCCAAAACAGGAGGCGCCGCCAAGTGATATTTCTCACGGGCACAGGGCGAGCTCAGCTGCCGCCGCTAGGCTTCCAGATACCACAGAAGAACACCAAAAGCAAATCGCTTCAGAAAGCTACCGATTAAACAAGCAGTACAGAGGCCAAGGACTCGGCGCTAGCAAATAAAAACGGGACTGCATTTCAACCGGCGCACCGACGCAGCAAAACGAAGAAACGGAGCAGACAAGAGCTGCAGCCGCCGGCACAAGCTCCAGAAAAAACAGCAATCAATACATCCGCCGCTACAGACTTTTCGGACCAACAAAGCAATTAGGACCGAAACCTCAGCTGGATTTTTGGTCAACTCACTGGGCAGGCAAAAACAGAAAGACAAGCAAACACTACTGCAGCCGCTGTACGAAGAGCAAGACCAAAAACAAATCAACTGATCAAAACACTGCAGACCGAAGGAAACAAAAACAGATCTGAATTCTACGGGCGCACAGAAATTTCTGCGGAAGAACCTGGCCGCAAAGATCAAATCAAGAACTGCTCACATGCATGCAAGAAGACAGCCAAGATAAACAAACACCATCTCATATTGATCTAAAGGAAGAGAGATACATGATTGATACAAGAGGAATGATTACAAGCTTTCATCTCATCCTCTCCCACTCTCAAACCTCAAGAACACACTCATTCTCTACATGTTTCTTGGAGAGGAGAAGACACACACACACTAGCTCTCACTCAGCTCATGTCAATACTCAGCTCAAACCCTCACTACACAGCCCTCACCCTACTGCAAGCACACACACTAGAGCTCTACTCTCAGCTCATCCCCACACTGTTCTACCGAACACACAACCAAGCAGCATGAGCTCTACAAGGAGACACGCACAGGAGCACTCCCCACAGCCAGCACACTACCACTACACAGCTATCCACTCGCTGGAGCTGCCCACTGCTAGCTTGGCTGCTTCTTGCACACAAGCTCAGCTCATATCCTCAAACGGCAAATCAAGAATTGCAGTCCTTGACTCACATGTTTGCTCCACCCACAAATGAGGCAAAAGTCATGGTCAACATGACCAGGATTTGGAGGGAAAAACCAGCCCCTCCTCTCATGCTTGAGTCAAATCTCCAATTTGCCCTCAAGCACCTTCCCGGAAGCTTCCGCATCCGGTATCTTGACCGTCTGGACCTCGACTCCTCCCTGAGTCTAGTCCCGGTCCGCTCGTCATCGCCCGTCGTATCCGTCACGGGCCGTTCCGGTTCCTCGTCTCCCGACTCATAACCACCTCAACCTCGATCATCTTGGCATCTTTGACCGTCTGGACCTCGACACCTCCTGTGTCTAGTCCCTCTTCTTCCTCACCATGACCTAGCTCAAGTCCTGCGCGACACTGCAGATAAGCAACCCATCACATAGCACCGCACGAAACAGTATAATCCACATTAGCACAGATAAAGGTACTCAACCCCCGAATACCCGAAACAAACTCAAAACTCACTAAACCGACCGTCAATTACTCATCACAAACATGGGAACACCTCCACATGGTCTCTCAATCTCCCCCTTGATGAGTATATTGACAAACCCCGAAAAAGCAAAAGTTGAGTTTGTTTGAAAGTCATACATGGTTCAAGAAAAGAAATTGATGCTAATGACCATGTAGACGCAAGGAGTAAAAGAAAGAGCAAGTTTTCCTCAAACACTCCCAAAACTCTCAAAAGTGACTTTTTCTCCAATATTCTCCCCCTTTTGGCAATAGAGTCATCAAGATACAAAAGAGAGAATATAGCATGGTGGTTGAATGTTATGCAATGCTAAGCAATTAGAGCCATGAAGATTATCCAAAATGACTATTCGAGTATTACACCAAGCCATAACTTATATGAAAGCTATCAATATCATTACAAGATATGCATAATCAAGCCAAGCCACGTAAGTAACAATATGAAGATTAGATGAATTTCTTAGCATGTCAAGCCACTCAAGAGAATAGTCTAGCTAGAGGTATCCAAGGATGATGCAAACCATGTCAATAACCTAAGTGGAACCAAGAAGCTAGAATTGAGTCAATTTAGAGTGCTATTAGTTCAAGAATGAATCATTTGCGCAAGTACTAAGCAAATTTAGCCCAAATCACATATTTTCATTTGAAATTGATAATTTTGGTGATGTGCTAGATCTCAAGCCTTATGCGACCATTCCAAGCGAGAAGCTTAAGGAGATGATCTAGGTCATCCAAAACTCCCCCTGAGTTCATGCCTAGTGCAATGGCAAGCAGTCTCATGAGAAAGAATTGGTGAGATCAGTTCTTTCGCACATAAAAGAGATCTTTTGCTTTCTTAAATAAGTGTACTCACTCATGTTTCATCATGACACTAGCATAGCTCAAACTAAAGCTCAATTAAAGATTCAAGACTCAACTTAGCCTATTTGACATGGCATGAATCATAAGAGGATAACTAAAGATAGACTAGCCTCAAGAGCTAACATGACATGTCTTAGTTCAAGTTGTGCAATTTTAATTAACTTAACAATGGCAAAGGCTTGACGACACATATGAAGCAATGATAAATCGAGCGATTAAGCATAATCATGGCAAGATGTAATGCATTGAAGCATGTCATATATGGATAATAGTCAAGGCTCCATGTAGTTATATTACAATGCACAATGCTAAAAGCAAGAAAATCCGGCTCCCCTCAACATGTGAAGCAATGTTTAGTTCAAGTTGAGTTATATCAATATTAAGCTCCGAAGCTCCCAAATGAACTCTCCCCAACCAAAGCAATAAAACGAGAAGTGGCAAAGAAATCGACAAAGGCGTCCTTAAAGCATAGACAAGATATAGAGAATACTACACTCAGATCGACTCTCATCTACCCCATATGACACTAGGACTATCAAGCTGCCTCGGCTAACACACTAAGGAGCAAACACGTTCCTGTCTACCCAAGGGTGGCCCAACCCTTGCTAGAACCTATAAGAAGTGAGTAAGCTCAACCTAGTGAGAAGAGACAGACTAATAAGCAACATCCTAGAGCATAAGATGAGAGGAAGAAGTCTAAGCAACTAGACGAGAGAAACACTCTAATCTATGCTAGGAAGACTAACCCAAAATGCATCCAGAATGCAATGCGATAGTAGGAGCAACATGACATAATATACAAGATAAGCAAGAAAGCACAAAGCTCCCTCACTACAGTCCATAAGGACAAACCACCCCAAGCTCTCTCGCAAGGTGAAAACCTAGAGCTATCCAAAGGCTTGGTAAAGATGTCACCAATGGTGGCGGTCACTCTCCTAGCGGAGCACTATATCACCCTTCTCCACATGGTCTCTAAGGAAGTGATATCGGATATCAATATGCTTGGTCCGAGAGTGCTGCACTGGGTTCTTAGCAATGTTAATAGCAGAAGTGTTATCACAAAAGAGTGGAACACTTTCTATAACTAACCCAAAGTCCCGCAGGGTCGAAGCCATCCAAAGTATCTGGCTGCAGCAACTGGCGGCAGCAACATACTCAGCCTCTGCGGTGGACTGTGCAACACCGGACTGCTTCCTAGAAGACCAAGAAACGAGAGAAGTGCCAATGAATTGACAGGTGCCAGAGGTGCTCTTCCTATCTATCCTACAGAAAGTCTGCGTCCGAGTAGGCTCTAAGGAAAAGACAGGATGAGGAAGAGTACCAGATACCATAGTCAATGGTAGCTCGAAGGTACCGAAGAATGCGCTTCACCTTTGGCGGTGAGATCTGCGAGGAGAAGCTCGAATCGAGCACACAAACACGGAGAAGTGTATGTCCGGTCTCGAGGCGATGAGGTACAAGAGGAGCCAATCATCTTTGCGATACTCCTTCGATCAACCGCTCGCCATCCTCATCCAGGTCAAGATAGGTCAGAGAAGCCATCGGTGTGGACACCGGCTTACCATCACTCATATCAAAGCGTCTCAGGAGGTCACGAGTGTACTTGCCCTGATGCAAGAAAGTACCCTCCCGAGTCTGCTTGATCTGGAAGCCAAGGAAGAAGCTCAACTCGCCCATCATGCTCATCTCAAACTCTGAGCTCATAACATCGGAGAACTGAGAAACAAGAGTATGAGATGAGCCACCAAAGATGATATCATCCACATAATCAGGACGAGTAGAAAGTCATTACCATGCTGCTGAATGAACAAGGTCTTGTCTACCTTACCCATCTCAAAACCATGACTCAACAGATAGGACTTAAGCCTCTCATACCAAGCTCTAGGGGCCTGCTTAAGTCCATACAAGGCTTTAGAGAGCTTGAAGACATGGTTAGGGTATTTGGGGTTCTCGAAACACAGGAGGTCAGTTGGACGAGACTTCCTCCTCAATAAGGCCATTGAGGAAGGCACTCTTCACGTCCATCTGGTAAAGCTTGAAACCCTTAGAAGGCGCAAAGGCAAGGTGATTCTAATGGCTTCAAGGCGAGCTCTGAGGGCAAAGGTCTCCTCAAGTCTGGACCCTCAACACAGGAAAACCCTGAGCGACCAATCTAGCCTTGTTTGGGATGACAACCCCATCCTCGCTCTGCTTGTTCTTGAACACCCACTTGGTTCCAATGATATTGTGACCTCGTGGGGCTCAACAAGCAACCAAACCTTGTTTCTCTCAAAGTTTTCCAACTCCTCATGCATGGCATTGACCCAAGACTCATCAGAAAGAGCATGATCAACATCCTTGGGCTCGAAGGAGGCAATGAAAGCAGAATGGAGACAGAAAAGAGAAGTGCCAGATTTTGAGCGTGTGACACGCTCAAAAAGATCTCCAATGATCTGCTCTGAAGGATGCCTTCTCTGGATATGTCGGGAGGTCTGGATGAGAAGAAGAAGTGGCCTCTACCTCGTGTGCGACGAGGCGGGGGACAGAGCCACTAGCTCCAGAGGAAAGCGGAAGGCAAGGGTCGATCACCTTGAGGTGCCGTGGAAGAAGGCATCTCAAGGGAGGAAGAGGAGGCTGGATCGGATCGTAAACAACCATCGTCTCCCTCGTCCTCATCATCCACAAAGATGGTCTCGGACTGCTCTAAAGAACCTGAGATATCTGGCCTAGTCCCCGGACTGGCCTCGTCAAAGGTCACCTCACAGGTTTCTACCATTTTGCTAGACTCGCAGTTCCAGACCCTATAAGCCCGCGAAGAAGTCGAGTAGCCTAGAAAGATACCATCACAGGAACGTGACTCGAACTTGTCTAGGTTCCCAGACTTCAGAATAAAGCACTTGCAACCAAACACACGAAAATGAGAGACATTGGGCTTTCGCCCGTATCTCAGCTCATAAGAAGTGCGGTGCAAGTGTGCCCTAAGAAATACTCGATTTGAGACATGGCACGCGGTAGCTATAGCCTCAGCCCAAAACTTCCGCGGTGTAGAGTACTCATCAAGCATCGTCCTGGCCATCTCGACCAAGGTACGGTTCTTCCTCTCCACAACGCCATTTTCTTTGAGGGGCGTATGGAGAAGAGAAGGCGGTGCTCTACACTGCCTCACCGCAGAAACTCTCAAAGTAGGAATTCTTGAACTCCGTGCCATTGTCATCTGCGGATCACTCGTAAGGCACCGGGAGCTCAACAGAAGCCTACTAAAAGACCTCGGAAATGTGTAAATGTCTCATCCTTCGAGGCTAAGAAAACACCCAAGAGTACCTCGAGAAGTCATCGACCACAACAAGAACATACCACTTCCCTCCTGCCGACTACACTCGATTTGGTCCAAGCTGTGTCCATGTGGAGCGGTGTCTTGCATCGGTCATAATAATGTGTGGGAGGATGAGAAGCGGCAACCATCTTCTTGCGTCTTGGCATGGAGTGCAAACAAGATCTTTGACCATCTTGAGTTTGGCGGACCACGAATGAGATCATGGCGCTAACTCGGGTCAAATGGTCAAATCAATATGACCAAGTCTCCTATGCCGAAAGAGAGATCGCGGGACTCGAAGCAAACTAAACAGGAGAGGATCACCGGAAGAATCGAGAAAAATCAGCACGAAGATCCTCCCATAACGAGAAATCCATAAACCGGACTACAGAAGAATCAAGAATTTTGCAATTGTTTTTCTTAAAGCTCACCTCGAAACCGTCATCGAATCGAGAAACCGAAAGCAAATTGTCTGCGACTTACTAACCAAGGCAACATCCTTAAGAATAAAAGAAGCATTAATACGCGACAGTACCTTTGGCGATGGCGTCCTGACGAAGCGTCTCCGAAGGTGATCGTCTCATCACCGAGCGCGGGCTAGGAGGAGAACCAACGGAGTCTCCGGTCATATGACGAGAACAACCGAGTCTACAAGCCAAACCTTCTCCTTCCCTACCCGCGAACTGAGTCAAGCAGTAAAGTCTCGATCTTGGGATAAATCAACAATGATTTTGGCACCCAATCTTGAGTAACACGTCGAAAGCGATGAAGTAGTCAAGCCCGACTGACCTCTATCTACCCTACGCTCTCTGTCACTCACAGCAGAAGGTCTAAGAGCAGACCCGAAGCTGTTCTTTGAGTCCGATCTCTGAAGGCGAGCGAGTCGAGCACTGCAACAGATCGAACACGCCATGGTAGCTATCTCGATGGGGAAAACGAGATCTACCCTCAGGACGGCGGAAGTCACGACTGAAAACAGCTTGAGGACGAAAACCAGAAAACTCGGAAAAACCAAGTCCTCGATGCTGCACAAACCCATCAGAAGAAATAAGCCTAGACCTCGTGTTGGTCTTAGGTGCACTCAAGGTCTGGGGCCGACCCTGAATGCGCCTAAGAGACTCAACATGGTCTCTACGCGCGATCTTGGCGCTACCAAGCATCGATCGACTGTGTGTCCATCCTTCTGACAGAAGGTGCAGTGATACTTCACCTTTTGAGAGGTAGAAGCAGCATGTGAAATTACCTTACTGTCAGAAATCCCCTGGACATAGCCCGCTGACTCGAAATGGACTTTCTCGGTCCTGGGCTCAGTCTCGATCACACCTGGTGCTATGGGTCTGAGCACGGCAGGTGGATGCTTCCTCATGTCCTCAAAGAAGTTATATCCTAGACCTTGATTAAATCTGCAGATCTTAGATTGGTCTAGAATAAGATTGAGCTTCTTCTTGCCTCCTACAAATCTCTCGAGAGTGTTCATAAGGTACTGACACTCCCGAAAGAGAGAGGTGCAAGAAGAGCAGGGGGAAGAAGAGACAAGAGAAGGTAAGGAGCAAAAGAAGAACCAAAGAGAGGGAAGAATGGCTTGTGCACGCACAACTACGAAGGGACAGTCCCATCGCTAGCCGGTTGGTTCACGTCGCTAAGCGTCTCAACCTTACCCTAGGGCTTCTCCCCCTTCTCCACAATCATATCACAAGCACAATGTGGCTTCTCTAGAAGGTTCTTAGTTAGCTTCACACATTTCTCATCCAAAGCAATCAAGTCAGATTTTAGTTTGTTACACTTAATGCATGGTGAGCTAACAGGGTCCTTAGAAGCAAACTTAGCCATCTTCCTTTCATGATCAATCATATCTTGAAACTGTTTGGAGACAGCTTCAAGTTCAGCAGTTAACTTAGGACAGTTCAAGCATGAATCAAACGGCTCAAGTAAAGAAGCTTGTAGTTCAGCAATTTTATGATCTGCCCGTTTTAAGTTCATCTTCAAGTTATTGCAATTTTCACAAGACTCGGGCTGATCAAGGAGCATGGCATAAGATCCTCTAGCAGCAATGTCCTTACCCTCACATGAGGTGGGAGAAGTAGTCTCATCAGTAATAAGTAGGGTAACAGCCATCCTACTCAACTCTAACTCAAAGAAGCGGACTAACATTCTCCACCTTAACACTATCAAGTTTGGAGGACACACTATCATGTGAGGTCCTTAACTTCTCCATATCAACAAGCAAAGCAGAGCATGTATCACAATCATCACTAGAAGGAGCAGATGTAAGAGCAATAATCTCTAGTGACAGTCTATCTATTTCCTTCTCTAACTCAGCACACCTAGCCTTAGCTTTAGCATGAAAACCTCCTAGCTTGAGAAAAGCATGATTGAGCTGTTCGTAGGTGGGACATACCTCGTCCGAGTCGGAGTACAGCTCGCTGTCGCTGAGTTCGCCATCGAGGGCCATGAAGCACATGCCGGAGAAGTCGTCGCCGCCATCCTTGGGCTCTTGGTCACCCGTCCCGTCATCGTCGCTCCATCCCTCCACCTCACTGAGGTCGAGGTCGTCGAAGGCGGTGAGGACGCGGTGGAAGAGCTTGGCTTTTAGAAGTTGCGGAACTTCTTCTTCTTTGGGCGTCCGAGTGGAGGCTTCTTGTTGCAGTTCTTGTTTGTAGTCGTTCTGCCCGAACCGCAGTAGTCATTCTTGCCCTTCTCAAGCTTGGGGCGGTTTGTAGAATGTGGTTGGGGCCACCACACTCGAAGCAAATCACAGGTCCTCCCTCTTTTGTCCCTCCTCCTCTTGTAAGCATGGGAAAACTTCCGAGCTAGGAGGGCGGTTGCTCATCCTCGAGTTGCTCTAGCGATCATCGATTCGTCACAGAGAGAGCGACAAGGAGAAACCACAAGAAGAATCAGAAGAAAGCCCGGAAGAAGAAACGGGATCGGTGACCAAGGCCATCGACTGTGACTTCGACCGACGAGAGACAACGTCAATCTCGTGAGTCTTGAGGCGCGAGTACAGCGCGTCAAGAGTCAGGGTCGAGAGGTCTGTCGTGTCTTTGATGGTGGTCACTTTCATCTCCCACACGCGTAGATCGAGTGCTGTAAGTATCTGACGAGCGTTGTCCGAGTCGGGGTATGTGAGACCGACCGCTCGGAGGTTGCTCAAGATCTTGTGAAAACGAGCGAAGCACTCATCTAGGGACTCACCAGCAAGCATCTCAAATTTGTTGTATTCTCGTTTGAACTGGTCCTGTCGAACCGTCTTGATCTGGGTGGTGCCCTCATGGTATCGTCGAGGTCACCCAGATATCGTGGCGGACGGCGGGTGAGATATCTTGCGGTCAAACTCGCTCTGACTCAAACCCGGATGATGATGTTCCTTGCCTTTGCATTCGCCTCAACATCGGCCATGTTCCGACATTGATGTTCTCATCGGCAGAACAAATGAATCGTACCTTGACCTTCCGCGGATGGCATACCCCGGGCACGGATGTATGTCTCCATTCGGCTCTTCGGAAGGGTGTCGATGCCATCAGCAGGCGGCTTGGTCGAGTACTTGTCCATCGCCATGGCTCTTGAGACCGGTTAAGATCTATTGAAAAGAGCTAACCGCTCGATACCAATTGTAGGACCAAAATGGCGACAGAGGGGGTGAATGTCGCTCTCTTTAAACGCCCCGAGAAAACGTACATTTTTTTTTTTGAAGAAGCAAAACAAAGTAATTCACGAGAGAGTTAATTCTGCTGAAACACGAACGCATGTGACCTTTGAAAAATTCAGCATAAATCGAGACCACCAAGAAAAATTCAAGCGAAAATACCATTGTTTAATCGCATGCAAAATAGTTGAAAATCAGCAAAGAAAGAAAAGACATCGTAGATCATCTCGGTTTACAACACACGACCCACAGAGCAATCCATTTGAGTAGTCAACGCCATAAAGAAATTGATGAACAAAGAAGAAACGATGAAACTCAAGATTCTCATTGGGCTCCGGTAACATCATCACCAAAGCAATTACTAGATTAAGCGACCACAAAACCAAACTTAGTCGCATATGAGGAACACAAGACTAGCACTCATCCTTTTCATTTTTTACGGACGGCTCACTCACGTATGCAGGGCAAGCCAAGAGTTTCTTCTTTTCTCCCCAAAACAGAGGCGCCGCCAAGTGATATTTCTCACGGGCGAGGCGAGCTCAGTTGCCGCCGCTAGGCTTCCAGATACCACGAAGAACACCAAAAGCAAATCGCTTAAAGCTACCGATTAAACAAGCGAAAGACAGAGGCTAAGGACTCGCGCTAGCAAATAAAAGCGGATCGCATTTCAGCCGCGCAAGACCGACGCTTGAACGAAGCGAAAAACGGAGGCATAAGAGCTGCACGCCGCACAAGCTCCAGAAAAAAGCAGCAATCAATACATCCGCGCTCATGCACTTTTCGGACCAACAAAGCAATTAGGACCGAAACCTCGGTGGATTTTTGGTCAACTCATCTGGGCGAGCAAAAGCAGAAAGACAAGCAAACACTCTGCGGCATCATTATCAGACGAAGAGCAAGACCAAAAACAAATCAAGCTGATCAAAACACTGCAGATCAAGGAAACAAAACAGATCTGAATTCTACTAAGACAGAAATTTCTGCGGAAGAACACGGCCGCAAAGATCAAATCAAGAAGCTGCTCACATGCATGCAAGAAGACAGACCAAGATAAACAAACACCATCTCATATTGATCTAAAGGAAGAGAGATACATGATTGATACAAGAGGAATGATTACAAGCTTTCATCTCATCCTCTCCCACTCTCAAACCTCAAGAACACACTCATTCTCTACATGTTTCTTGGAGAGGAGAAGACACACACACACTAGCTCTCACTCGGCTCATGTCAATACTCGGCTCAAACCCTCACTACACACCCTCACCCCACTCAAGCACACACACTAGAGCTCTACTCTCGGCTCATCCCCACACTGTTCTCTAAGAACACACAACCAAGCAAAGACGAGCTCTACAAGGAGACACGCACAGAGCACTCCCACGGCCAAAGACACTACCACTACACAGACTATCCACTCACTGAGGCGCCCATCGCTAGCTTGGCGCTTCTTGCACACAAGCTCACTCATATCCTCAAACGGCAAATCAAGAATTGCAGTCCTTGACTCACATGTTTGCTCCACCCACAAATGAGGCAAAAGTCATGGTCAACATGACCAGGATTTGGAGGGAAAAACCAGCCCCTCCTCTCATGCTTGAGTCAAATCTCCAATTTGCCCTCAAGCACCTTCCCGGAAGCTTCCGCATCCGGTATCTTGACCGTCTGGACCTCGACTCCTCCCTGAGTCTAGTCCCGGTCCGCTCGTCATCGCCCGTCGTATCCGTCACGGGCCGTTCCGGTTCCTCGTCTCCCGACTCGCAACCACCTCAGCAGCCTCGATCATCTTCGGCATCTTTGACCGTCTGGACCTCGACACCTCCTGTGTCTAGTCCCGGTCCTCTTCGCCTCACCATGACCTAGCTCCGAAGTCCTGCAGTCACACAGACAAGCAACCCATCACATAGCACCGCACGAAACAGTATAATCCACATTAGCACAGATAAAGGTACTCAATCCCCGAATACCCGAAACAAACTCAAAACTCACTAAACCGACCGTCAATTACTCATCACAAACATGGGAACACCTCCACATGGTCTCTCACTTTACTAGGGCTAAACCCTTACTAATTCAATTTATGTGATTAAGATTAGAGTTAATTTGTGGCTCATGAACCCATCTTATATAGCATCTAGATTCTATTTTGTTCACAAATTTTTAAGCTAATATTGAGTCTAATTTGTATCATACAAGTGCATGATATTTTATTTCCCTGCATGTTTAGAGTTTGATCAGGCACTTCTTCCTTGTATCTACTTTCTGTCACATCTTCCGTGGCTCGGTGAAGTGTGCATGTATACAAAACTCCATCGAGCTCAAGTTATCATCCATTATGATCATTATTTGTTTTCTATTACTTTTTTTATATAAAAAAGTTTTCTCCTAAGAAAACTTCTATTTTCTATAAGAAAAAGATTGGGGATTTACAACTCCTAAATACCTTGATTTAGGATTTGTCAACCTCTGAGTTTCTTCTTGAATAGACCATGAACATCAGGAAGAAGAGCATAATCAGCAGCACGAGCAGTAGTGCTGCCTTGCTGCTCTCATTGGACACCGCCTTCGCGACCAGCGTGGGCTCCACGAGCAGCGTGGACACGACGAACCAGCCCTTGATGAATGCCCTGAAGAAGGGGCTCACCACCATCACCTGAACCGGTGCTGGCGTAGGATGTAACGTCCCGTTTTCAAATGATGAATAGTAATTACTATTTAGTTTTTGGTTTTCAAATCCTATTTCAAATTAGCTTATGTTCTCAAAATCTTCTAGCTTCTATCTAAACTCAGGTTTGTGTCTCAAACCTTTTTGCAAATTCCCGAATTCAAGTTTGAATTTGAATTCTCCTTTTTTAGATTTTGGACCCTTTTCTCAATTTTCCTCTCCTCTCCTTTGGGCTCAGCCCGCATTCTTTTTCTTGGGCCGGCCTAGCTCCCCTTGGCCCACTTCCCCTACTCCCTTCTGGCCTATCCGGCCCAGCAGCTCCACTCGGCCCCTTCTTTCCTTTCGGCCCACCTCCTGCTTCGGCCAAGCTCCCACCCCCCTCCTGCTTCCTTCCTCCCCTACTGGGTCATGCCCACGCCAGCCATGCCTGAGGCGCCGCTCCCTGCCACCTGCTCCTCTGCCCGCGCACGCCCCTCCTAGCTCCTTGCCACCCACGAGCTCCCGCCTGCGCCCTCTGTGCTGCCATCACCCTCCTTGCCACCCCATGCTTCGTCGTACCTGCTCCCCTGCCACGTCGCCTCCGCCACCTACCCAAGGCATTGAAGTCGTCGCCGTGACGTCCGTCCTCGCCACTGCACCGCGCACACGTTGGCTTTACCTACCAATGCCAGAGCAAGGCCCGTCACATCCCACCATCAGCCGTCTGGTCGCACCCTCATGTCGTCTCCTGCCCCGCCCCGCTTGCCTCTGTCCCATCCCGTCGCCGTGTGTGCCGCACAGAGCCACCCATGCTGGCCACCTTGGGACCAAGCTCCCCAACGGCTCTTCGCCCTCCTTGACCGGCTATAAGAGAGCCCCCGGCACCTCCTTCTCCCTCCCCACCTCATCTCCCTCTTCTCCTCACGCCAGCCGATGAGAAGCCGGAGCCTCGCTTCACCTTGCCTCGCCTCGCCTCCAGACTTTGCAGACCGGTGAGCCACTACCCCGGCCAACCATGTCACGAGGAGCCCCCGACACCGAGGAAGCCTTCCCCCACCACCATTCTCCCTCCCTGCTGCCGAGACGCTCCGCCACCCCTCCTCCTCCGCCCTAGGCCGCCGCCGCCGGACCGCCTCAGGTCGCCTTAAGCTTCCCCGACTCCACCGCCGGCTTCCTCTCCCTCGGATGCAGCCGGTGCGCACACCATCTCCATCCCAACGCCGCTGGTTTGCCCATGCCTCCGCAAGCCCTTGCGTTGCCGCGGCCCTTTTGCTCTGATTGCCGCCGCCATCATGTTTTTCCGGCGCTGCCGCCGCCACTCATGGGGTCCCTGCCCCCACAGGCCCGTTCGCCCGTCGGCCGACCGTCGCTGTCCCGCTCATTGGCTGGCGCCAGCCGAGGCCCAAGTCAAGACGCGCCCATGCGCCTCTCCCGTGGCTCCCCTATCCTCCCTGTGTGCTCCCTCTTTGACTCTCTCTCTCTATGACACATGGGCCCCCATATCATACTCCCACACCCCCCTTCTCTCTCTCCCATGTCATACTCACACACCCCCCTTCTCTCTCTCCTTGTCTCTCTTCCAATTGGGGCCCACCCTGTCATGCCCTCAATGGCATTTTGGTGAAATGCTAGAACAGTGAAATCTGAAATAGTGCAATTTCAGATTTGTTCCATCATTTCTTGTAAAAATCAAACTTTGGAAGCTCCGTTCTCCTCTGTTATAACTCCAAAAATTATGAAATTTGTTTCTAAAAATTTGTAAATTCAAGATCTTGCTAATGGTACTGGTCTTGTTTTATTTGGAGTTCATTTATTCTTCATTTAGTATTTATTTGCTCTTTTTGCTTATTTGTGCCTTTTTCCAGTACGTTCACCCGATTAGGGTTCGATGATGCGGAAGATATCCAACTTGATCAAGCACAAGACTATCAAGACTCTCTTACCTTTAATCCAGGTGAGTCAATGCTTTGATCATTTTGAGCCTACATTTTATGTAAATTATATTCATTTAAATTACCAAATTTGCATGCTTTAATTCTTTAATCAAATGTATGTGAAAGCTTAAGGTAGTTAAATACCCATTTGATGATTAATTAATTATTACACCACCCTTTGACAATTGAATCCATGAATTCTTGTCACCCTAATAACTATATGGTAATTACTAGTTATAGGTTGTACTTAAGTGACATGCTAGTCTTGCTTAAGTACCGGAACATTAAATATCCTAATCATCATCTTTTAAACATGAAAGTGGTTTTGGGCAGTCATTGTGGGTAAATGATTGAGATGGTTGAGTTGATGTTACTCCTCAAAAACCCTAATAACTTGTTGTTACCGTCTGGGCGGATGGTAGGATGGATGGTATATTGATGGGTGCTAATTCAGCCCAAGGAATGTAAGGTATGTGGAATGAACCACCCAGATGACCCTAAGGACTTAATATTGTCATGACCTCCCGTGTAAAACAAGTACAACCACAAGCTCGTAAACTGCAACTTGGCTTAGTAAATTTATTAAACCCTGGATGTCATCTCGGTGGATGGATAATGGGAACGTGCAAGCGCTGGCTACATCCGGCTTGAATGGGACACCGATACGAGGTGAAGTTGCCTGTCGCTGAGGTGTAGTCCAATTACTCTTATCGCCGAGGTAAACATCCTGCACAACGTATGGGCGTAATCCCATATGGGTGAAATGACGGAAGGTGCGAGGTTATTTGAAAGGTTACTACGACGATCGCTCAACTACATGACTACGGAATCACGTGGGGTAACGAGTGTGATTATCTCTTGTGGGTACAGTGTACAACCTCTATAGAGTCTAAACTATTTAAACAGTCGCGCCTACGGTCAAAGGCAGACATGGGAACTTAACTAGAGTTAGTTCTATTTTAAAAAAACCTTTGCGGGTGGTATGAAAAATGTGGTGGGCTCATAGTAACATTCCCGTTTTCGAACGATGAATAGTAATTATTTTGGTTCTTGGATTTTCAAACTCTATTTCAAACTATAGTATTTTCTCAAAATCCTCTAGCCTTCTCTAAGCTCGGGTTAGTGTTTCAAACCTTTCAGCAAATTTCTGAATTCAAAATTCAGTTTGAATTCTTGTTTTCAATTTTGGGCCCCTTTTTCACCTTGCCCCTCTTTTCTTTAGGCTCAGCCCAACATCTCCTTGGGCCAGCCCCTTTCCTTCTTGGCCTCCCGGCCCATTCCTCTCGGCCACTTCCTGGCCCGGCTCCTCCTCGCCTGTCATCTTCTTCACTTGGTTGGCTCGCCCGAGCCTCCCTCTCTCTCTCCCTCGTGCGCCTCCTGGCTCCCTCTGCTACCACGAGCTCCCTCTGCCGCCATGACGTCGCTTGCACCTCTGCACTGCACCCACTCCCCATGCCGCCCACAACTTCGGCGCCCCTATCCCGCCTTGTCCCCTCAGCTGTGCCCACACCGTGACGCCATGGCTGTCCTCATCGGCCTGTGCCTATGTTAGCGCCCGCGCGTTGCACCACACACACGCGCCCACGTCACCACGCCTGTGTCCACCTACTCCTTGACCCAGCGCCTAGCCCTTGCCTTGTCGCCTCCATGCCAATGCGCTCATGACGACGCAACCATCTCGGGACCGTGCGAGCACCCACGCGCGGCCCCAAAGCCCAACAGCTCCAAGCCTCTTGGTCGCTTATAAAAGGAGCCCCTGTGCCCTTGTTCTCCCCCACACCTCCTCCTTCGCTCCTTGGTAAGCCACCACAAGAAATCGTCGTTTGTCATTTGTCGGCCGAGCTGCCTTCGCCGGTAATCCGCCGCTCCGGTACCGCCACCGTGCCGCCGCCGCCATCACCGTGCGCCCCAACCGCCGAGGAGTATTCCCCCCCAGGTCTCCTTGGAGATTGTCCACTACAGCCACCAGATTTAGCCTCCTCCTCCAACTCCGGTCGCCTCCTTCTCCACCACCCATCTCCGGCCACCGTCCCTCTCCGGTCCCCATTTTTGTCCTGGTAGGTTCGCCTCCCCGAGACCTTCCCCGTGCTCACCTCCCCCAGCTCAGGGCACCACCGGAGCTCCTCCTCCGTCGCAGCCGAGCCGCCGCCACCGCTCAACTCCACTGCGCGGCCGCTTTGTCCGTCCTCCGGCCGCCGCACCGGCGTCATCGGCACTGTGCTCATTAAAGCACAGATATCACTATCGGTTTTAAGGTAAACCCGTGATTAGCTTTGATGACTACTGACTTAAAGACCCCTTGAATCTCTACCACCTGGGCCCGCTGTACAGAAATGTCTGCCCATTTAATTAACCACCCGGCTCATCCTCCCCTGTGACCGACAAGTGGGCCCTACTACGTTGCTATTCTCGTGGACCGGTAGACCCATGGACCATGCATAGTGCGTGTTGACCTCTGGTCCATGCACTGTACATATGAACCTGGCACTATTCATGGGCCACACGTGTAAGAGACTCTCTCTCCCCTTTTATTGTTCGATTTAATTCCAATTCAAACTTCGGAAGCTCTATTCTCCTCCGTCATAGCTCCAAAAATTATGAAATTTGTTTCTAAAATTTTGTAAATTCACGATCTTGCTAATGGCATAGGTCTTGTTTGATTTGGAGTTCATTTGTTGTTTCTTTTGTATTTATTTGCTCTCTTTGCTTGTTTGTGCCTTTTTCCGGTACGCTCGTCCGAATAGGTTTCGAAGACGTGGGAGATCCTGAGGTTGATCAAGCACAAGAATATCAAGACTCTCTTGCCTATAACCAAGGTGAGTTAATACTTTGATCATTTTGAGCCTACATTTTATGTAAATTATATTCATTTAAATTACCAAAACTGCATGCTTTAATTCTTTAATAAAATATATGTTAAACCTTAAGGTTGTTAAATACCCATTTGATGATTAAATAATTATTATGCCATCCCTTGATAATTGAATCCATTATTCCATGTCACCCTAGTAATTATGTGGTAACTACTAGTTATAGGTTGTACTTAAGTGACATGCTAGTCTTGCTTAAGTACCAGTGTATTAAATACCCCAATCATCATCTCTTCAAATATGAAATAGTTTTGGGCAGTCATTGGTGGTCCATGACTGAAAGGAATGAGATAATTTGGTTTTACTCCTCAAAACCCTAATAACTTGCTATTACCACATCTGGGCGGATGGAATGGTGGTGGGTGCTAATGGAGCACGAGAGTAATTGGTATGTAGTACAAACTGCCCGGATGAATTAAGGACTTAATCTTGTCATAACCTCCTGTGTAAAACAAGTACAACCACAAGTCTGCAAACTGCAACTTGGCTTAGTAAATTTATTAAACCCTGAATGTCATCTCGCTGGATGGATAACGGCAACGTGCAAGCACGTGATGTTTCTGGCTTGAACGGGACACCGGTGTAAGGTGAAGTAAGCTAGTTGTTGTGGGGTAGTTCAACTACTCCAGATCGCCGAGGCGAACATCCCGCACAACATATGGGCGTAACCCCAAATGGGTGAAATGACGGAAGGGGCGAGGTAATTTGAAAGGTTACTGTGACGGTCGCTCAACTACATGACTACGAAATCATGCGGGGTAACGAGTATGACTATCTCTTGTGGGTACAATGTACAACCTCTGTAGAGTGTACACAATTTAAACAACAGCGCCTACGGTCAAAGGCGGACATGGGAACTTAACTAGAGTTAGTTCTATTTCAAAACCTTTGTGGGTGGTATGAAAAATGTGGTGGGCTCATCTAGCCTTGAATTTGAATTTTTCCTGGGTTTTCGAACTCAGTGGTATTAATGAGTGGAGGTAGCTCAAATCAAAATAAGCATAAAGGTGGAGGTAACCTCTGCTGTTACAATTTTTGCATAATTACTCTCTTTAATAAAAATGAAATTTGGTTAAAATGCTAAATGATAGGAATTTGTAATTATGATAATTGAAAATATTGCTTTAGCAAATAAAAGAACCTGAGCCATCCTTGTTAAGCCTTGCAGGTATATTATTGCATTGTGTGTATTGGCTCGTGAGCACGGAAGTTGTGCTCATTCTCACTCTCCCCCAAAACCCCTCAGATAATGTGGATCAAGGGGACTACGCATACTTTGAAGACCCAGAAGTCGACGGACAAGGAAATTGTAACATCCCAACCAGGAAGGTCTCTAGGCCTAGCTGCAACAGGACCCAGGAGGTCCTATCACGGCAAAACCAGGAGGTCTCCTAGTCTGGGCAACGACCTGACCAGAGGCTCACCCGAGAGGTCCTCCAAGTCCACTCGAAAAGTCCACCAGGACCTCCCAGGAGGTCCACCAGGACCTCTCGAAAGTCCTCCAAGACCACCCAGGAGGTCCAGCAGGACTTCCTAGAGGCCTGGCGATCTGGCCCGAGGAGGTCTTAGACCCAGGATGTCCCCAAAGACCTCCCTCGACCAGACCCGAGGGTGGTCGTGGAGGGTGGGGAGCACCCCAAGGTCCTCTGTGTGATCCGAGCTAGTCTCAAGGATCATGGCTAGCTCTTCACAGCATACAAAAGTGGTAACATACATCAAACACAAGCTTTATTAATAGCAAGGAGTTGTTTACAAGAGGGCTTACAAGCCAGAAAACAAAATTAAAGCAGAAGGCAAACCATTAGGCCACCCGATACACCATAGGCAATCGGCTGGAGGGCGCATCCTAGCTGACCAGGACCACTTGGTCCACTGCGCAGCTCACCTCGGCTCTCCTCCCTGCTATAAACATCATCAAGCAAGAGTGAGTACAACCACCGTGCTCGCAAGTTACATCCGTGGAGTAACAGAATGATATGCATACATGGATATTTCAAAGGAAGGCATATAGGGTTGATTTGCAAAAGCCAAGTTTCATTTAAATACACATACTAAATTCCAAGGCAGTTACACTTATAATTAAAATTCATTTTCCAAAACTCCATTTTATAGTTGGATAACATTCATCATCAAGTGGTGAAGGATACCCTCCTGTCACAAGGCTCCCCGCCATAAAACCCATTTGGATAGAGATCCAAAACCAGTTTTACAAAACCTTTTGAAAACAAATCCAACATCTAACTAGGAGCAGCTTTGCCAGCATGTCCTTGACCGCGGACTCGGCTATTCGAATAGTTTTACACTGTACAGAGGTTGTACACTTTACCCACATGAGATGAGCCGCTTGCACTGTCCGCTCACACACTTCCGAAGGTGTGCGACTAAGGGATCACCACAAGGCCTTTACAATGCATCATTCCACCATAGTCCACCCTCGCTAAGGTTTCACTCCCCCCTATGGATAGAAACCCAACAGGGTTCAGGGGCCCCCCTCTTGCGCCAGGTGGGAACAATAGTCATGAAAGACTTTGTCAAAAAGAACGGCCATGAAAGACCTCCCATGTACCAACAAGATCAACAGCGATGGAACTTTGCAAATTAGTCAGCCAGGTCCACCCCATCTTGGACATGTAGTTGCACGGTGAGGCATGGCAAAATACACTCGAAGACCGGTCCTTAACTGACCTGGGCGACTACCACAAAACCCTAGGCCTCAAGCCTACCCAGCTTGAGCCCGTGCATAAACATGCACCATCCAAGCAACCAATTCGCCCAAGTCCAAACCAATTTTTTTCCTTTTTCTTTGCTTTTCAAAACACATTTGCAAACTACCAGACAACCCAATGTCATGGATTAAAACATTTAGACAACATTGGTCTTTTGGCAGTAAGATATCCCAAAACAAGAATTTTGGTCTAAGCATGTCTAAGCTCAAAGTTTAGCAACACATGCTGGTTCATACTAATGTACCAACCAGCCTTTACTATGGTGACAAGGGGGTGATCAATTCATCAACCAAATCTGGTTGTACAAAGGAATTAGAAATAACTACAAAGTTAAAACAGGGATTTAAATTACTTGAATTGAAATAAGCATGCGGTAATAATTTGAAACACAACTTAATTAATTTGAAATACTGGGTTCAATGTGGTCAAGGGTGTAACTTGCCTCTTGTTTGAAAGCTTAAGGATCTACTCTTTTACTAAGCTCTGACTTCCCGAAGGCGTCGTGATCTACACGAGAACAAAGCAAAGCAAATAAAGATCGAATAAGATCCAAATAAACTCCAAAGTAACCGAATAAGAACTAAACAACAAGAATAGAACTAAAAGAACTAGAAAAAGGGCTCTCAGAAGGAGGTCCAACAGGTTGAAGAGAGGTCCAATGGGTTGGAGGAGGTCCTCTGGAGAGGGTGGTCTTTGCGAAAGGCCAAAGAGGGTGGTCTTTGCGAAAGGCCAAAGAGGGTGGTCTTTTGCAAAGAGACCAGCAAAGGCCAGGGGGGTGGCCTTTGCAAAAGATCAAAGAAAGTGGTCTTTGCAAGAGACCAGGAGAGCGGCAAAGACCAAGGAGGTGGTCTTTTGCGAAAATGGGAGATCTTGTGAGGCTCAGAGGTCGTCCTGAAGAGGATGTCCCGAGGAGGCCAAGGGAGGTCTTTAAGAAGGAGGTCCAGAGAAGGACCCAAGGGGCTTGTCTTTGCAGAGAGGCCGAAAGGGTCATCTTTTGCAAAAACGACCATGAGGGTCATCTATGCAACAAGACCAAGGAGGTCGCACCTACAAGGAGGACCCCTAGGAGATCTAGAGGAGGAGGTCTAGCATAGATCACGACTTCCCGAGGTGGTCGCATGACTCAAAGGACAAAGAACAAAGCATAGAGACACTCACCAAGGCTGAAAACGAATTTGAGGACAAGATGAAGGAGTTGGTCCAACAGTTGGACGGTAATCCAGCTGGTGGCGGCGGCGAGGACGTCGCAGAAGCTCCGGTGATCTTCTTGGCGATGAGGAGGCTATGATGCGAGCTCCAGTTGCCCTCCAGTTGAAGCAAGGAGAGAACTAGGCAAGAGCAAAAGTGTTGAGTTTGGCTAAAGGTGATGAAAGAAGGGCTACTCAAGTTATTTGTAGCCAAGGGTGGTGAAGAAGGCACTGGAAGACTTGGGAGCACAGGTGTCAAAGGTGAGTGTGAAAAATGGGTCAAAGGTAGGTGATGGATAAGACAGGGTACGATCCACCTTGGTGAAAGAGAAATAGGACAAGGTTGACTATGAAGAGAAGGGACAGGGGAGAAAACAATGTGCCACGTAAGTGATCACATAAGTGACCACATACAATGTAAGTAACCACGTATCTGGCCAAATTTAATGCGACATGACCGGTTATTAAATGCACAACAGGCCCACGTGGTGGAGAAAGATAAGGATGAGCAGGACTGACAAATGGGGCCAGTCTACCATGGGGAACGATCGGGTCAAAGGAAGTGGTCACAGCCAAGGGGAGGTCATGGCCAATCAAGGGTGGTCATGACCCACCAAGATGGTCTTTGCAAAAAGACCTCAGAGGAGGTCCGCTGGACAGGGAGGTCCTGCGGGATCAAGAGAGACCTCTGAGGAGGTCTGAAGAGCTAAGAGGTCATGAGGACTAGGAGGTCTGAAGAACGAGGAGGCCTTGACGGTTAAGATCTCACAAGGGGGAGGTCCTAACGGTCAAGATCAAAACAAAGGGAGGTCTTGATAGTCAAGATGAAGTCAAGAGAGGTCTTAAACACATAAGAGGTCTGCACACAAAGGGAAGTCCAAACACTGGTTTTGAGAGTTTCCATGAAACGGTAATACCGCAGCTTGGGAGCGGTGCTACCGCACCTCGGCAGTTCCGTTTGCTACATGGCGGTATGAAATTTCCAGAACACATGTTTTGAGAGCTTGATTTCCTCTTGGAGTGGTATGACCGCGAGTTGAATGGGGTAATACCGCATGGCGGTAATACCGAGTTGGTGCGGGATGGAATTTCCAGAGAGAGGGTGCTACAATGGCCAGGAAGGGTACAAAAAGACCAAGGCGAGTGGTCTTTGCAAAAAGACCAGAGATCGGGAGGACAAAGAGGTCCCAAAGGAATTCACGCAAAGGTAGTCTTTATAAGCAGACCACGAGGTCCTAAAGAGGAGGAGGTCAATAGGGCAAAAGGGAGAGGTGCAGTGAAACGGAGCCGTCCGATTTAGATCGGGTGACTCAAAAGGATGAGACGTTCGGACCAGCCGAACATGCCACAAAATCAGACCGTCCAATGCAGATCGGACGGTTCCAAACAAAGGCGCGGAGCTAAACCGCACGGGGATGTCTTAGATTGGGAGGAGGTCTAGACCACGGGAAGGTTTGGACCGTCAGATCTAGGCAGAGGGAGGTCTGGACCCTTAGATCCAAATGAAGGGAGGTCTGGACCGTTAGATCAGACAGAGGGGAGGTCCAGGTGGAGGGGTTTCAAAGGAAGAGAGGTCCAGTGGAGGAGATCCACAGAAGAAGGTCCAAAAAAGATCTCAACGGTCAAGATGAACTCAAAGGACATTTTGATGGTTAAGATAAGATCAAAGAAGGTCTTGGCGGTCAGGATGTACCCGAGAGAGGACCTGACAGCCAAAGGGGAAAATCAAGAGAGGTCTTGACGACCAGGATGAACCCAAGGGAGGTCCTGGTGGTCAAGGTGAAGTGCCAAGGAGGTTCAAATGGACACGGGGAGGTCCAAATGAACATATAGAGGTTCAAATGAACATAGAAGGAATTCCAGTGAACACAAGGAGGTCCAAAGGAACACAGGAGAGTTCAAGTGGACACAGGGAAGGTCTTGGACAAGAAGGGAGGTCTGAACCACAAAGAGGTTCAAACCAACAAAGAGGAGGTCTCAAAATAAGGGTAGTCTAGACACAAAAGAGGTCTAGACTCACAGGAGAGTTCCTAACACAAGAAGGGCTAAACACAAAGGAAATCTAGACCTAGGGAGTGCCCAAACAAAAAAAGGAAGGGTTAAAACCACAAGGATGATCTAGTCCTCAGAGGAGGTCTAGCTATAAGGAAAGTCTAAACCTCAGGGGAGGTCTAAACTACAAAAGAGAGATTAAGGGAGGTCCTGTCCCAAAGGACAGACTGGACCAGGAGGGTGATCTTTACAAAAGACCACAAAGTTGACCAACAAGGTGATCTGAACAAAAGGGAGGTCCGAACAGACAAGGAGGAGAGCAAACCAGAGACCAAGCAAACACCAAAGGGAACCAACTTTGGATTAGTTGAAGTTTAGTTTAGTCATTTTATACACTTCAATTTCTAAAAATCTCAGGTTAAGCTTTGGGATTCCAACAAAACCAAACGGTTCTTTTTATTTTAATTTTTTTTAAAAAGGCTCTGAAAATCAGGGTGTTATAGAAACGATGAAGAGTAGTCTAGAGTCTGTAGTCTAGGTCTCGCCCTAGTCTAGTTGACTCGTTGGTACTTGCGTACAACTGATATTATCTAACCCTTGGTTAATATTCATCGTACACAGGTTACCCAAGTCGCTTGCCTGTGGAGAGATGAGCTCTACCCCTTTTCCTTCCGCTGTACTTTGTGTTGCTTTCATGTGATGTAATCAATTTGGCCTGTTCGGCCCCTTTTGTAAAACTCGACCTGACGTGGTATATGTCCATCTGTTGTTTGTAATATATTTGAATGTTTTAGTTCACGCCATGTATGATTGATTCAGCAATGTGCCTGTGAGTGCTATCTACTGATCCAGGGAATAGCACAGTGTTTTCACAAAGGATTTGGATTCTCGAAATCTGGGTCCGACACTCACTGAGATTGGATTTTCCTGAGCCGTCAGACTCAGTGGTGTTAATGAGTGGGGATAGCCCCAATAAAAAGAAGCATACAGTATAGGTTCCGACGGAGGGGACCTCTACTGAAAAAAATATTGCACAATTACTCTCTTTAATAAAATGCAATTTGGTTAAAAAATGCTAAGTGATAGAAATTTGTAATTATGATAATTGAAAACATTGCTTTAGCAAATAAAAGAACCCGAGCCATCCTTGTTAAGCCTTGCATGTATTATTATTGCATCTTGTGTGTTGGCTCACGAGCATGAAAGTTGTGCTCATTCTCGCTCTTTCCCCCAAAATCCTCAAAAGCAGGAAATCATGGACAGTTTGACTACCACAAGGATCCAGAAGTTGGAGGCCTAAAATATGATGAGGAGTAGTTTAGTTCTTTTAGTCTAGATGTCGCCTCAGGCCAGCTGACTCCGTCGGTGCTTGCGTGCATCCTATATTATCTGAGTCCTTGGGTAATATCGGACGCACACGGGTTTTCCAGTTGCTTGCCTATGGAGAGATGTGCTCTCACCCTTTTGCTTCCATTTTCGTTTCCGCTACTTTTGTAATGTAATCAGTTTGGTCTGTTCAGCCCTTATTGTAAAACTTGACCCGATGTGGTCTATGTAAACTCTGATGTGTTAATTAATGAATGGTATAGTTTTACGCCATGTATGAAATGATTCAGCAATGTGTCTGTGAGTGCTATCTACTGATCCAGGGAATAGCACAATATTTTTCACAGAGGATTTAGGATTAGGAAATCCGGGTTCGATATAGGAGGGCCGTGGGCATCCTCCGACGGGACGACGGACCGCGTGTCCGCAACCCCTTCGGGGATGTCCACGACGACGTGTTCCGGTGGCGCCGCCACCTGATTAATTATCGTCCTCTACTCAGTCGTCCATACTGCTGATGGAGCAAAGAAACACGGTGGATCGATCACCAAGACCTGGCTCTTCAGTCAGACCTGGCTCTTCAGTCACTTGGGCGTTGATCCATGGTCGATCGGGTTCGGGCACCATTTTTTGTCCTGTGCCTAGTCTATAGGACATGACTAACGTGCTACCACTAGTGCATTAGTTGCACCACGACGGGCATCTCCAACGTCTTCTGCCCCGTCGTCCTCCCCTCTGGCTTCGCTGCCCGTGGCCAACGGCGCCTTGTCTGTCTCACCGCGGCTCGTAACCGTCGTCGTGGCTCTCTCACCTGTCCATACCACCGAGGCAGACATGGTGAGCGGGATACGTGAATTCGACATGTCATGTCTCTGGCTCACCACACACTATTCCCGAGTGTCCTTAGTCGACATACACTCAGGAAAGTATTCCGTTACGGTAGGTGAACCCGTTGTGCGAACTATTCTCCCGAGTGTTTTTATGTTTCCCGAGTGTAATCCCGAACACTCGGGAAAGCTATTTCTCTTGAGTGTAAATCTCGGCAACACTCGGGAAATCAGTTTTTACCCCGACTAAACGATCTCGAGTGGTTTTTCCCGACGGCCGACCTTCGGGAATTGGTTTCCCGAGTGTTTTGGGGACTTTCCTGAGTGTTTCAGGCACTCGGGAAAGTAACGGATTCTGGTAGTGACAGGATGGCTACACTTCAAACTTCAAAGTGCATGTATAGCTCTATATGTTAGTGATATGTCCTAGAGCCAATAATAAAGATGATTGTATCGTTTTTATGTTTATGAACATTTGAATGCTACCTTCGTTCTTTGTTACTTGACGTCCTAGAATCCGTGCCGTCAAAATCACCAATTGGTTTAAAACTATTTACGTTGACTATGTTAAAATTGTATTATTAGATTTATTGTTAAAAATAATTCCATAATTTTATAATTTTATTAGTACATATTAATATAAAGTTATAAAAAGTAGTTAATATGTTATTTTGTTCCTTGAATGAACTATAATTTATATTGATCAACAAGTACGTGACCTCTTCGTGAACCTCTTTATTCATGTTTATGATATTATGTTAAATATCCCTATTCTTATATCATTATGTGGGTCACTAATGATTTATAGATTAGTACATGTATTTATTGATGATCATGTTTCACGGATCATGGATATGAAATATCAAATCAGTAATGTGGACATATGGTGGAGAATGATGTTGGATTGACCCAAGGAATTGTTACATTCTAAAGTGTCATCAGTTGATTCCATACAAATTGTATGTGAAATCCTTAGACTTGAGAATGTCATGGTTTCTTACATGTGTAATAATTTACTTAGGGGTTGCCAAATACTACTCCGTACCTAGGTAGTCATAAAGGTAACTTTCGCGCGGGGGGGGGGGGGTACTATGAAACATACGGAGTAATGTGAGCGATCAAGATAGAATTTGCCCTTCTTTTATAACGGGATATATATCTCTGTGCCACTCGATGTGGTTGGATTAGGTAAGTGCATGGCCATATCGAATGTGGTTGAAGAGTCAACTGCAATCGAGTAATCCACTACAAAAATGAGTGAAAGGGTCGACGTTGGACTCGGAAATTCGATTCCGCATATAATGTGTATATTGTGCTAGTCCCATAATCAGTTGCTAGCACACACATGCCACAATATTGAATCTCATCCATACACGAGGTAACAAACATAGTAACATATAATATTAAGCGGTTGAACATAGGCAATTAAAACCGAGAGTTTTACACAATAGGACTGATCGGCCAAATAGATCACAATTACGAGTACTTGCAGCGGAAGTAAACGATAATTAAGGATAAATAACCCGCGTGGTATGCCATAACCCATGGACAACCGACTAGGATTAACTGTCTATCTATATATAAGGTGACTTGTGCTTTCCTGAGTTTAAGTCACGTGTTTGAACCATTGAGATAAACACAAATGCCAGCAAAATCGATTAGAGTTAAAGAAAATCAAGCGACTTACAAATAGCACAACTGTTTAAAATTAGTGATTGAAGCGAGCCTTAAATATCTAATCCAACGGCTAAGATTTGGCGTCGAATTGCTCAGCCGTGTTGCATACATATGTAGCCGGGGATCGTACGTCCACAACGCGCGTACCAGAGCTCCAACCGAATGAACTGCACTTCGTACCCTAATTGACCCCTAGTTACCTACGTACATGCAGGTACATACATATAACATGTTGCGAAATTCCTAACAACGGATAAAGGGCTACATGATTGCCAGATTCCTAATTGATCTGCGACGGCGGCAAATATTTAGTGCCTACATATGATTGCATTTCACCTAGACAGTAGCGTACGAGTAGGACAAAAATAGAGAAGATGCTTATTTAAAGAAAAACTAATATGATAAAATCGTATCAAAGATACGTAATACATTTCAATGTCCAATGTAATCCAAATTCATACATAAATAAATAAGAGACAAAGCGAGAATGTAAAATAAACTTAAGGTAGTACCTGGCTAATGAACATAACAGAATAATTGCCTAAAAAATGAGAACATGCCAATAACATGGTGGTAAGACCTCCAGGTGTGAGGCTACCAACCAGAGCTCGAACCCTGGTTCTCACAAAAAAAAAAGCCCATTTAAGAGCCGGCTTTCGAGGCTTTTTCTAGACCTTAATGAAATGCCTTCAGGATGTCTCTCCCCTTGGGTCTAGTTTTTTTTTCTCTAAATGCCTATAAATACGTGGGAGTAGCAATCTGTGGAATAAAAGTAGCTAAATTAATGAAACAATCAGAAAAGCAATCTGTGGAATAAAAGTAGCTAAATTAGTGAAACAATCAGAAAATTATGACTAATTACAAACATTGAAATGAAGTAGAAGTATGGAACAACATCACAAGTTCACAACATCATCTCAACATTCCAATTTTCAAGTTTATAAGTTTCTAAGTATTTAAATGAGTGAGCCAAACCATTGTCAAGTGTCAACTTTAGTACTTTACCTGATTACCTCAGTCCTTAGCTCCTTATCTCCTCGTTCCTCAAGTCCTCAGCTCTTGAGTCGAGTCTTGCCGAAAGTGCCGAGGCATTGCCCTGACCGCCTCACGTGTCCGAGCCTCCTTGACCTCATGCGCGCGCCTCAAGTCATACAAGACGCTTAGTCTTAAAGAAGGCTCAACCACACTACTCAGGCCTTCGCGCACGATCGAGCCATAAGCCGCTCACCGCCTTGCCCCTGCCGTCATCGACGGCCGCACGCCCGCACGTGCCTTGGTGCCTAGGTGAGTTGTGTTGTGAAAGTATGAATGGCCGAATGGGGGATAGAATTAGGGATTTGGGGCATGGGGATTTGGGGAGTGGGGAATGGGGAATTTGGGATTGAGACATTAAGTAGATGAGTTGGTGCAGGGAATGCGAAAATGAGCCCTATGACATTGGATTATTGAAAGAATATGGCCCAAATGGCCCAAATATCCTTGCTTCCCGAATTCCTTCTTCGAAACTTTGGTGCTTTCTTTCATGGCTGCTGCTCGTTCCTTCTTGTTCTTGCTTGCACCGCCGCCAGCCGGTGCTTTGTTCATGGATGGGACCAGGCGGAGGAGATGGTTGGGGAGGGGGGGGTCCAGGGGCGCGGTGGCTAGAGCCGATGCGCAAGCCCCTGCATGCACTGGTGTTGCGTCTGCCACTGTGTAACGTCCCGTTTGTCCTGAGTTTTTGAAAATTTTCAAAATTAAAAAGAACCATTTGGTTTTGATGAGAATTCAAAGCTTAACTTGAGATTTTAAAAGAACTTTAAATGACTAAATCAAACTTCAACTAAATCGGTTCGGTTTCTTTTGGAGTTTGCTAGGGTTTTTCCTTTCGTTGTTTGCTCCGTGCTTTCCCTCGGCCCAGCTCTATCTTTCTTCTTGGGAAGACCTCCCTGGTGCTTGGACCTTCCCCTAGTTCAGACCTCCCCTTGTGCCCTTTGCTTGGACTTTCCTTTAGTCCAGACCTCCTTTAGACCTCTTTGTTGGTTTGAATCTCTTCAGACCTCTTTGTTGGTTTGAATCTATTTTCAGGGTTTACACATCCTTTTGATCTAAACCACCTTCTCTATTTAAACCACCTTCTCCGTTTGAATCTTCCCTTGGTTTTACCTCCCCTTTGGGTCACGACCACCCTCGAGTTGTTCCAAGCTCGAGTTTGTGTTTCAAACGTCCTTAAACTTCGAAATTCTAATTTTGGGTTGAATTCCCCTTTCTTTCGGACCTCCTCGTGTTCATTTGAACCTCCTCGTGTTCATCTGGACCTCCCCGTGCTCCCTTGGATCTCCCTTATGTTTATCCTAATCGTTGAGACCTCCCTTGTGTTCATCTTAACCGTTGGGACCTCCCTCGTGTCCATTCAAGCCTTCCGCTTGATCCAGACCTTTATCGCTTTTGTACCGTACGATCTGTGTTGGACGACCCAATCGTTTTGCCCTGTTCGATCGAGATCTGATGGCCCCAGCCTTCTCCGAGTTTTCCTTGCTATCGCTCTGCTCCCTTGGTTTTGATCGGACCGTCAGGACCTCCCTTGATTCAATCTGACCGTCAGGACCTCTCCTCGTTTGATCTTGACCGTTCAGGACCTCCCCTTCGAATCTCCTTTTTGGGTTTGAACCTCCCATTCCCTTCGTGCGGTCCGAACCAGCCTCTCGCCCTTCCCACTCGTGGGTCGTCCTATCCTTTTTGGATGGCCCGATCGAGGTGTAGCGTTCGGCTGGTCCGAACGTTCCACTTCCTTGTGGATCGCCCGATTCAAATCGGACAGTCCTGCTTCGCCGTGCCTTGTTTGGTTCCTCGGGACCTCCTCGTCCTTAGGATCTGCTGGTCTTTTGCAAAGACCACCCTTGTGGTCTTTTTGCAAAGACCACCCTTCTGGTCATGACCACCCCTTGTGGTCAGGACCTTACCTTTGAGGCCATGACTTCCTCCTTTGTCGTTTTGCCGTGACCTCCTCCCTGTGGTCTTTTTGCAAAGACCACCTTTGCGGTCAGGATCATTTCGTGGTCATGACCTCTGGTCTTTTGCAAAGACCACCATTTTGGGAATGATCTCCTCAGGACCTCCTTGTCCTCAGGACCTCCTTGCCTTTGGGATCTCTGGTCTTTCTGTAAAGACCACCTTAGCGGTTGAGACCACCCTTGTTGGTCACGACCTCCCCTTTGGTCGCGACCGCCCCTTTGACTGATCTGTTTACTTGAGTTTGACCGGCCCCACTTGTCAGTCTTGCTCACTTTCTCAATTCTTCCGCCACAAAAATCTTGGCGCAGTGAAATGCCCACTGTGTCACATTAAATGCGGTCACTTACGTGGTCACTGGCGTGGCACCTTATTATTCCTCATTGTTCCCTTCCTTCTTAGCACAGCATGTTCTGATTATCCTTCACCAGATCGGTCGTGACACTTGCCCTGACTCCTACCTACCTTTGACACGTATGTCTCCGAGCCTCTCTGTGGCTCTCTCTTTCTTTTTCTCACTCTCTTTCGTCTCCGGCTATAAAAATAGCCTAAGTGAGCCTCATTTCATTATTCCTAGCCTCTTTGCCTAGTTTTCTCCGCACTTGAAACTTCAGCAAGGAGCCCTTTGAAGCTGCGCTGTCGCCTCCTCGTCATCAAGAGTCCCTCGGAGCCTCTGCGACGACCTCCCCGTCACTGCCAGCTGGTTGCCGTCCTGCCACTGGATCGGCTCCTTCATCTTGTCTTGTCCTCGGGCTAGTTCTCGGCCTTGGTGAGTTTCTTGGTATTTTTCTTTTCTTGTTCTTACGATCACCTTGTGTGATCGTATCCTTCCTACGACTACACTATGTGGTCGTGTTTCTTTTGCGACCACATGGAATAGTTGTGCCTTCCTCAGGACCTCCTCCCCTGGATCTTCTCAGGACCTCTTTTGGCAAAGACCACCTCTTGGTCTTTGCTGGTCCTTTTGCAAAGACCACCCTTGTGGTCTTCTTGCAAAGACCACCCTCTCGGCCATGACCTCCTTTCGGTCATGACCACCTCTTTTTTTTTTGCAAAGACCACCCTCTCTGGCTTGGATCTCTTTTTTGTCGGAACTTCCTGTTTTCTGGTTTTTGGATGAGTTCGTTTAAATTCTTTTTGGTTTTGTTTTGGAGTTGCTTTATTGATTTGGTTTCTTTGCGAATGTGTAGATCTCAGTTTCGTTGAGGAGCTCGAGGATCCAACAATCTTCTCATAAGACTAGCAGCTCGTCGCCGAAGGCAAGTCGTGGACCTTGATCATCTTGAACCCATTTTTACAAAAGTATCTTGATTTGTTATAACTTGCATTGCTAGTTGTAAAAACTGGTTTTGGGCATAGTTACTTCCCTACTTGAGTTTATGCCTCCTTGAATATTTGTGCTAGACATGTTGACATATTTTCCCTTGGACACCTAAGGATGGGTACTGTTAGTTGGTCTCTCAAGGATATTGCCAACCTGAGTATCGTTATATGCTTAGACATGCTTTAGTAGACGTTGGTCTCATCAAGCATCATCACTGTTAGCTTACCCCCAGCAAACCGGTGACTTGTGTAGTAGCGGCTGGTGTAGCTGATTAAAATGAAGTGTGGCCCTGTGTGAAGCCACGACATTTATTGTCGCTTTAACTAAAACTTTGTTGTGCCAAGGACTGGGTGGTCCTCTGGCCAGGTTGAACCCAACTTAATAACTTGCCTAAAAAGAGCTATGGAACCGTGGCTTTGCCACCTCTGTTAATTGTTGTTGTGCCAAGACTAGGTGGTCCAGTGACCGGTAAGAACCTTCAAAACTGTTTTATGCTCGAGCGAGAAGGCATAAAGTGAGTAGTGGGTGAATCCGGGGTTGGTGCTCTGGAGTCACACTAGATTGTGGACAGTCTTGCCTGAGCAGCCAACTAAGGACTTAACCTTGTGAACCATTGATCTGGGTCATGCCGCGCAACCACATGTCCATTATGGGGTGGACCGGGTGTAATAATTAGGGATGTTCTGATTCGGTTCTGTTTGTTGGAAATATGCCCTAGAGGTAATCATAGAGATGATTATATTTCTTTATGTTCATAATATTGGATAAATGTTATTATGTTCCATGAATGAATCATCAGTTATGAAGATTAAATGAGTATGTGACTTGTTGGTGAAGCTCTTTTAACTTATGATGATGTCGTTCTAAATGTATCCCTAGTCGAATGTCACTGGTCGGAACGCTAGTGACTCTACGATCAGCACATGTATTGATTGATGACCATGTTTCACTGGTCATGGATATAGGGATATCGAATCGATAGGACACATGTTAGAGAACATGGTGTTGGATAAGACCCACCTTGAGATACTATTGAGATTGTTATGATTCTATGTGTCGTTAGTTGGTCTCAAGCAATGATGATGTATAATCCTTAGACCTGAGATTAGCATGGTTTCCTACATGTGTAATAGCACTCTTAGGGGTTGCCAAACGCTACTCGTAACTGGGTAGTTATAAAGGTAGCTTTCGGGTATGCTATGAAACATGCAGAGGGATGTGACTGGTCGGATATGAGATTTGCCCCTCCTAACATAACAGGAGAGATATCTCTGGGCCCCTCGAAGTGGTCGGATAAAGAAAGTGCATGGCCATGCCACTCGTAGTCGAAGAGTTCGACCACATAAGGTTATCCGATACTCGATCGAGAAAGTATTGAACAGTCCATGGATGACACAACTTCTCACCTGAAGTTCAACCAGATATCGTGAGGCAAAGGGAGAATACATGAGTAGGTCGCTTAGTTCAACCAGTTACGGACTGGTCATATGGAGATACAAGCAAGTCGTAGATTGGTCGAACGTAATCACAGAGTGGTCGAAACCAAGTCGTAAGGAGTTACGAGTTGGTCGTGACCAAATGCGAACTGGTCGTATAGAGATAGGACCTGGTCGTAAGTGATGAGGACCTGGTCGTAGATCATATTGCATTAAGGTTCGTCCGATATAATTTGTGTGTATTCGGGAATCGTTATGTCCTGCTAGGAACCACTACAACTCGTGGTCGGAAAGGGTTTCGAGTCACAACCGAACTACGCATGAACCTAACGGGTCACACACTTAACGGGTTGGAACAAACCAGTACGGATACGATTCATAAAGCGTGTTCGGATAGGATCCGTCACGGACACAATATAAGGAGATGCATGAGGTTGTTGGGCTGATGATGAGTGGACGTGAGTTGCTCTACCGAAACCCTAGCTGCCTTCTTCTTGAGAGCCTTGCCGTGCGACTTGGTGCTAGCACACCGGCGTACGGTTGTTCCTTCCCTGGACGTGTGGATACCATAGAGGCGCTTCTATGTTGTTGCGCTTGAGGACGATCCGTGATATTCACAAGGAGTTGCAGAGGTGCTGGAGGAGATGATCGACTTGTGAGGACGTTGGACGATCGACTACGACTAGTACATCGACGCGCTCTTCGTCGGACCAGGCTGCTCCGACGCTTCTTCCGCTACCCTACGCGTCTAGTGGTAATGATCTGTGATCATCTTCTTGCTTGGCTTCCTGGTTTACGTGGTAGAAATTTTGAATTGTTGCTATCGTAGCCTACCCGTATCCCTATACTGTTATGGTTGAGAATGGCGCAAGAGGATGCTTGATTTAGGTGAATCCTTAGCGAGCAGAACTGAGTCGGAACGGACCTTTGTAAAAGCCCGGTGGTAGTCTCTACTTGATTCACATGTCCAAGGTGACATGTGAAATATCAAGCGACTGCCTCTTGTGGGTAAAGTTGTGCACCTCTGCAGAGTGTAAATCTATTCGAATAGCTGCGTCCTCGGTTATGGACACGCCTAGAGATTTCGAACGAGGGGTAGACTTTCAAAATGAGGTCTTGTGAGCCCTAGAGTGGTCCAGGGAGCTCCAGAGTGGGTACTCTGGGGTGGTCTTGGAGCTCCATGGTGGTCTTGTAGTTCTCTGGAGTGGGTGCTCCAGGGAGGTCTTGGTTGGTGCCTTGGGAGTGGTCCTGGTCGTAAGGTGCGACCAGGCCCTTGGGAGTGGTCTTGGGAGTGAGTGGGTGCTCACGTCCTCCTTTGAAAAACAAATGTACTTATGTATATCTATTTTAACTTGAGCTTTGCAATCTACTTATGATATTCACTGTCAAATATTGCTTTCTGCAAACTAACCCTACAGCTTTCCGTTGTCAAGCCGTGCATTAAAAATTATTTGCATACATTTTTCCCCCACGGCTTATTGAGTACATTCAAAGTACTCATGGCTTGTGCCCTCTGTTTTAATCAGTAGAGGAGATCCAGAGAGTGCAGTGCTCTATGATAGGGACCTCTTTTGAAGACCTTGCGCATAGGAGACGTCCTCCACTCGGTAGCTTGTGGGCTTGCCGATTGGCCTTCACGTGTTTTATGTTTTTGCTGCAGGTTCTCTTTTGAGTTGTAAGCCCACAGGGTAACCTTGTAAAAACCTTGATCTTAAGGTCTTTTGCTAATAATATGTGTTAATTTGTCTGCTTCATCTTTTGTGCTTGTTGTATGGTTGTGATGTCACCAATGTAGTCTATGCGAGCTAGCTTACTGATCCAGGGACTAGCTCATGGCGCACAGAGTTTAGGACCTTCGGGTGGTCTTGGAGGACCTCTGGGTGGACCTTCGAGTCCTCCTGGGGAGGTCCTAGAGACCTCCTGGTGGTCCTGGGAGACCTCCTCGGGTGGTCTTGGAGGTCCTCCCAGGCCTCCAGGTGGTCCTGTCAGACCCCCTGGGAGGTCCTGAGAGTTATCTCCAGGAGCTCCCGAGACAGGTCCTTACATACTGCACCTAGCTAGCAGCAACAAGTTGTTGGATAAGTTTATGGATTGCGATACAAGATAGGGGCAATTTGCTCAGTAACATCACTCAAAGATCACGAATTGGAAAATAACATCGGTGTGAGGATGACATGTGACCATTGGATGTTATTTTCTAATTTACACATCAACGCAATGTTACTGACCAAATTAATCCTACAAGATATTACATGATGTAACTTTACATGTATATTACTCCATCTATTAAAAAATATATGACATTTTGGGCATCGACACGGTCTTCAATATACAACTTTTACTATTACTTTTTATATGGATATGTTCATAAAATATTATGAAAATATTTTTCATGACTAATCTGATTATATCATTTTCGCATGACCAATACAAATAGTTTTTTATATATAAATTAATGGTCAAAGTTAAGGAAGTTGACTGCTCTTTCTAAAATATCATCTCTCTCTCTTTGTGTGTGTGTGTGTGTGCGTGTGTGTGTGTACTTGCAACAATAAAAAGGGCTTCAGCATTGATTGAACATGTAGGGGCTGTTTAGTTCATCACCATAATGTGTCAAACCAAAATATTGATAATGCCCTAAAATTTGGCCAGTGTTTGCTTCAATTCCAATATTTGGTATTACCCTAAAAAAAAATTGGCACACCTATTTTTTCTTCTCATTTTCCTAGCATTCAAGACGCGTTAAACTACCGCCAACGCGTTTTGGTTCGCCCACGATATTACTCGGGACGAGATGGCGATGGTTATAGGATGAGGCTAGTGCATTGATTGCTTAGTTAAATGGATTAATTAGTTTCAAATGATCATATTTCCTAAACCAAGTATCTGATTTGTGATCCCTTTGAACCGTTGTGTTCCTTGTCATTTTATCAACAAAACAAGGTCCATGTTGACATATTTTAGAGCAAAAAAAAGATGTCATGCGGGACCCACGTGTCATACTCACAAATTTGGCAAATTTTGGCATAGTTGCAATCCAAACACATCAATTTCGGCATTGCCTATGAATTGGTATGGCTACAATCTAAAAGCTATTTTCCCCCAGATTTTGGCATTACCTGAGTTTTGGCAGTTCCAAAATTTTAATATAGCCATCTGGGATCACAAACCAAATAGATACTCCATGGAATGGATCAACAAGTGCCGATCTCAACACGGCCGTCCAGCACTGTTATATTAAATAGTTGTGCTTTATGGACGCAACAAGATGAGCGATTTTCTAGAGCAGTTGTGCTTTAGTTAGGCTGCTCCCAATGGGTAGTATCTTAGTGCAGTTTCTTTAGTGCATGAGGAGTGTTAGGATATTATCTTCCCAATGCATGGTTTCTTATGGTGTAGTATCTTAGGTTGTTTCATTTAATTACATGCATGATCTTTACTAGTATTTGAGCATTGTAGCCTATTTGTGGCATGTACTAAAGCAATACATGTTTGTTGACACACACAAATGTAAATACACGGGATCGATCACAATAAATTTTATGTGTTGGATTTCAAGACCAAACCGGTATCCAGATTAGATACTAGAGTACCATCTCTCTTCATTAACTATGGTGCCACATCATCATTTTGCCTACATGGCAGGCTTAAGATACCAGCCAGGGTGGAGCACTGGGAACAGCCTTAGAGAGGCTACGCGCGGCAGCGATATTAAATAGTTGTACGGCTCGAATTTCTAAGCAATTGCAACGCATTGACTCGCAAGTCTCCGCTCAAGTCATTTCAGATTCTCAGGTGCTATCACGCTTTAACCATAGAGCATCTATAAAAGTCCACGTCATTTGTTACTGAGAGGTTGCCACATCAATATTCAGAGAAGGTGAGAAGAGAAGGTGGAGTTGTTTCTAGATGAAGAAACCAGCAAATTGTTAAGGGCATCTCCAATAGTTTGTTTCTTAGCTTGTCTCTGATACCCTTCATGTCATCTTGAGACAATATTAGAGACAACTATTCCAATAGCTTGTCTCTAACACCTTCACAAGCATTTAAGTTTTGCATGAATCAAATAACCATACTGATCAACACTAACTTCAATCTTTATGACCTACATGTGTTGTTTGGTTACATCTACATATATAAACAAGCAGCAATTCTAACACCAAACCTCACAAGCGTTGAAGCTTTGCACGATTCTAACCCTAGAACTGAACAACAAATCGACATATCATGTCATACATCATCCAAGGGACAACAAACCATGCAAAGTACAGATCGATGGCTCATCACATAGCAGATCGATGTATGCAATAAACCGAAACAAGTACTGTAAAGTACAACCAAATAAAATCTCCAATAGTTTAGCCATAAAAAAAAGTAGAACTAAATAAAATGCCCAACAATGTGGCCATAACTAGCACTTTCTTGAAACAATGCACATATAAAGCTGCAACAAAAGAGCGGTCACTAGCAATTCTTCATGTGCTTGCAAATAAACCTGTGTGAACACCAAAAATAGTATGGTTAGCAGCAACCATGGAAAAATCCAAATAGAACTTTAAAGAAAAAAAGGAAGCATGCATATATAACTGATGTTGTGAAAAATGGAAGCATGCATATATAACATATCATATATTAGTGCATAAAAGATTACTAAAACTATGACTAATTATTTACCTAGTTGCCTAATCTCTGCCAAATGTGCTCGACTAAGTCCCTCTCACATGTGTGAGCAGGATTTCACAACCAGCAAACTTATAGGTAAATACCTAGTTTTATAACGTATTTGAACCATAGAGCCAATGCCAATACTCATAGGTTATGTGCATATAATTCAAATAGAACATATTTGAACCATAGAGCCAATGCAACATCACTCTGTAAGTTCATTAATATGAGCAAACAAAACAGGTAAAACTTCAGATGTGGCAAATTACCAGTCGACAATAAGTAATAGCATGTAAACTACACACTACTACGAAATGCTATCTTGGGCCTTTGATCTGAGACGGTTCATCGAAATAAATGCATATTAAACACTAATCTCGAGCGGTTTTGTTTACCCACCGTCGTGTTATTCTCCACGCTAAAACCGCTCTCGAAGAGGTCATATCACGACGGTTCATGTTTAAAACCGTCAGGAAGTATCACTGTATCGTGATACTTCACGGTTACGATAAAAACGCGTCTGTACCTAATATCACAGATGGTGCAGTGTACATATATAGCTCCCCAACAGAGTCTTCTTGATCTCCATCTCTGGTGCTACGGTAACCGCGGGAGATCTCCAAGCCCGGTGAGTCCATCGCCACTCCGTGCCCGGTTTGAGTATCGCCTCACCTCACTGAGCCCGCTCGTGTGGTCCATTTTAGCTATTGTCGCCGAGGAGCTTGCCGCCGTCGCCTCTGTTCACCGATTGACGACCAGCCGCCTTGGACCTTCCCCGGCCGACTTCATTGACATCTTTCTCATGATCGAGGTGAGCTACTGGAGCATAAGCATCCTTTAATGTGAGTAGTTTCAGGCGTTTACGCCGAAATCGCTAGTGAAGCCCATGGCGTCGCCATGGGACATCACCGTCGGTTCGCCTCAGGCGTCCTTAGGGCCCCAAGCCACGACTATTAGCAATGCGATGCCACCCTAAGCCCAATTTGAGCTTCAAATCCTACTGTTTTTAATCATTTACTTCATAAACTAATGAGTCTATGACATGTGGGACCGCCATAGATTTTATAAATAAAATCATGAAATAAAAAATGAGTCACTGACAAGTAGGGCCCACATGTAAGTTAATAAAATCTGAAAAAATGAAAAAAAATAAAAAAGCCACCTTTAGTTCAGAGAAAAATACACTTTCTTTGTTGGAAAGCGTAATTAAGCCTTAGAAAATACGCTTTAAAAGTCACCCTTTTATTTATTTCCAGGGTTTTCAATACGAACCGTGTGATGGACCGAAGCTGGATGTATGATGAGAACCGTGTGAGTGAAGAGTACATTAATGGTGTGTGTGCGTTTTACAAGAGCTGCCGAGGAGGATATGTTGAATAAGGGGGCGGAATATATGTATTGTCCATGCATTGACTGCGAGAATCTGAAGATGTTTAAGAACCGAGCGCAGATCGAAGCACACTTGATTCGAAAGGTTTCAAAAAGGGTTATACACGTTGGACCAGTCACGGTGAAGAGCATATTATACAGGAAGTCAACGATATCAATATGCCGCCGGATGATGTCGATTGTGGTTCCGATTCATATAGGCTGCACGATGACAATCTAGATCAGATGCTTCACGATGCAGAAGAGAACTGTGATGAGAGGGAGTATGTTCAATTCCGGGGCTTGATGGAGGACTTGGAGAAACCTTTGTTCTCGGGCTGCAAGCCAGAATACACAAGGTTATCATCCGTGCTTGAACTGCTGAAATTGAAGGCAAGCAACGGTTGGTCCGACAAGAGTTTTATGGGGTTGTTAGGTCTCTTAGCAGACATGCTTCCAGAGGGAAACGAGTTGCCCAAAACCACCTACAAATCCAAGAAGGTTCTTTGTCCATTGGGAATGGAAGTAGAAAGAATACATGCATGTCCGAACGACTGTATCCTCTACCATAACGAGTATACAAACATGCATGTATGTCCGGTGTGCAACGCATCCCGATACAAGCGTAAGAATCAATCAGATGACGACGAGGGAATCGAGGTGAAGAAAGGACCTCCTGCTAAAGTGGTGTGGTATCTTCCTGTAATTCCCCGTTTGAAGCGGTTTTTTGCGAACCCAAAGAATGCAAAACTACTGCATTGGCACTCAAAGGAGCGCAAGAATGACGGAAAACTAAGACACCCTACTGATTCCGCCCAATGGAGAAACATCAACAGGAGGATTGCAAACTTCGGTGTAGAACCAAGGAATATAAGGTTTGGATTGAGTACAGATGGAATGAATCCTTTCAGTAACATGAGCAGCCGACATAGCACTTGGCCCGTGACACTCTGTATCTACAACCTTCCTCCTTGGTTGTGTATGAAGCGGAAGTATATTTTGCTGTCGATACTTATCCAAGGGCCGAAGCAACCTGGAAATGATATTGATGTGTACCTAGCACCATTGATGGAAGATCTAAAAATAATGTGGATTGAAGGGGTACAGGTATGGGATGCGTACAAATGAGAGAACTTCAATTTACATTCCTTGTTGCTCTGCACCATAAATGATTATCCCGCCCTTGCTAATCTGTTGGGCCAGAGTACAACAGGGGCCAAATCTTGTACTCACTACTTAGATGATACCGAGAGTGTGTGGCTGAATCACTCGCGCAAAACTGTGTACATGCGTCATCGTAGGTTCCTTCGGAGGGCTCACCCATACCGCAGGATGAAGAAACAATTCAACGGAGAGAAGGAGGACAGTTCAACTCCAAGGCATTTAAGCGGAAAAGAGGTCTATGATATGGTTAATGATTTAGATGTTGTGCTCGGAAAGGGATGTAAATCGAGGACACGTAAGAAGAACATGTGGAAGAAGAGATCAATATTTTCGGACTTACCTTATTGGGAGCACCTAGAAGTTCGCCACTACATCGACGTCATGCTCGTAGAGAAGAATGTCTGTGACAGCTTGATTGGTCTCTTACTGAACATTCATGACAAAACAAAGGATGGTGTCAATGCACGGCTTGACTTGGTTGATATGGACATCAGACCCGAGTTAGCACCAACAAAGACCGATAAAGGACGAATGTACCTTCCCCCTGCTTGTTACACTCTGTCCAAGGCCGAGAGAACTTACTGTGCCGATGCTTGCATGGTGTGAAAGATCCGTCCGGTTACTCCGTCAACATGAAGAAACTTGTTTCGATGGAAGATTTAAAGTTAATTGGCATGAAGTCTCATGATTGTCATGTGCTGATGACACAAATGCTCCCTGTTACAATTAGAAGTATTTTGCCGATCAAGGTCCGGGAGACAATCATGATGCTGTGTTATTTCTTTAACACAATTGCTCAGAAGGTCATCGATCCCGAAGGACTAGATGCTCTGCAGGACGAGGTGGTGACGACTCTATATAATCTTGAGATGTATTTCCCTCCATCGTTTTTCGATATCATGGTCCATCTCATTGTTCACATTGTAAGGGAGATAAAGATGTGCTGGCCCGTGTTCCTACGTAGCATGTACCTATTCGAGAGGTTCATGGGAATTCTCAAGTCCTATGTACGGAATCGATCTCAGCTGGAGGACAGCATCGTCGAAGGTTATGCAACCGAAAAGGTCATTGAGTTCTGCGTCGATTACATGGCTTAGGTCGAACCGATAGGTGTGCCTCGATCTCGCCATGAGGGGAGGCTCGACGGTATCGGGACCATCGGAAGGAAAGCAATCACTCCATATATAGATGCATATGCTTAAGCCCATTTCACGGTCTTGCAACACATGACTGAAGTGTCCCCGTATATCGACCAGTACAAGGACGTGCTTCGGCAACAGAATCTGGGGCGTCCGGATATTTGGATCATGAGACAACACAACAGACGGTTCAACCAATGGTTGAAGGAGCGACTCGCTAGGAGCTCGTCAAGTGATATGCTGACATGGTTGTCAAAAGGGCCAACATTTATAGTTGCGACATGGCGATGATACGACATAAATGGGTACACATTCTATACGCAGCTCGGGATATAAAGAGCACTAACGAGCAATGGTGTCCACATAGATGCATTCAAGACCGATGGGTGAGGAGCTCCTACTATGGGCAAATAGAGGAGATATGGGAGCTCGACTCGTGCTTTTCAAGATCCCCTATTTGGTGCCATTGGGTCCATCTCCACGGTGAAGGTCGACAAAGCAGGCGTCACCACGGTGGACCTCGAACGTGTCGGATACAAAGACGAACCATTCATACTGGCTAACCAAGTTGTTCAAGTCTTCTATGTAACCAACCCGGCAAATAAGAAGCGCCATTTAGTTCTTCATGGAAAAAGGAGGATTATCGGAGTTGAGAATGTAGTGGACGAGGAAGAATACAATCAATTTGACGAGTTGCCTCCTTTCGGAAATGGCATAAGGGCCGACGAAGAAGAACGTGACGAAACTAGCTACATACGCGTCGATCATCATGAAGAGCTAATTTTTAAAGAGTAATTGAACAATGTGTGTATATGTACGTTCTCATGAATGGTTAATTTTAGTTAATTGATTTGTACTGTGAAATGGATGTGATTGTTTCTGAAATGAATGTGAATAGGATGTATGTACATGTACTTGTTGTGTTTTATGCTCATTTCAGAGGGCATGGCTAGCATTTCCTGAGGCTAGCCAATAAACAGAACTAGATTAACCAATATAAAATAATATCACAGATGGTTTGTAGATCAAAACGTCTGTGATTCTATATTAAAGATGGTTCCTTGGTAAAAATCGTCTGTGATACAACATATCACAGACGGTTGTTGGTCAGAACCGTCTGTGATACATCACATATCACAGACGGTTCTACTTTAGAACCGTCTGTGATGTCCATCCCTATTTATATTCGGACTCTAGGGTTTGCCCGCGCACACTGAAACGATTAAGTTTCTCAACTCCTCGCCCCCTCCTCCCCCGAGCCCGGCGTGACTCCTCCCCCAAGCCCGTCGACGCCGCCTCCTCCTCGAGCCCGGCACGACTTCTCCCTCGAGCCCGTCGACGCCGTCCTCGACGCCGCCTCCTCCTCCAGCCCGGCGAGCCTCCTCCCGCGAGCCCACCGCGCCTTCTTCCTCGAGCCCGCCGCGCCTCCTCCCCCGAGCCCGCCGCCTCCTCCTCCCCCGAGCCAGTAGCGCCTCCCCTTCGACACCGCCTGCTTTGCTTGATCTTGCTCCTGCTCGTCCTTCTCCTCGACGCCCAAAGGTAACCGATGCCAAGTTGCCGACCCTGACGCCCCTTTCCCTCACTCTTTCTGTCAATAATCTGTCATGCTGTTTTAGGAATTTGTATTTGTTCTAGTCAGTTATTCATATGGTATTTGTTTTGATCGATACTGCTACTGGAATATATTGCAATGTGGTGTGGTGGGCTTGAGATGAATGCTTTGCGATGTCATAATAGTCTTGTACTTAAATTGTTTTGATAATCGGGTTTGAACTTGAGCTCTAATTAGAATGCTTACTCTACATCTGATAGCAATATCAAAATGTTAAATCTTAGCTTTATGCTGATTTCATTTGTTCACATGATGTTTGTGTTGAGCATATTATTCCTTTTAAATGACTTGGAGGATTTACATGTCTATGTCAATTATCCCAATTATTATTAATTGGTGTGTATACCCATACACATAGAGATCGAATCTTATGATAATATTTTTATGCGTGTCAGAACTTCTATTTCTTGTGAAGATGTCTTCCACTCATTCTTTGTCATCGCCGCCTCATGTGTCTGATGATGCACCATCCTCTGGAATATCCAACCGCGGTAGAAGAAGAGGAATATCGAAAAGGCCCGCGGGCCGATATACCATCACGAAGGTCGATCAGTCTGGGACCCCTATCAATCCTCGCCGAGCAGCGGCCACATTCCGGAGAACGGTCAGAATAGTTGCACAGCAACGGGTCAACGTCACCTACAATTCGTGGAAGGAGTTGCCGAAAGAACTGAAAGCTGCGCTGCTGACGGATATTCTCAAATCGTTCGAGATCCTAGAACAACACCTGAACTCCGTGCGACGACACGTGTTGCTAAAGGCGTGCAAAGCGTGGAAGAACTTCAAGAGCACGCTTGTCAAGAACTATGTGGAGAAGGATCCACAAGTATCCATTCTTGGAAGAGTCCTGGGCAGAGTTTGTGGTGAAGAAGACGACAGACGAATTTAGGAGTGAAAGTGCGGCACACACGGCCCTCCAGGCAAAAAACAAGCACCCCCACAGACTCGACACCACTGGGTATACGGGTAAAATCCCGATATGGAGGGATCAGGACCAGCAGGCAAGCCGTTCGAATGTCTCTCCGCCATTTCCCGAGATCACTAATGTGTGCGCCCGACAGTGGTTATTTGGGAGGTTACGTACCCTGCCTACGGGGGAAGTCTCTATTCCAAACCCCGCAGACTAGGAACTGTCCCAGCGCCTGGTAAGATATCGAACTACCTAGTTTATAATTACTCCATAACTTCATAGGAAGTGAAATGACATGTCGGGCTATTGCAGGTAACGCTGAGTGCACAATCTTTCCAAGGCTCATTTCAGGTAGACAGGGAGAGAGATATACTCTCTGAGGCACTAGGAAACAGTGAGCATCCGGGTCGCACGAGAGGCGCTGGTGTTTATGTTAGATGGGCAGAATGGTTCCAAGCGGACTCCGGATCGTACCGGAGTAGGATGAGATCCAAAGCCTACCGCGATGCAAAGCTACGAGAGGAGATTCGTGCATCCCTCAAAGATAAGATCACTAAATCCATCAGAGATGAGCTCGATGATCGCGTCAGAGCTGTGTCGCAACAGTTTGAGGAAAGGATTAGGGAATTGCAAATCTTAAATCAGTTGCAAGCCCCTGCCCCTACTGTGCTAGCCAGCCCCCCAAACTTCCGAGTAGCTGCGCGTCTAACCCGACCCCAATAGGCGAAGGCAGATTTCCTGTCGATGACATCCAGGTAATAATTATTATCTCTGGAATGCTCAATCCATTGATAGGCCTGTTGGAGTAGCTAATTTTGTATCATTATGTAGGCGGCTATGAAGTGCAAGCTCCAAGTGAGATATGTCTCTGTTGCCCTAGATGCTGCTTGGGGCCAGGTGTATCCATCCGGTGTTGGGGCTTTGGTGCACGGTGTAAATCTAACGCCGGGTTTTGCAAAAGTGAATGTGGATGATGTTTGTGCCAATTTCGAGGCTGTCCTGCTGAATATTCCCCCAAACGACGAGGTCATGACTCTAGAGCAAGCCGTTGAAACATTCATCCAGTGGCCCAAGGGGGACATCTGCCTGGAGCTACCTTCTCCGGTGTCAACTTCACAGGAATGTCCTGCAACGGTATCAAGTCTACGGGAGCTGACTGCACCAAAGCTACCTGCACCGACGTGGCAAGGGCCCGGTGCATCAGATGCATCTACACCTCGTGCTCAGTCGACTCTTGTGAAGTCGACCTATACAAAGCGAGGCAAAGAAGGGCAAATCAAGACAGTCGCCCCTCGCTCGATATCCCTTCTTGCCGTTGGCCCGAAAATTCGTGCTAGGTGAGCCGTTGGTGGAGAGGTTAGACAACCCTACCCTAGGACTGGCTTGCATGACATTGCATACATGGTACATGGAACAGGCCAACAAGCCGGCTGAACAACGACGCTCGGGTGTCACCGTCAAGTTCAAGGAGGATCATTTTAACTACGTGCATCAAGACTGTGCCTTCACGGTGACCTTCGAGGACTTGTTCTGTCTCTTCAACCTCAGTGAGCTCGACGTCTCACTCATACGATGCTGGACACTGTAAGTGTGTACAATCACGGTCAATGTTCGTGTAATACTAATAAATGTTATATATAACTCCTTACTTTTGTATATAGATACATGATGTCTGAAGCCGAAAGAAGGAATTCACTGGTAGGTTTCCTCGACCCACACGTGGTCTCCGAGCAAACCATCGAGGCAAATGCAATATTCATCGAGAATTACGTTATAGATTTTTTCATAGCTCGCCGCAACAAGGAATACATACTTTTGCCCTACAACCAGGAGTAAGTGTTGCACTACTGGCTATACTTGTTGATTTGTACTTTATAAGCAACACGAACTTAGGTCTAATGACCATGCTGACATACCTATGTAGCTTCCACTAGATTCTAATTGTAATTATACCAAAACGGAAATGGGTAATATACCTAGATTCCCTAAAGAGGACCACTCACAACTTCACAGTTATCCGGAATTTAATCAACAGGTAAACACATTTCCTCCATAGAAACTCTATTGTAGTCTTTCCTTCCTTTGCAATGGCTAAGGCTAACTTCTTGGAGTCATGTAGGGTGTTCGACGTGTTATGTGCTAGAGGATGGAATTGCAGGGGAAGGTGGCTGCAACACGATCTAACTTTCCCGGTACTCGCTAGCTAGCACGCATTAATCCTATATAACACTTCGTAGTAATGCCTCTCGAACTAACCAATTCTGTTTTTGCAGTGCCACCGGCGTAGCGGTTTACGCGTTTGTGGATACTATGTTTGCCACAACATGGAACTACTCATCGGTTCCGCGATCACCAATGATCCTCAGGTTTGTCAATCTTGCAACAATTATTTCATATATACTTACCAATTTATATAAGCACGAATTTAATCTTCCTATCGATAGGTTGCGACCCTCACTAAAACTGCGTTGGAACAGAGCGAGCTCATGAAAGTTCGATCACACCTTGCGTCATTCCTGAATAGTCAGGTCATAAATCCAGATAGGAGTTTCCACAGTGTAGATTGAACTTGATTGGGATAGATTGAATTTAATGGTACATGTGTATAAATTAATGTACATTAATGGTTAATTTTAGTTAATTGATTTGTGAATTGGATGTGCTTGTTTCTGAAATGAATGCAATTTTGATGTGCTTCTGAAATGAATGCGAATTGGATGTGTTTGTTTCAGAGGGCATGGCTAGCATTTCCTGAGGCTAGCCAATAAACAGAAATAGATTTAGCAATGTAAAAGAATATCACAGACGGTTTGTAGATGAAACCGTCTGTGATAGTCGACAATCACAGATGGTTTTTAGATGACATCGTCTGTGATAGTGGACTATCACAGACGGTTATCACAGACGGTTTTATCTACAAACCGTCTGTGATAGTCAACTATCACAGACGGTTTTGAGTTAATAACCGTCTATGATATTATGTATTACAGATGGTTCGAAAACCGTCTGTGATGACCCATGTCATTACTGACCCATAAACTCAGACGGCTCACGAAACCATCTGTGATGACGTTTTTTAACCGTCTGTGAAGGCCTTTTCTATAGTAGTGACATCCTATGCTCATGGTCATAACAAATGGCACAAGATTGGGGTCAAGATGAACTACATGCACATCTCACAAATTTGAGAAGCATTATGGGAAACAAGTTTATTGCCAAATGCCTATCATAGTGAGGTTTCAGTTTTCGTGTTGATTACAATTGGGATTGTAAATTCAATTAAAAAAACTCTCAGAAATTCAGAAAAGCTCAAGTTATAGTCAAGGCTTTGTCCTGTGAAATGGGCATATTAGATTGCATGGTGAAAGGCAAAATCTCACTTTTGTTTAATTACAGTTAGCATCAAATTCAATGAAAATACATAGGGCTATGACATAAAGATCTGAAGTATGCATCGTGCTGACATGGACAAATCATGTACATATTCTTTCTCATCTAAAAATAATAAAGAAATACTGAGATGCTATTTGACCATCACAAAATTGACAACATGACTATCACAGTATGCAAGAGAACAAAGTAAAACCACAATGCAACGGTGAATCATAGGGGTGTTTCAGCTTAGGGCATTCAGGAAACAACAAACATGGACAACACAGAGCATCTGCTCTAATCTTTGTCTAGAGTACTGGCAACAACACATCATATCTATTAGGTTCTTTAGAAAGACAAATAACAGCACACGCATACTACAACAAAGAAAAGTATGAGAATCTCATACTCAAAAGTCAAAAATATCATGAAACAAAGAACACAAAAGGGGTTCTGCTTCCCCCCCCCCCTCATAAACTAAACAAGAGCAACACAAAAGCCTTGACTGTAATTTCAGAAAGTTCAAATAACATGCAAATATATGATGCCAAGTTAGTTTTGTGAATCAAACATCTCATCAGTAAAACGATAGCACGATATTAGTATTGAACAACAAATCAACCATTCACAATGCTAACGAGCTGAGATATAATTCCTAGCAATCAGGGCAATCGTAGTTTTGAAACCAGTAGAATTCATATGCAATTTTGCTGGCCATTGACTAACGTGCAAACAGATAGGATATAGCTTGTGCTTTTAACAAAGAAAAATGTATTTGTCGTTATTTGTTGCCCAACTATCGAACCATCTATGTAAGAATTCCACCAAACTTGAACATATTTCACCAGAATATGGGCTACCACCAGTTCCAGGATTTCTAGGCTCCTAGCTCTAATTGGTAGGACATGATAATTTGAGCTGAGTTCCACCAAATTTAGCCTCCTAGTGGTAATTGCAAGTGAATTGGGTCTCAACATGCATATGACTGGACTGTTATAAGTGATATGAATTCTCGAGGGTTTTCAACAAACAAAGCTCTGTAGGAGGAACAAGACCACAGACTAACTAAAAGAGCCACCCATTGCAGTTAATTTCATATCCATTACAAACTAAAAGCAAGACTGAAAAATATATATAGTATATAACCAATTCCAAAAAAGATAAATTTCCACAGGCATACCATGTGTAGCTTCATCTTTTGTTTGGCTTCACATCATAGTTGATATCAGAACTACAAATCTTCTTTCCTATACAAGAAGAAATGTAGCTTATGGTTTCTTAATAGGATGAACAAAACTTCATTTAATGAAATTGGAGGCAGATAAACCCTTTACGGTGAAAGAATGAAAATGGATGGATTCTCTTAAAAAAAGGATGGATCAATGTGCATAATTATTTTTCCAAGAAACATGGTGTGGTTCTATTAAAAAGAAATAATGAAAGGAAATGTTCATAGGCTCATAGTTGTGGCAAATCTGCAATCAATTAGACATGACACTCGTGTACAGGCTGCATCTTTCTTCCTAGACAAGAAAGAGAATCACATTTTCTACAAAAACATTCCCTTAGCAATTGGCTTTCATAATCAGTCTAATGATAGCATATTATTAAGCAAAAAAATATACAGTCATACCTCAATCAGATGGGCCAAACAACTTCTCCCTCATAGACATCAATGCCTTCATATGCTCAACTTTCATGTCATCGGGCATACCTCTTGTGTCATACATAAGGAGCCCCTTGTATAAATCCAGCATTTTAGCCTCCTTCTTCTCCTTTGCCGTTTGAAGCTTTTCGGCGGATATACGTTGTTGCACCTCAACCATATCGCTGCGACCCTTGCTAGTTTCGGACTGAGCAATCAAGAACTTGTCAAGCTTTTCTTCCATATCATCGATAACCTCTGTTGCAGCCATTGCCTTCCCTTTGCCTTTGCATTTACTTTTGCGTTCAGCCTTAGCAACCTTGGTCCCTTGTGGACGTGGAATATCTTTGGTATCTTCAGTAATGTCAAGTCCTCGCATGCCTCCCCAGACTCTGAAAGCTTTCTTTTATTCCAATTGTCAAGCTTCTCAATGTATGCATGCCACTTTGGCTGGTCTCGGACAGCCTTCCAGTAGTACATGAACATGAGTTGCCCTTCCTTGTAGCCTTCCTCATATATTTTCAATGCCTTGTCCATTAATTGATCATCTAACTGTTCACTGGCATATGTATGGCTAGCCTTAAGCCAAGAGGCATAGAACCAACCGACCTTTTTGTTCACTCAGTGCCAACAGTCCTTGGTTTGCTTCGCTTCTCTTCTTGTGAGGACCCCGGCTTATTCGGCTTGTAATGCTTACTCTTCCATTGACCCTAGCATCACAAACAAAATAACCCATGTCTTTGAGATATGTATACTTCCCAGAAATACAGTATACACACCCCTTTACAAAATCATGCATCAATTCCATTCATCACATAGAACCGACGCAACACTTTACAAAACAAAAGACATACATAATAGAGTTATTATAAAAGGGGCCGACCGGCCAAATAACAACTAAAAGAGTTAAATAAACAGTGGAAGCAAAAGCCATAAGATGGCGATAAACAAAAGCCAATTAGTGTGCCTTTAACCCACAAGGCAACCAACCGGGCCGCCAACCTAGTCGTCAAATCCACCGCACATCTCACAAAAGTGGATCCCATGGGGATCAACCTCCTCTGCAATAAATTAATTAAGCAAAGCAGATGAGTACAAAAAATGCACTCGCAAGACTTACGTGTAGTGTAACAAGCCTATACATATGCTACATGCAAGCTTTAACAATAGAGAAGGTTGTATGTTGTTTTCAACATAAAGCAATTTTCATTTGCAATAATGTAATAGATTTAAAGCAGTTTTGCAATCTGTTTTTAATTTGCAAATAACAGTGAGACAACAACATAATAACAATAGATAGATGACAACAACAATCCTGGAAGTGACTAACCCAATAGTCACAACAACAATAGCATGAATTACCCATTCATACCACCCACATCAAGTTTTAATTAAAAGGTTATAGTCTAACTCTTGAAAGACCTCCCCAAGCGTGTCCATAACCTAGGACAAGGCTATTCGAATAGTTTATACCCTGCAGGGGTGTACCAATGTACCCATGTGAGGACCCCCGGGTTATCTCCGTAAGACCGAGACTAAGAATGGTCTTATGGACATAACTCTGAGCCTTAAGTAAATGGATTCCAACTTAACTCCATCTAAGCGAGAGGCTTAACTGAAAACTAGAGCCCCGACGATCATGCGCTGCTCCCCTGCGAGAACTACATGATTGTTGGTTCTCTTAACAAGCCAAGCACTACACTTAGTGAGTTAAATGGGAAGCCACGAACAACGAGTATAAAATCATATGGGCTCCTAAGATCAGCGACCAATATGTTCATACTCTCATACAACGTTGATCACATCCATACAACAATCATACATTAATAGTTTAAAAGACATACAACATAATAGTTAAAGTCTACAACTATTACAAACGGCCGACCGGCCAAATTCAAATAAGAGTATTAAGTAGCAGCGAAAGTAAGTAAATAAACCAAAAGACCAACAGTGGTATGCCCATATCCCATCGGCAACCGACTGGGAGTTAAAAGATAGCACTACTCGTCAGCGTCGCCTAAATCGGCGCTAATGAGCTCAACGGGCTCATAACCTTCCTCACCTGAAATTGCAGCAACCGGGTTGAGTACAAAGGTACTCGCAAGTCTTACACAAATAAAAATTAGTTATGCTAGAGGTTGTTCCAAAGGAGGGATCATATTGGCTTAGTTTTGCAAAAGAGACGCAACAATTTACAACCTACACATACTATTTGTTCAAGTGCCATTTCGAAATCAGATTTGAAGTAGAAGTAAAGCATGTGAATAAGTAGTAAATTGAATAACGAATGAATCATACAAATAACAAAGTGGCTGTCCACTTTGATACAACAACAAGCATGAACACCCCATCCATGACAATTACCAAGTTATAACCACAATTTTAATTCCAAGTCTAACAATAAGCAGCCACAAACTCAAGCGGTCGTCCATAACCGCGGACATAGCTATTCGAATAGATTTATACCCTGCAGAGGTGTACTACTTTACCCACACGACTTGATTAGCCTGTAAGCCTCTAGATGCCTCCGAAAATAGCATACTTTCTATGGTATGCCGGCCGGGTAAACCAAGACTTAGTATTTTTCAGCAAGTTAATATCATTAAGTTGACTCGCCCATGCGCGACGTAATCCCGCTTAAGTGTAGGCTAACCACCTACTAGCTAAATGGGCACGCAAGTTGTGCCAGGCATACCGACCCAATAAATAAGTTTAAATAGTGCTCACCCGCACATTATAGAATTGCAATCGGCACCCTACGAAGCATATATGCGATGGAACACATATACGTCCTCACACCACCAGTCATCAACTTAACAACACCAACTCCTTACTTAACCAAGCAGTGCCCATACACCGCGTGTGATAGCACGAGTTTTGCTTGAACCGCAGGTACCCAAAGTTCGGTCCTTAACTGTCCAGACAAGTCAACCACTTACCCGAATCTCGTGCACGAAGGCACCATCACTAACCATCACTTGTCCAGACCAAAAGCTTATTTAAAATGACAAAATTTAACTCATAAAATAGATACAAAGATCTAAAACAAAAGCATATAAAGATAGTTGTGTTTATCCCATAATTGTCGGGTTATTCCCGACAATCAACTACCGGTTCTAGACTTGCATGGCTAAGAAACTCGAACAATATAATTCACACAATCCTATCTTAAGCATGTGGTACTGGAGTTATTCATGATTCAAGATAAACCTCAAAGAGTGGGATATAGCTATTCTACACATCACAAAAATAGCGACATTAACAAAATAGCATGCAAGCAATTACCATTGCACTAACTTAACAAAACTGGGATCAATTATGAAGCAACAAAGAAAGTTCAAATGATGCTTGCCTTTCAAGGAGTTCACTTGATCACTCTCGGTTACATACTCACTTACTTCCGGCAACTCGGAATCTATAGAAAGATGATATCGAATAAACATCGAGAAAAGCCAAAAAATCAAAGTGCTCAAAAATGCATGAATTTTATACAGTAGCTAGATGATGATTTTATATGAATTTAGGTGAAAGAATTATTCTATTTGGATTTAGTATGTGAGAGTTATAGCTGTTTGAATATCAGTTTTCAGAAAAATTCCAATTTAATTGTAATCTGTTACTATTCACCGAATTTAACTATTTGGTCAAAATTTGTAGAGCAGTGGGGAGGCAAAGGATTATATGGATGGATAGATAATATTAACATAAGACCAAAATAACTCGGTTCATCTCATTTGGAGTTTTTATGAATTAGTTATGAATTTTTTTAAGTTAAAAGCATTTTCTAGTTCAAAAATAAACAACTTTGGATCACTTTCTAAAAACTATATTCTCTGTGGCAGAGACATATTTCAAAGCTATTTCAAATTAAAATACATTTAAAAATAAAATTATCAAACTTGGTTTCACTTGATTTGGAGTTGGTTTGCACTAGTTATGAATTTTTGAAGTTAAACGAATATACAGTGCACAAAAATTGTATTCCGGATTTTCCCAAATCATTTAATACTTTTTGCGTACATGCTAACCTAGCCTCTGTCATGACAAATGAGACCTATGAATTTCCTTTTATTTTCTATTTAATTCCTAAAGTAAAACATCTACCGGCAAATACAATATTCTCAATATCATTGACTTAACCAATTCTTCGGTGTTGAATCCCATCACATGCATAACACTCTCTGATCATATTCTCATATCTTGATCTAAATCCCATACTAACCTTCACTAAGGCATAATCAAGGTAGTCAATCCAACAAATAATTCCCGGACTCATAAACTTCCATCTACACAATCCTTTTAGTAGTTATATGAAATCCACCAAGTGATAAGCATATGACCATGACTAAATCCATCAATCATTCTCCGATATACTATTTAAGCTAATACTAACTATCTAGCTCTACTAGTCTTGCCTCGGCAAATCACATTCGTAAACACCAATATTTCCACCGATCAAGGTTTATTTGACTTACCGACACCTAATGAGCTTTACAATTATAATAACACATCCAACATTTAATAGCTCACTAATAAATCAACTTACATCCATTTCACCGGACTAGTCGTGTACGACAACTACTAATCCAATCACATATGCGCCTCTACGATCGACTAATGATCATTTATCCACTAATCTAATAGATGGTACAATTCTACTGACTCGACACATAGGACTCACCTACTAACTACATGGCAATCCAATTATTTATCCGCAATCAAATAATCCATTCCGACCTTCTCCCAATTATAGCATGTATAACTCACATATACTTAAGACATCCGACCAATTTGCTCATGATTAAATAAATCATCCGATTCAATATCCATATCTCATTAAATATCATCACATAAGCTATTCATCAAGTAATAAATCATAAAAATCCTTATGCGTCCTATCTCCTAAAATTACTAATCCAACATGAGGAAAAATCTCCAATTAATGTATTATCCACAGATCACCACTAACAGCTATGCCACTTCAAAATAACATCATCCGATCAAATAATCCAATCATAAATTTAATCTAGCATCTACCGAACAATAACACACACACTTCACAACAAAATCTAATTATTCGCATTCACCAATATATCGATACATAATCACTCCTACGCACAAATACGACCTAACCGGAGAATTAAACCAGTCTTAAGTTACCAAATCATTTTTATAATTAAACATGCATAAATAGATGACATTCACATGACTAAGAAGCAACATGTACGACTAATATCGTAGCGCGGTCACAAAAATAACATTAAAGATTTTACCCCGGCACTAGGCATGCATATCGTCGCCAGACGACATCTTCTCGGCTCCGCATCCACGTCCACCGTAGTCGTCCCTGTCTTGCTTCGCATCGGTGCTGCCACATCAAGCCGCCTCACCTCGCTCGGGTCGTCGCGCCACTGCATGCATGCACGGGCTCGGCCTCGCCACCGCCAGTCTCGCCTTCGGCCGCACAGCTGCTGCTGCTGGCTAGCAAGCCGCGTGCCCAAGCCATGGCTGCTGCTGCGCACTGCTGCATGCTGCCCAAACCCGGCCACTCCATCTCCGACCACCACCGAGCCGCTGCATGCGCTCCTCCTGTGGCTGCTGCTCAAGCTACCGCTGCTACCCAAGCTGCTGCATGGAGCTGATGCACCACTGCTGCTCGTGCTCCAGTCCAGTGCCTTTACTCTTCTTTCTTTTCTCTCCAAAACACTCAAAAACACTTGCATGCAAAATCTACTTGGATAAATAGAAAGCTTACGAGGAGATGAACAAGATAGTATGGCATGCATTGAGAGATTTGTGATTTTTGCTAGACATTGAGAGGAGAGAAGGTGGGAAGATGGACATGTGTTCTAGAGTTCTTGCTGACTACAAATGGGTTTGGCTGTGTTGTTGGAGAGAGAGAGATGAAGTGGGGAGGGGTTGGGTGACTCACGGCTGGCAAAAGAAAAAGAAATGGGGAGCATGGAATGGTGGTGCTCGGTTGTGGAGGCAAGACAGTGGCTTTGTATTGTTGGTTCGGCTGGAATAGAGAAAATTCCCGAATGAACAGTGTTCGGTTTTGGGGGAAAACAAACAGCAGCGGGGAGTTCGATAATTTTTAGATATAGTTTCCTAGCTCCAAAAATCACGAAAGTTTTATGGAAGGTTTCTGACATAATGTTGATGCTTAGGTAAAATTTTCAGGAATTTTTTCCAGAGTGTGCTACTCTCTAAAAATCTTTGAAGTTCCTGTTTGCTTGGAAGATGAATAGCAGTACAGTTCTTCATCTTTTCTCCGGCTCACTCCAACGACCTTGCATGCGCGAACTAAACGCTAAAATGGAATGCTCTCGAGACAACGATCGCAACGGTATAACATGCGTTGCACGATTTTTTGGTTTTTGGTTGTGATTGTGAAGAGAGAAGTTGGGGAAAAGAATGGGCATGCAAGCGTTTCATCTGCTACTCCTTTTCGTCTCTTTGTGAATTCACTCAAACTGCCATGCATGCGAAAATGAATTACAGAAATAGGTTGGTCGTACGATGATGATCGCGGTGGTACGACATGCATGGCTTGGTTTTGAGTTTTTGGATGAGATTTGAAGGAAAGAAGTGAAAGGAGTTAGCACGGAAGGAAAAAGGGAGATGACCGAAAAAGATGGAACACGCAGGCGTTTAGCCTGCGGTCGGTCGAACTGAAAAAGAGTGGTGATACTAATGCATGCATCGATGACATGATTTTTGAGAAGCATGCCAAAACAAGAAAACAAAATAATTTAATTTAAAGGCCGTCTTCCCAAACAATTTGGTTTAAAAACATGCAACCTTTTAATTAATTCAATTTGATTTTTAAAGCAACATTTTGATTAAACACTGGAAAATTTTTAAAACATAATAAAATTTTTAATATAACACCAAATTAAATATTAACATCCCGATTCTGAAAATCGGGGTGTTACAACCCACACGTCAGACCGTCTTTTTGCCAAGCTATTTAGCACACTTCCTTTGGTATGCTGGCACAGCTAAGTCCTACAAGACATTTCCAATGGATTGTGCTAATTAAAAGTCACGACAACCAGCGGAGTAGGATGCACCGACCCAGCCTAAGCAACTGCGGGTGCTCCCATCCTTATAAAAACATTTGAACCACCAGCGACTCCTAATTAACACCCCCAAAGTACTTAGTCAAAAGAGGTCCCATATCCCCCTCGTGTGGTTAGCACGCAAAATTGTTTGGTTTAGTGTAACAAGATGTTCGGTCCTTGTTGACTTAGGCACCATTCCACACACCAACAGATCACACCATCATCCATTGTGCCCAAGTCCAAACAGTTTTCATTTTCAGTTTTTGACTTTACAAATTAACAAAGCACAAGTGCTGGACATAGTGGAATAATAATTTTTGTGTGATCAAAGTTATCAACTAAGTCGATAACCGCCCAATTCTACCGTTAGCTAAGCATTTCTAAGCAATATCAACACGTAATCTACTAAGTGACAAGAGCTCATCCAACGAACTCTAAATCACAGCAAGATATTCCTAGGCTTAGTAGTAGAGACTGAACATTTACCTACAGAGTATGCATCTATAGGATCAACTAATCGATAATAATTTAACAACAAAATAGAGCATGCATACATACACTTTGCAAACAATATATTAGACTTTGAAAGTAATGGGATAAAATATGATCAAACTACTTGCCTTGTTGAAGTTGCTCACTATGCTGCAGAGGATCACTCTCAAGACCAACGTGCTCGTCGGCACCTAACGAAAAAGCGAAAAAGAACTGATAAGAACGAAGAATACCGAAAAGACTCAACAGCCAACTTTCACCAAATGCTCTGAAATTTTTACAGCAGCAAGAGAATGATTTTTAAGGAATTTATCAACAAGAACCAATTGATTTGGATTCTCATGCAAAAGTTATGGCCAAAACAAAATCAGCCCATTTGGAAAATTTGAAAAATTACAATCTGCATCGTTCATCCGAATTTAATTCTTTAGCACAATTTTCCAAAGAGGTGTTGCACCTGAGATTTTTATGGTAAGCAAAGCACCTCATGATATGAACAACACAATTTGATTCACCTCATTTGGAGCTAGGATGCATTTTCTATGATTTTTCAAAGACATTCAAAAGAGCACAAAACAAAATGCACCCACAAAGATTTTGAAAATAGTGGCATGCCCAAATCCTATTCTACAAGTAAGCACACTAATGGAGGAACCCAACAAAATAGGATTCACTCAAAAAGGATCTACAGAGAAATACTTATGCAATTTTCAAGTTAGATACAATTTTTAGAGCAACAATTAAAGCCTATTTCTAAATAAATTTACCAAACCATTTTCTAGAGCCGAACCAAGCTTCCAACCATTTTTAGATTAAATCCTAGTTCAAACCAGAGCTAACAAAATTTGAATCAACTCAAACGGAGCTAAAACGAATTAGTTATGCAATTTTGAAGTTTATTACCTTTTTCAGTTCATAATTAAATCTCTCGGGAAAATTCTTAAACCGAAAAGACGTGGAAAAACATGGACCGTTGATCTTGAATCGGACGACCCAATGCATTGAACTCACGTGCACTCGCCCACGCGGAACTAAACGAATGCGGACCGTTGATCTAGAATCCAACGGCCCCGATTGAATCGACCGCGGCCGCGTTTGAACTCGCGCGCTCGAACGCCCGCGCGAATCGCAACCGCAGATCTGGAGATGGACGGCTCACAACGACACACGCTGCTCACGTGCACAGTGCGCGTTTAAGTGCGTGGGGCCCGCGTGTCAGCGATACATTAGCCAGTTTAGGACAGTCATTAACTGTTTAACCAATCATTAGACATTTAATGACGAGATCCTTGCCTTAATGATGTCGCTACAGTGTCGGCGCGTCCGACAACGCACCCGAGCGCACTCCACGGCTAATCGCCGGCGACTCAGGCCACGGCGGCGTGAACCAAGCACAGGAATGGGTCGGTAATAGCCTTGCGCACCCAATGGTACCACTCACTGCGGCTGAGCCGGCCTAGAACGGTGGCGAGCCAGCGAGGAGCGGCGATGACGTGCACGGCCACGATGACAACAGCAAATGAGCTCCACAGCAGTTCAAGTAAGCGGTGCCCGAGCATCTGAGGGCAGGGAAGGCAAGGAGGAGGCCGGAGCTGCTCCGGTGACGAAGGCCAGAACCGGCGCTGAGTAAGATGAAGTGGAGATGGCGGCCTGAGCAAAATGAGCAAGATCGGGTCATCGGGTTAGCTTCAACAGGGCTCAATGATGGTCCATGAGCAAAGAATTGAAGAGAGGATGAGCTTACCGGCGGCGAGGATGAAAAGATTGAATTTCGGCCGAATTTGAACAAACCCCAAATTAGTTGAATACTGAGAATGCAAACCAAAATTAGCTTAGGGGTTATGCTCAAGATGAAGAGGGATGCGAAGTGACGCGAGTGGATTTGCAAATGAACTACTAGAGCGCCGGCGACGACGAAGGAGCTCCACGACCGACAATGGCGATTTTGGGGTTTTTGTGTTTGAGCTCACTCGAGCAGAGACAGAGCTAAGGGAGGTTGCAAGGATGCTAAAGGGAGGCAGAGGAGGAGCCTGGGAGCTTCTTATAGCAGGAGAGTAAGGCATGGAGCGGGCGCATGCTCAAAGGTGAGCCACGGTCCACACTCTGCCCTGGGCGAGCTGAGTGACGGGAGCAGGTGAGAATGGCGACTTTGAGGGCGAGAGCACGGGCGGCATTTAATGCTTGCAGCCGTTGACGAGGACGCGGAGTGGACAAGGCGCTGCGCTGCCCACGCTCTGCTCTGTCCATGGCGACCGGCGCGTGCGCGAGCGAGCGACCGCGGTAGACGAAGCACGGATGCGGCGAGTGGGTCAAGTCGAACCAACAGGAGCGGGCATGATCGCGACGGTTGGATGGCGATCCAACGGCTCGCGCGTGATCTGGGTTGCACAGCTCAGCGCGAACGAGGACGGTGCGATGGAGATTGGACGGCCCACAACGCTCGCGCCAAACCGACCGAGTAGGTGCAGTTAGTTGGTTGGGTCGAGTCAAGACGGAGGTTGGGCTCGGACCCACGGAACAGTGCACTGGTTTAGGGTTTGAATTTGAAAGCTGAGTTTGGAAGAATTTTTAGAGGTAGCAAACTAACTCCAAAAATTCTAAAATTTTGACTGGAGCTTCCTCACTCCAGGATTAACCTTACATAAAATTTCTAGAGATTTTCATGAATTAAATTTTTCTCAAGAAATTCCTCAAGGTTTGTTCTAGGGTTTGACCAAGAGTCAAACTGATTTGACTTGCCTCCAAAAATTATCAAATAATTTCTAAAAATTATGAAATTTTTCAGAGGAGTCACACAGCCTCCCTAGAACTAAGGAAAAATATTTCCAAGAGTTGCACACAAGATTTTCAACAGGGAGGTTATGACTTTAGTCAATTGGAGATTTTGGTTTTTGATTTCCATAATTCCTTTACGTGAATTACAGGAAAGTTCAAAAACTTCAAGATGCAAGAAAATTTCTAATTTCTACTCATTTTCTTACATTTGAAACACACACCCATATTTGGGATGTTACAAAATCTCCCCCCCCCTACAAAAATCTCGTCCCGAGATTTGGCTCACTTGGAAAAGAAAGACGGGTAGTCCGCACGCAGACGATCTTCCTGTTCCCAAGTAGCTTCATCCTCGGAATGATTTGACCACTGAACTTTAAGGAATTTGATGGCACGATTCCTTGTTCTTCGTTCAGGCTCTTCAAGGATGCGAACAGGGTGCTCGCGATAGGTCAAATCTTCTGGCACATCAAGAGTTTCCAACGGAGCTTCCTCAGTTGAAATACAGAGGCACTTCTTTAATTGGGACACATGGAACACATCATGTACCCCCTCAAGTGCAGCAGGCAAATCCAACTTATAGGCAACAGCTCCTTTCTTCTCGATGATGCGGTAGGGACCCACATACCGAGGAGCTAACTTTCCCTTGACGCCGAAACGTTGATGGCCCTTCAAAGGAGAGACTTTGAGATAAATAAAGTTATTAGGCTCAAAATTCAACTCACGACGACGGCGATACGCATAGCTCTTTTGCCTGGATTGAGCTGTGCGTAGACGATCACGAATAAGCTGGACTTGGCTCTTGGCCTCATTGATCGAGTCCGGGCCAAAGAAAGGTCTTTCGCCGGTCTCAGACCAATTCAACGGGGTTCTGCACTTTCTTCCGTATAAGGCCTCGAAAGGTGACATGCCAAGACTGGTTTGAAAGCTGTTGTTGTAAGAAAACTCGGCGAATGGTAAGCATTTCTCCCAATGCTTCCCATAGGAAAGAACACAAGCACGGAGCATTTCTTCCAAAACTTGGTTGACCCTCTCGGTCTGACCATTAGTTTGGGGATGATATGCTGTGCTGAAGGAAAGGCGAGTTCCCATAGCCTCTTGCAAACTATGCCAAAATAGAGAAGTGAACAGAGAACCACGATCAGAAATGATCGTCTTAGGTATCCCATGCAAACTTACAATTCTGGAAACATAGAGCTCGGCTAAGAGACCCACGCAAAGCTGAGTCTTGACAGGAATGAAATCAGCCACTTTAGTCAATCGATCGATGACAACCCAAATGGCATCATTTCTCTTGGGAGACCTGGGTAGACCAGTGATAAAATCCATCCCGATCGAATCCCACTTCCACTCAGGCACTGACAAAGGCTGAAGAAGGCCTGCAGGACGCTGATGCTTGGCCTTACCACGACGACACACGTCGCACTCGGCAACGAACTTCGCAATCTCCCTCTTCATTCGGGTCCACTAAAATCCTTGGCGGAGATCTTGATACATCTTTGTAGCCCGGGATGAATGGACAAAGGCGAATCATGGACTTCGCAGAGGATCAAATTCCGCAACTCCATGTCCTTTGGAACCACAAGGTGTTGCCCGAACCTCACAACACCAAGCTCATCTTCAGAGAAGCACTTGGCTGTTTCTTTTTTGACATTTTGCCTGATGCGGTCCACTCCAGCGTCCGATTGCTGAGCAGACTTGATCCGATCCACCAAAGTTGGTTGCACAACCAAGGTAGCGAGGAAACCATACTCAACCAACACCAAGTTGAGACGCTGAACCGTTTTCTTAAAGATCTGACCAACCCTAGAAGATCGGATCGGTCTCTTGCTGACAAACGAGCGATGGAGTGAACCAAATCAAGCAAAATATCAAGAATAGGACGGCCAAGTGCTTCTCAGAAGATGGCAATGGTGTTGTGTGGTTTGGGCAGCGCCTAGTTGTTCCAAAAGATGTGCAATTACGGGATTTGATTATCCGTGAAGCCCATGATTCTCCACTGTCCATTCATCCTAGGGCCATAAAGTTGTATCAAGATCTTCGTCAGAGATTTTGGTGGACCCGAATGAAGTGAGAGATTGCTAAGTTCATCGCCGAATGCGACGTATGTCGTCGTGTGAAGGCCAAGCATCAACGACCAGCGGGCGTCTGTAGTATCCGATCAAACCGAGAAAACTACGCACTTCATTTACTGAGGTAGGCAGCTTCCATTCCAACACAGCTTCTACTTTGGATGGATCAACTGTGACTCCTCTAGCGGATACAATGTGTCTGAGGAAACTGATCTCTTAAAGCCAAAATTCACATTTGTTGTACATAGCATAAAGCTGGTGCTCTTTATGCTTTTCTAGGACCAAATGTAGATGTTCAGTATGTTCTTCATTGGTCTTAGAGTAGATTAAGATGTCATCTATGAACACGACTACAAACTTGTCCAAGTATTTCATGAATACTTTCTTCATGAGGTTCATGAAGTAGGCTGGCGCATTGGTCAAGCCAAACAACATAACTGTGAATTCAAACAGGCCATACCAGGTGGTAAAAACTGCTTTAGGGATGTCCTCAGCCCTAATTTTGAGCTGATGGTATCCTGACCTTAGGTCTATCTTGGAGAAAAGTGCTACTCCTGACAACTGATCGAACAGGTCATCAATGCAGTGCAAGGGGTACTTGTTCTTGATGGCCACATGATGAGGACATCCCAACCTTCAATGACCACGCTGAAGATGATCATCTCCGCGACCAAGATATTCTCAAGGACCAACAATATCAACGACAAATCACGAGAAGATGTGCTAAACAAATACTTGATCAGGTGAATGCTAACTTAGAACTTATTCCAGATCTCAATAACTTAGTAGTGCTTCTAATGTCATCTTCTTTGATTGAACTCAGGTGCATTGAGAGGAACAAGGAGGTCCAGCAAACCAACGAGTTTTGCAATCATTATCTGCATGAATTATAATGTTTCTAGCCAGCATACACCAGACCATTGGATAGCTTGTCAAGTCTATTTTCCTACACTTCAAACTGTGCATTATTTGGAGTTGTGTAATGAAAGTTATGGTCATTTTAGTAACAACTGCACATGCTGATAAATGTTGCGCGAAAATTGAAGACTTCTTGAGTGCTTTCGCACCAATCTAACATGTTTCACTGTGCATATCCTATATGGATAGAAATATAATAAAGTCTATTTTCATCTCCAACAAACAGTTGGTCATTTGGACTTCCGAGGAGAGAGTTATTGCTATTTTACTAAAGACTGCACAGAAGTTGAGCAAACGCGCGAGAATTCGAGAAGACTCCTTGAATGCTTCAACAGTTGGCCTTCCACCTTCCAAACGTGGTGACTTATGTTCATACCCAACTAGGAGGGTTATTCCTAGTATATATACCCCTCTACTCCCATCCATGGAGGTACCTTTGATATTTCAACAAACCAATATATGAAATTGCAGCAAGACTGCTGAGTGCCTTGTTCCTTTTGTTCTTGTGAGTTCTCTTGGATTCGCAAGGAGATTCCTCCGATCCCCTAATTAGTGCTCTTCGCTTCCGGCATTTTGTGGATTAGTTCGGATTGTGGTTCTGTGATTTTTGGATAGCGGGTTGAGTCCGAAGGCTTCGGATCGTCTCTCCCCAACACTTGGTCGCATCCAACCTTGGCAGGTTAAAGCTAGTTACCCTTTTCCGCTGCTCATAACTAGTTATCCCCGCTGTCCACAGCAAGATTCGCTTTGTTCTTCAACCTATGCCGTGAAGATCGGGCCACCCCTAGCATGTACGCATCATATGGTATCAGAGCTTTCGTTGACACGGTAGGTTTTGCCATCCACATATTAACCCTGTGTTCAATTGTGTGTTCTTGTTGTTTTGTTCCCTTCCTAGAGTACACAAATCACCCACACAAAAAATTTTTTTTACCAAGCCTTTGTTTAGTACTGTTAGTCTTATGCCGTTCGTGCTCATCTTGTTTCTAGTCACCATCGATATCTTGCACCGTGATTTTTTTTAGTTGTTGAGCTTGCTGTTTAGTGTCAAAAAAAAAGAAGAAAAGAAAAAGAGAAAAAATAAAAAAATAAAATAGAAGAAGAAAACGAAGGGTTGTGTTACGGTTGTCAAATTGCAAGTTTCAGATTCATGCTCTGAATTTTTCGGTGTTTTGGAATGGTGACATTCACGTATCCATTGTGTGGTTTACGACACTTGATTCCAGTACTACAACCCTCCTTGTTTAGCCCACACAACCCCACTAAAACCCGAAGCCGGATGTTTTGCTTCGTGTCCTTTCAATCGCTTGACCACATCCAAGGTACTGCCACTCTTGCTGTCCATTGAGAACGCATAAGAACATTGGTGAGTAAGAGGTGAGGTTGTGTGATTCCACAAATATTACCTATTCCACTTTCTCTTCGCTAACATGGCAGGTTCCAACTCAAGTGTACATAGGGGAAATCATGAAGGAGATGAACAACCAGTCACACGAGCCGAGATGCAACAATTACGTGATCTGGTTCAGGCCATGGGACAGATGCTCAATGAACGCCTTCTCGCCGTTGGTGGTGGGGGTCTACGTCAACCTAACCCTGCTGTTGATCATGGTGAAGCCGCTGATGAGAACTCAGTGGGAGCTGCTGCTAATGACGGCTTCCACGACCAGCAAGATCTTGGTTGGGGTGATGGACGAGGGAGCGGTGCCCATCGTGGCCGAGGCGCAGCTACACATATTCTGCAGCATGGGGGAGATGCTCACGGTCGTGGTTTTGGCCATCGTGTGCGCTTCAACGACCAATATGTGCATGATGGTCGCAGGTATGGAGAAGAATATGATGACAACGACGAAGCTTTTGCAGATCATGATGGCTACGGACAGCATCCACCCCCACATCGTGGTGCTGCCCATGGTGAAGGAGGACAGCCTCGAGGTCACCGTGAAAGGGATGATCCGGATAATATTGCTCGGATCAAGTTGAGCGTCCCTAAATTCAAGGGAATAGAAGATCCTGATGCTTATCTTGATTGGGAAGAGCAATGTGATCAGATTTTTCGTATCCATAATCTCTCCGATCAAAGGTGGGTAAATCTTGCCTCAGTTGAATTCTTAGGTTATACTCTCACTTGGTGGAATCAAATGCAACAAAATCAGCTACAATCGGGGCGTGCTCATATCAATACTTGGGCTGAAATGAAGCAAGTGATGAGAAAACGCTTTGTGCCTTCAAGCTACCAGCGTGACCTTCGCAATAGGTTGCACGCGTTAAGACAAGGGTCTAAAACGGTGGATGAGTACTATAAAGAAATGGAATTACTCTTGATCCGTGCTGGAATTCGAGAGGATGCTGAATCCAAGATGGCAAGATTTTTGCATGGTCTAAATAATGAAATTTCAAGTTTTGTTTAGATGTTTCCTTATAACAATCTGCAAGATCTTGTTGCCCAGGCTATGCGCATGGAGAGAAAGATACAACAAGAAGGATGTGGTCAGTAATTTGGGAACCATTCTTTTTCAGCTCCATGGCGTCGCCAACAGCCGAGTACATCCTCTACTGGTCGTCGTTCTCAAGGTGCCCCTGATGAGACATCTCCATCTACTCCTGCTGCCAAGCATACACCCTCGTCGGCTTCTTCACCTGCAGGACACCAAGATAATCGACGCTCTACTAGAAAAATAGGAGCATCATCTGCCACATCGGCAGCAGCATCCACATCTCGCAGCCGCGAAATTAAGTGTCATAAGTGCCAAGGGCATGTGCACATTGCCTCTAAGTGCCCTAGCAGAAGAAACATGCTTGTTAATGAACAAGGAGAATGGGAATTTGAGAGTGAGCCAGAGGAGGATGAGCTACTTGAAGAAGCATCGGATGATGATGGTATTCCAGCTGATGAAGGAGACAATAATTGTTTTATCTCTCGACGTGTGCTTAGTTTTAATGTTGTGAAAGGAGAAAATGGTCAGCAACATAATCTATTTCACACTCGAGGCACCATCAAGAGCAAGGTATGCAGCATTATTGTTGATAATGGTAGCTGCAATAACATTGCAAGTCTAGAATTGGTAGAACGATTGGGACTAAAACTACGACATCATCCTGCCCCATATAAGATGCAATGGCTCAATGATTGTGGAGCACTGCTAGTGAACAACATTGTGACCGTCCAATTCTTAATTGGAAAATACCAAGATCAGGTGGAGTGTGATGTGGTTCCAATGCAAGCATGCCAATTACTTTTGGGGCGACCTTTGTTATATGATCGTGATGTTCAGATTAGTTGCCGAGCCAATACCCTTGTTTTTATGTATAAAGGGGAGCGTATCACTTTGCTTCCTTTAACATTGGAGGAGATAATGACAAATGAACTGAAAAAGAAATAGCGAGAGAGTGAGAAACACTTGAGTGAGAACCACAAACATAGTGAGCGAGTGAAACCAAAGCCAAATAAAACTCCATAGCCGCAAAATACCAAGACACGGGGAAAAGAGGGATTAGTGATGATGGCTAGGAAAGGGGATATAAAAGAATTGAGAGAATCCAATGCCATGTTCTTTGTACTCCTGTACAAGGAAAGCCTTTTATCAACTAACGACGTACCCTCTACTTTACCGAGTGTTGTGTTGAATCTCTTACAGGGTTATGATGAAGTGTTTCCTGACGAAGTACCACCGGGGCTGCCACCAAAAAGAGGCATTGAACATCAAATTGTCCTTATTTCTGGTGCCCTACTTCCTAACCGACTAGCATACCGCACAAATCTGGAGGAGATCAAAGAAATTCAACGCCAAGTTCAAGACCTACTCGACAAAGGGGAGATTGTGTGATTACATGGCGTGCCACACACCATTGTATCAGATCGAGACACCAAGTTTTTCAGCTATTTTTGGAAGACCTTGTGGGGAAAGCTTGGGACCAAGCTATTATTCTCTACAACATGCCATCCTCAAACTGATGGACAAACTGAAGTCGTGAACCGAACATTGTCCATGTTGCTTCAAGCTGTTCTGAAGAAAAATTTCAAGATGTGGGAAGAGTGTCTACCTCATGTGGAATTTGCATACAACAGGGCGGTACATTCGACCACTAAAGTTTGTCCATTTGAACTTGCATATGGTTTCAAACCCCTTTGCTCCCACAGATCTTTTGCCTTTATCATACTGAGAGCACGCCAATTTGATGCAAACGAGCGTCTTTGAATATGTCAAGAAGATTCACCAAAAGGCGAGAGAGAATATTGCGAAGATGACCCAGCTGTATGAAAGGCATGCAAACAAGGGAAGAAAGAAGATGTTGTTTGAACCAGGTGACTTGGTATGGGTACATCTCAGAAAAGATCGTTTCCCTAACTAGCGCAAGTGCAAGCTACAAGCACGAGTAGATGGCCCTTTCAAAGTGGTTCAAAAGATCAATGACAATGCCTACAAGATTGATCTTCCCAGAAAGTATGGCGTTAGTGAGACCTTCAATGTATCCGACCTCTCTCCCTACTTTGGACCAAACGAGTCGAGGACGACTCCTTTTCAAGGAGGGGAGGATGATGAGGACATCCCAACCTTCAATGACCACGCTGAAGATGATCATCTCCGCGACCAAGATATTCTCAAGGACCAATCACGAGAAGACGTGCTAAAAAAAATACTTGATCAGGTGAACACTAACTTAGAACTTATTCCAGATCTCAATAACTTAGTAGTGCTTCCAATATCCTCTTCTTTGATTGAACTCAGGTGCATTGGAGAGGAACAAGGAGGTCTAGCAAACCAACGAGTTTTGCAATCATTATCTGCATGAATTATAATGTTTCCAGCTAGCATACACCAGATCATTGGATATCTTATCAAGTCTATTTTCCTACGCTTCAAACCGTGCATTATTTGGAGTTGTGTAATGAAAGTTATGGTCATTTTAGTAACAGCTGCACATGCTGATAAATGCTACGCGACAACTAAAGACTTCTTGAGTGCTTGCGCACCAACCTGGCACGCTTTACTATGCATATCCTATATGTATGGAAAGATAATCAAGTCTATTTTCACCTCCAACAAACAGTTTGTTATTTGGACTTTCGAGGAGAGAGTTATTGCTATTTTACTAAAGACTGCGTAGAAGTTGAGCAAACGTGCGAGAATTCGAGAAGACTCCTTGAATGCTTCAACCAGTTGGCCTTCCACCTTCCAAACGTGGTGACTTATGTTCATACCCAGCTAGGAGGGTTGTTCCTAGTATATATACCCCTCTACTCCCATCCATGGAGGTACCTTTGATATTTCAACAAACCAATATATGAAATTGCAGCAAGACTGCTAAGTGCCTTGTTCCTTTTTTTTCTTGTGAGTTCTCTTGGATTCGCAAGGAGATTCCTTTGGGATCCCCTAATTCGTGCTCTCCACTTTCGGGCATTTTGTGTGGATTAGTTCCGGATTGTGGTTCTGTGATTGTTCAGATAACGGGTCGGAGTCCAGAAGGCTTCGGATCGTCTCTCCCCAACACTTGGTCGCATTCAACCTTGGCAGGTTAAAGCTAGTTACTCTTTTCCACTACTCACAACTAGTTATCCCCGCTGTCCACAGTAATATTCGCTTTGTTCTTCAACCTATGCCATGAAGATCGAGCCACCCCTAGCGTGAACGCATCACCACTTTATTGAGTGCTCTGTAATCTACATACAATCTGGTGGTGCTATCCTTCTTATTTACAAAAAGTACTAGTGAACCGCAGGGGGATGAGCTAGGTCTAATAAATCCTTTTTCTTGCAAGTCCTCAATCTGTGTCTTAAGCTCTTCAAGCACATCAACAGCCATCCTATAAGGTCTCTTGGCAATTGGGGCTGTCTCTGGTTTTAGGTTGATTACAAATTCAACATCCCTGTCTGGTGGCATGCTAGACAATTCTTCTAGGAACACTTCTGGGTATTCTTGAACTATAGGCGTTGTCTCTAGGGACAACTCTTTATTGTGGTGGATTGCTCGATCCAAGGGAGAGGAACGATCCACACTAACCCTGATTGTGGTTCCTCGGGCTTTGGTGAGTACCATCTTTCTATTGGCACGCCTATCATTCCTTGGTATCTCGCCAACCAATCCATCCCTAGGATGATGTCCGAGTTTGGGATTGAAGCCGAGAGATTTGCTAAGAATCCAAAATTTTCTATAGCAATCTCTACTCTGGGACTTCTTGAGTTATCAAATAAGGGTCCGGGTGAACTAAGTACCACGGGTTTCTTTAACTTAAAGGTTGGCAATTTTAGCCTTTCAACAAACTTTCTTAAAATAAAAGAATGCGAAGCTCGTAATCAAAGCAGTAACTCGTGTTGGTACTGAATTAACAGAGAATATACCCATTAGTACTCCTGTAGCTTCTGTCCCTCCTCGGTTGTGACATGCTTCATATGGTCTGCGGTTCGGTGTTGAGGTAGATCTCGATGCTTTAAGTCGAGGACTCTTCTTTGGGGGTTGATGTCTGGTCTTGAGTTGGTGTGGCTCCTAATTGAACTTCACAAGAGTGGTTTGGCGTTGAGGGCACGCAGGTTGGCGAAGTGTTCTTTTCTTCGCATTGAAGCAAAGTGAAGGTTAGTTCTTTGGGTTGGCTATCGAGGTCACTGCGGGACGACGAGCAATGCGAACACATTCCCATTGGGATGCGGGGCTGGAACTGGAATTCTTGGTTGCGGGACTACCACTGGCCTGAAGGATGAGCTGCCATGGAATTCTGACCTCTGCGGGAAGCTACTTTGTGGCCTCTGAAATGTCATCTTTCTTTTGTGGCTGGCTTCCACCGTTCGCTTCTCGTTTTCCAAGATGAGGGATTTATTGACCAAGTGGTGGAAGCTCGGGAAATCTTGGATGATCAGCTGCATTCTCATGTCCTCGCGCATTCCTTCCAAGAAGCGGTTAATCTTCTCTTCTTCGTCGGCAACATCACCCCTAGGGCGTAGCGGGCTTGCTAGTTAAACTTTGTGAAATACTCATTGATTGACATGTGACTGTAACATCCCAACATTTTAATTTTGGTTAAAAATAAATTTAATTATTTTCCTTGAGTTTTCTGGATTTTCTAGAATTTTTTAAGCCTTTTCCTATTTATGTTAAAGCCAAAATAATTTAATTACAAAATTAATTACCAAAATTGAGTTGGAAATATTTTATTTAGATCCAAATTATCTCAGGGAATTTATGTAAATTTTCCCATTATTTTTGGACCCTATTAGCTATTTTATAAAACTCTAAAGGAGTTATTTTAATTTCTGAAATTGCTAAATCGATGGAAAATCCAAAAACCCTATTCGGGCCGAATTCTAGTCGGCCCATTTCCTTTTCGCGCTCGTGGCCCAGCTGCCAGCCCATCCTCCCGCTCAACCCATCCTCCCACTTCCCTCTCGCCGCCAGGTGGGGCCGCCCCCCTTTCCTGCTCTTCTTCCCCGTCTCGCCCGCGCCACACACGCCCTCCCGCACGCCACGTCTCCAATCGCACGTCACCTCGCCTCTTTCCCCCGCGTGCCACCTAGCCCCCCCCCACTCGCCTGCATCTCCCGCCAGCATTAACTGCCGGTCAATCCATGTCGCTCGGCTTTAATCCCGTGCCCATGCCTGAGCGTCACCTCCAGCGCCCATGCCGGCTCTCACTCATGGTCTCTCCGCCGCTTAGCTATAAAAGCCCACCAAGAGAGCTCCCTTGATCCTCTTCCTTGCCCTTAAACCATCCCAAGCCACCCCTACCCTCTTTCTCTTCTCTCCAACCGAAACAGTGAAGGAGCTCGAGCTCCCGTTTTTGGCCAAGGCACCGCCCACTCGCCACCGGTGATCCAGTGGAGCTCTCTCTCCCCCTCCTATGTCATATTGTGTTCCAGCTGACAAACAACATTTCCCCTCAATTAGTTCTTGTTTCCTCTCATAGACGACGACAGAATTTGGTTCTTCCTCAACTCCGGCTGATTCCGCCACCGCCGCTGCTCATTGCGATTCACCGCACCACGAGCCAATTGGTTGAACTTGGAGCACCCTGAGGACCCCCTGAAGTTAACCCAAACCGCGCCGGCCTTCTCCTTTGACTCCAGCGGTTTCTCCCCATAGACCACCTCGTCGCCGCCATGGTTCACGCCGCCAAGCCATCTCCGACTATCTCGCCCTCTTCGTGTGCTTCAGGTGAGCTCCTAGAGGCCTTTAGTTGCTCATGCGCGTGGCTTAGGGCGTCACCGGATTGCGAAATGGCATGTTGGCCGAACTGCTCCGCCGCCATTCTCCACTGCGTCGCCTCCTCCAGTCATCGAAGCTCTCGCCATCGGTACCATTAGGTCCGCCCCGGCGAGGCAGTTCCATTTTTAACACTCACTCGCGCCGTCGTGCCCCGGTTCGCCGGCGAGTGACCGGAGAACCCAACGCCGGAGCTCGCTCTGCAATCCGAAAATGAAAACGAGCACTGTAGCATTTAATTGAATCAAATACGGGTTAGCTAAGCTTATATCCTGGTTAATTAAGCTTAAAAGGGTGTTTAACTGATAAGCTAATGAGCCGCTTACACTGACATGTGGGCCCTAGGCCATTAACGGTACAGTGCTCCCACCATGGACCGAGCACTGTTCGTTTAGACCCGGTCCACACGCGTTGTTTCAGTGAGCCGAGAGGCTGACGTGTGGGTCCCACCCATAAGAACTTGGCTTTTACGCTTTTAGTTGTGACCGAAATGCGCTTTCCATATTTGGAAAGCGTAAAACTCAAGCGTTACAAGCAAGAATACGCTTTCCACGTTTAGAAAGCGTAAAACTCTTAAGAGCTGAGAAAGAGTACGTTTTCTTTATTAGAAAACGTATTTTCCAATTTATTTGGAATTTCCAAACCGAGCCAACTTAGAACCTTAATAACTTTTGCTAGGAAACTCCAAATGAGTTGATCTTTGTCTCTAAATTCATATAAAATCAAGATATACCTATCTATACTATAATTTTTCAATTTGGAGTTTTTTTTAATCTATTTGAGTATTATTTGAATTTGGCTCCTTTTCGCGTGTAGATTTTGACAACTCCGGGGAAACCGATCTTTTTGAAGAATTAGATCCTCAAGCATACGAGCAAGGAAAGTTACATCCTTTGATCATATTTGATCCCAGTATTTTAAATTATTTAAATTCTGTTTTAAATTATTATTGCATACGTATTTCTATTCATTGTATTTAAATACCTGTTTTTAAATTATTGTTATGTCTAAATCCTTTGTACTGCCAATCTTGACTTTAAAATGAATCTACCTTGACACCTTAGATGAAAATCTAGTTAATACAATAGTATGAGCTAGAACATGTTGAAAAACTTTATGCTTAGTCATGCTTAGACAAAAATGTTGAATTTGGGAAAATTTAGCCAAATGTTCAAATATGATTTAATTGAGCCTATGGTATTGTTTTACCATAGGACTTTTTGCAAATAATTGTTGAAAAGCAAAACAAAATGAAAATTGGTTTGGACTTGGACGAAATAGATGTTTGGTGGGTGCAGGTTTATGCACGGGCTCAATCCATGTATGGGTCGAAGCCAAGGGGTTATTATGAAAGTCGCCCAAGTCAGTTAAGGACCGGTCTTCGAGTCTGATCTTGCTAAGCCCATCGTACTACCATATATCCCGAGTGGGTGAGACTTGGCTAAATAATTTGTATCATTTCACCGTGGTTGTGCCATTCGATTGCGTGGGTGTCTTTTATGACCTACTTTTTATGTATTCCCACATGGCGAAGAGGGGCTTGATCTCGCGGATGGTTCAATCCAAAGGAGGTGAAACCTTAGCGAGGCGGGACTACGGTGGGATGATGTGTAAAGGCCTTGTGATAATGACTTAGTCGCACACCTTCTAGAGTGTGTCGACGGACATTATAAGTCAATTCTCTCTTGTTGGTAAAGTTGTACATTCTCTGCAGAGTGTAAAACTATTCAATAATCGTGTCCACAGTCAAGGACAAGCAAGCAAAGCCACTCAAAGTTAGATTTTGATTTTGGTTTCAAAAGACTTTGTCAACTGATTTTTCCAAATGGGAAATTGGGTGGGTAGCCATGTGATAGGAGGGTATCCGTCACCATTCTTATGTGAATGTTATCTGACTATAAAACTGAGATTTTAGAAAATGAATTTTAGCTATAGAATATCTTCCTTGGAACTTAGTACAAGTATTCAAAGAAAACATCGCTTTATGCAAAACAAACCCTATAAGCCATCCTTTGTGACCCTAGTTCAGAGCTCTAAATTCATTCTTCTTCATTCTCATTATACCAGCGGGCACAAAGTTGGTTCTGAAAGCGATCTTGAATTCGCTCCAGGGAATTGCTTGACTCCATGGTCCAGTCTCTTCTTCTACTCCCATTTGCATTTCAGCAAATTCTTCTGCGGCGGGGTCTTGTTGATCCTCAGTCTCGGGTGCTACTTCTTCTTCTTCCCGACTCTTCATCACCATTAGACTTTCACCACCTCGGGTGGCGAGGTAGTTCTCCCACCATGCGGCGGCGGATCCTTTGAGTTGATGGGTGGCAAAGTTCACTTTATCTTCCTCCAAGCATTGGGCGAGACGAAGCTTCTTCTCAGTATCTTTGAGCCAATCCTCGGCTTCCAGGGGTTCATTAGCGGAGACGAAGGTGAGAAGTCTTACCCTAAGGAAGTTTGCCAACTTGGAGCTGCAACCAGTTGCTTTAGCCTGCTAACTGGCTAGCAAAGCTTGGAGAATTTGAGTTTGTTGGAACATGACTTGTGCTATGGTCGGGTTCGCTGGCAGTGGGGGAGGTAGATATTGTCCGCGCCACGGCCTCTTCCTCGGCCTGCTGCAAAAGCACCACGCCTTAGGGCTTCTCTCTTGGGTGCCATCTCGAGCAAGCAACAAAGGTTAAGAAGATACATATATGAGGGTTCACTAGCCTTCTAGAGCACAAATGTAAGAACTTTAAACCAACGAAGAGAACGAAACAAGTACAATACAAATCCTAGAATGACTGCATTATATTAAGAGGGTTAGGTGTTACATGACTCCTAAAACATAGCATATAGGTCATGCTAAGCTATGACACAAGATACAAACACAACGCCTACAAAAGGAGATAGAAAGTGCTTGGAACCAAAAGACTATCTAGCAAGCACTGCTAGCTAACCTAGACTAGCCTATCTACTCCTCCATCGGGTGCTGACCACCACAAGCAAGGCAGCTTGCTCAGGAGCGTGAATGAGAGCGCATTTATCAAATCGGGCGGAAGGGAACAAGAGCGAGAATAGTGAGATCTGGCTCACTGTTGGACTCTCCAAGGTCGATGACGGCCAACGGACTAGGGCGTCGCACGCTCTTGCACACAGTGAGTCTCGTGCGACTCCTCCGGTCAAGAGGTCGATCAAGCATCCGATCGCTGGAGATAATGGCGAGCGAGGAGGCTGGGCGTGCATTGTAGAAGCGGCCGCCATGGTCTGCACCTACTTACAACAACAAGACTCTCTCTCCGCTCAGAGCAGAAAGCAGTCGCATCACAATTGATCGACTAGTTGCGGAGGGTGTAGGAGTGGTTGTAGCTGGAAGTGAGAAGCATCCGAAGCTATACAATCTCATCCATGGCGCCATTGAGGGTAGCTGTCATGGCCTATGTGAGCTACACCTGGTGCGATAGACGCGGGTCGTCCTCCCTGACGTCGAAGACCTCTGGGTATTGTTCTCCCTCCTGGAGAGATGGGTAGTAGTGGAAGGGTGATCTCAGCAGAAGATCCTCGTGCATCTAGTACAAGCAGGTAGAGGTGAAGCATGCTGCATCCTGAACTGCATCAGAATAGTTGCTCCGAGGGGTCTCGGCTATGAAGGTGTGGGAGATGAATTCTCTTGCCCTCGCATAGAGGTACACCTGCATAGACCAAGACTCTCGGTCCAGGATTTGAGCCTTCCAGCCTCTGAAGATAGGCTAGCGGCGGTAACCCAGGTACTGCATGAGCTGGTGGAGAATGTCCACGAACACTCCAAAGTCCTCACCATAAGATAAAAAGTCCCACGGGGCATCAAAAGAAGAACTGGCCATCTACAATTTGAAAACAAGAGAAAGTCAGCCATAGAGTAAAACTTAAGTGAAATAAGGTAAGTAAAGAACTAAGAGTGATGAGCAAGAGCAGTAAATATGTTATATTTTTGCCAAAGCTTTTCTTAGTTTTTGAAAATAAGACCCAATCCCTAAGGCAACGACGGTCTAATTAAGGATCCTACAACAGATGCTCTAATTTCAAATCCATAATCCTCTGCAAAAACTACTACACTATTCCCTGGATCAGTAGATAGTGCTCACAGATACATTACTGAATCAATTCATACATGACGTAAACCAAACCATACAATAATTTCAAACATCAGAGTCACATAGACCGCATTGGGTCAAGTTTTACAATAAGGGCCGAATAGGCCAAAGGATTACATTACAAAATAGTGGAAATGACAGTGGAAGCAGAAGGGGTAGAGCACATCTCTCCACAGGCAAGCGATTGGGGTAGCTCGTGTACGACCGATATTACACAAGGGCTTAGATAATATTGGTTATACACAAGCACAGGCTAAGCCAACTAGACTGAGGCGAGACCTAGACTAAAAGAACTAAACTATTATTCATCATTACCTTGTCCGTCGACTTCTGGATCCTCGTAATACGCATAATGACCTTGATCGACGGGTTCTGAGGGTTTGGTGGAAAGAGTGCGAATAAGCACAACTTCTGTGCTCGCGAGCCAACACACATGGTGCAATAATACATATGCAAGGCTTAACAAGGATGGCTCAATTTTTTATTTGCTAAAGGCAACATTTTCAATTACCATTATTACAAATTCCTATCACTTAGCTTTTTTAACTAAATTGCATTTTATTAAAGAGAGTAATTGTGCCATATTAATAACAGTGAAGGTTACCTCCACCTTATGCTTAATTTTAATTGGGGTTACCTCCACCTATTAACATCACTGGGTACGACCACCCAGGCAAAAATCCAATTTCAGGGCTAGGTGAGCCCGACAAGTTTTTCATCCCACCCACAAAGGTTTTCGAAATAGAACTAACTATAGTAAGTTTTCATGTCCGCTTTGACCGTGAGACACATTTGTTCAATCAGCTTTATACTCTGAGAGACTATACACTTTACCCACAAGAGATAATCGCCTTGATATGCACACACGCTTCCTTAGACGCCAATCAAGGGAGATCACCACAAGGCCTTTACAAGGCATCCCTTAGTATTAGTTATACCCGCTAAGGTTTCACATGAGTAGGGTTACACTCACATAGACCCGCCAACCCTTAATCGACCCCTCTTGCGCCATATACGACTACGCCACATAGCTCTTGCTATTAGAAAGAGCTTGAATTTATAAAAAATTAGAAATAAATTTCACTTAAATCGGAGTTAAAACGAGGGATAACGGAACCTTCGAAGTTTGGATTTGAAATTAAATCCAAAAAGAAAAGAGGAGAGAGAGGGACTCTCTCTAACATGCGGGTCCATCGACAAGATCCTCACCACAAAGATGCAGGTGAACCAAGGTCCACCAAAGGCAAAGACGGTCCACAAGGGCTTTTATCAGGCAATCGAGGCCCACTTGTTAGCCACCGAAGGGGAAACCAGGTTTAATGGCAGTCATTACTATGCTTCAGGTCCCACTCGGTAGTGAAACAAGGCGGCATTAAACCAGTAGTTAATTAAAGCTAATCATTACTTAGCCCTAATGACATAGATTACGGTAATTAATGATGTGTGCACAGTGTCGGTCCGAGCTCTCGATAGACAGGGGAGCCCTAGGGTTTCTCTAGCGCGGCTAGTCGCCAGTGAAGGCGACCATGGCGGTGGCGGCCAAGGCCCGAAACGGGTTGCCCAGAGGACGGCGGTCACATGGGTGCCGATGGCGGAGCTGGCAACACGCTAGAGCGACGGCGCAGCAGCAAGGAGCAGCGTCGGTGCCACAACCACGACAGCCAAGGAGCCCCGGCGGCGCTACAAGCAAACTAGTGAGTGCAAAAGCATCACGAGGGTACAAGGATCTCACCGGTGCAAAGAATGAGGCTGGATGCGAAGGAGAAGAGCGATTCCAAAGGCTCGGATGGACCAAAAGCAAACTCACTTGGGGGATGAGTTCCTTGGCTCTAGGGACATCAGATGACGTGGTCGGTTGGGGGAGGTGCTCACCGGAGCAGCAAGTAGAGAGCGGGGTGGGGCGGCCGAAAAGGAGAACTTAGGTGTTTCTCTTGTGGAGCTTACCGAGAGCGAGGGAGGCGAAGTGGGGAAGACGAGGGGAGGCTCTGGGCTCCTTACAGCCGCAAGAGGGGAGAAGGAGCCGTTGGGGCTTGAGGGCGCACAATCCCGAGGCGGCGGCATGGCGTGGCGAGGAGTTGGTCGATACAGACGCAGGCATTTACTTGCGTGGGCGAAGCGGGTGAGAGCGGGGCAGGTGATGGGACAGGGCGAGAGCGCTCTGGCACGCAGATGGGCAACGGTGGGACAGGTGCTAGCGGTGGAGCGACGGTGAGGCAACAGGGCGAGGGTGCTGACACGGTAGCGTGCTACCACTTGTTGACGCGTGCAAGGGCGAGCAGGTGAGATGGCAGGGGAGCGGCTCAGTGATGGGACGGGACGAGGCGAAAGGTGTAAGCTGGTAGCGCAGGCGAGCGAAAGTGCAAAGACACGGACTGGGCACGACAGGAGCACATCGGTGGCACGGTAGGGCACGCTCCAGGCTGGCAAGGGGGCTGAGCCGGCTTGGGCTGGCCTGGGCTGGCTGGGCCAGAGAAAAAAAAAAGGGAAAGGGGCTAGGCCCAGGGAGAAGGAGAAATGGGCTGAGCCCAAAGAAGATTTGAACTGAAGTTTTGGATTTGAGAGATTTTGGAAATACAAACTTAATTTGAAATAAGTTCTGAAATTGAAACTCTTAGCAAATTTTAAACCACCTCAAAAATGGGATGTTACAATCGAGTGACCAATTAATTGATTCTGATAGGTTAACTTTCCAAGCAAATGCTAGTTTAACCCTCTCATCCAAACATGTTCTTAGAAACTTAGATAGGACATATGTTTCACCAATACGACGTATGTACGTATGTATGTATGTACGTACTGCCGGACGCCGGATCCCACGCCCTTGCGTAGAGAAGGATCACAACGTTACGGAGGCACCAATGTAGCATTGCAAGCTGGTTGCTGCCGCCTATGTAGCACGCATCGATGAGTATTCCTATGCATTGCTAATTAATTTGCCTTGCATAAATCAATATATATAGCCATCGTCAGTGTTCATGGACTGATCATTAGCCCCGGGCTTAATTAGAGCACGATGCGTCGATTCAAAGCGCTTCTTCTCCTTGCTCTCTTCACCGTGAGCCTAAATGCCTCTGAAATCAGTGACGGCGATCGGGGACAGGTCAGATCATCTATCTGCTTGATTCCATGCATGCATGTTTAGTAGTGTTTCTTCTTCGTAGAGATCTCGTGTGTTTATACATATGTGTGCAAATAGAGCGGATAATTTTCGTCCGACTGACAAAACGAAGGCTTCTTGATGAATACGGAAGGAGAAATGAATATTCAGCTATATTTGTGTTCGACTCCGAGAAAAAAAATACAAAATATGATACGGATAAACAATATCCGTCCGTATCCACCCTGATTACACTTGTACTATCCAATGTCTTGTTCAGGGGTGCGAAAGAAACTGATAATATCCGTTCAACCGACCAACCAAAGTCTTTTGTAGCGAATACGAAAGGAAAAAAATAGATATCCAACATTATCCGTATCCTGTGCGATATCGGATTTCATCCACTCCGATTTCATCGATATAGTACTTATATGTAGTACATTGGTAGGAGGATCTCCTTATATGCATTCGTCGTGCATGAACATGGGCTTCAGTTTTTATACATTTGCAGATCTACATCGTCTACATGGGGCACCTGCTGCGGTCGGAGTCGTCAGAAGTCGATGGTTTCTCCGCTATAGAAGCTGCTCATCAAGACCTGCTGGACCAGGTCCTGGACGACAGGTCTCATTTTTCATCGGAGTAGTTCATGATCTTCTAGAACAAATCATGCATAATACTGTACTAGCGTCTGAGGACGCGGGTTTTGATTACCGGTTTTAATTTTTTACCGGGTTCACCGTAGAACTGAAATGACAAAAAATCGGAAATTTTCAACCAAATATTAGCCGAAACGCCGAAATTTTCAAATCAAAAAATGAATTTTTCGAAGTTAAAATGAAAAAAAAAGGATAAAATTCAAGCAAATCTGATTTTTTTTGAACCAGTTTTGACCGGTTTGGACTTTTACCGGAGGTACCGGTAGAACCAAAATTGCTGAAAATCGGCAAGTAATCAAAACCCTGCTCATGACACACTTTTTTTTTCTTCTCAAAATTGAACGGTTAGTCTCTTTTTTTTTTAAGACTGTTCATCATGGCATGCACACCGGTACACTTCGGCTGCGAACCAAATGGTAGGTTAACATGCTACGCCTTTTTTTTTATATATAGATAGATGGCTTTGAACTTTGGGACAATCTATAAGACGTAAGATTTCGATCCAATAAATACCACAAGTTTCGTGTTGCCGCCGTCTTTGCTCTACAAAATATAAAGACAAAAAAAAATCTAAACTAGACAAAAGTAAATCTATGTGAACCTTACAAATGAAAAAAAAAACAAATAGAACTAAAAGTTAAAGTAAAGTTACGTTAAAACAAAAAAAATTCTAAACTAGATAAAAATAAATCCAGATGAACCATAAAAATACAAAAACAAATAGAAATAAAAGCTATTGTAGGTGACTGAGGGATAAGAAAAGTAAATCTAAGTGAAACTTGGTACTGTAATTTTAGGTTTAGTATTGTGCAAGTGTAGATGACTGAGGGATAAGAAAATTTTAGGTAACTGAAATTTAGTAAACCCGTAGAACTTTTGATTACAAGCTCAAATCACCCGTGTGATTGAACTTATATTGCTTGACCTACCAAACATACGACTCTACACTACATATATCCTCAACCAAATTGGACATTTGGTTGATCCCTCTTTCGAACGCGGCAACATTCTTAAATTTGTACGCGAATCAAACTGATTCTTGTGAAACTACTGCGTTCTAAACAACCAAATTGGACATTTGGTTGGTCCTCTTTCAAACACGGCAACATTCTTAAATGTGTACGCGAATCAAACTGTTTCTTCTGAAACTACTGCGTTCTAAACAAGCCCGGAATTAGCGGCTAAACCAATGCTTGTGCCCTTTTGCAGCTCTGCTTCGGACAGGATCCTCCATAGTTACAAAAGAAGCCTAAATGGCTTTGCTGCCAGGCTAACTGCACAAGAGGCACAAAGGCTCTCTAGTATGTCCCAAAACGCACACATGCATCAGAAAAAACATCAATTGGCATTTGACAACAAAGCTAAGAAACAAGAGTCTGTTCACTTGTTGAATCGTTAGCTTTACTTGCCAGGCATGGAGGGCATCGTGTCAATCTTCCCAAGCAGAACACACGAGCTTCTGACCACAAGATCATGGGACTTCTTGGGCTTCCCTCAGGCAGCGCAAAACATCAGCCTGCCGTTGGAGGGAGACGTCATCGTCGGCATGCTCGACTCCGGCGTGTGGCCCGACTCCCCGTCCTTCTCCGACGAGGGCTTCGGCCCGCCGCCGAGCAGATGGAAGGGCGCATGCCAGAACTTCACGTGCAACAAGTACGAAATATCTTTTCTTTTGCGTGTAATGCACACACACACAACACGGTCTTGCATGTTGAGACAGTACGTCGAGATTTTGCAGTAAAATCATCGGTGCTCGCGCCTACAACCTCGGATCGAACGGTGGCGCCGGCCTGTCGCCGCTGGACCAGGACGGGCACGGGACCCACACGGCGTCCACCGTGGCCGGTCGTGCGGTCGGCAACGTCAGCCTCGGCGGCCTGGCCGCCGGCACGGCCCGGGGTGCGGTGCCGGGCGCCAGGCTGGCCATCTACAAGGTGTGCAGTGCCGGGTTCTGCCTTGGCGCCGACATCCTCGCGGCCTTCGACGATGCCATCGCCGACGGCGTTGACGTGATCTCCTTCTCCATCGGGTCGAGCCTGCCGTTGCCGTACTTCCAGGACACGGCCGCCATAGGGTCCTTCCACGCCATGAAGCGCGGGGTGGTGACGTCCACCTCGGCCGGGAACTCCGGTCTCAGCTCCGGCCACGTCTGCAACGTCGCGCCGTGGCTGCTGTCCGTCGCCGCGAGCAGCATCGATCGCCGGCTCGTCGACAAGATCGTTCTTGGAAACGGCAAGACCATAGTGGTGCTCAAACAAAACCTCTCCATTTTCCCCTGAGACTAACTTGAAATGAGATGTTCCAACTAATGTTGTAATGTTCTTGTTTTGACACAGGAGCCTCCATTAACACCTTCCCAACGCTAGAGAACGTGTCGCTCGTGTTTCCCATTAATGGGTAATAGGAAGACACTGAAGTATACGTGTACATTTTGTGTACAATGATTAACGGTTTCGCTAATTTTCGGTCACCTGCAATGTTTTTATCTTAATTACGTCTAGGCTAACATCGTGTCTTCTGCATTGCAGTTCTTGTGATCCTGACGACCTGTCCGGAGGCTCGTACAAGGGGAAGATCGTCCTCTGCCCCAGCCAGGACGACGCCGGTCCAAGCGACGGCACAGGCCCGCTCCTGGTCGGCGCGGCTGGCACCGTCCTCGTCGGCTATTACCCCGACGTCGCCCTCGCCGTGCCTCTCCCTGCGCTCGCGGTAACTCAGGACCAGTTCGATGAAATCATGGCCTATGTCAACAGCACCAGGTAAGTTCTGTAGACCTGGATTTTGGTGTGCTTGGGTTGTTGAGCGCTTATTCGTGGCCTTCCTTCGCTTGGTTTGCAGTAATCCTGTGGGTACCATAGACAGCACCGAGACGACGGTCGATCCCCAAGCCCCAAAAGCTGCCTCGTTTTCTTCTCCGGGCCCAAACCTGATCACTCCTGGAATCTTGAAGGTGCTTAATTGAGATCACTACTAGTTCGTTCGAAATCTGCAGTTATTTCGTGAGAATGTTACAGTAAAACAAGTTGCAAACATAAAATTTCCATCGCAACACACGCATTCAACTACTGCAACACTCCATATGAACTAGTGCAACAAGTGTCAAATGGATGTGATGTTGATCCCTGGTGTTCTTCAAAGGATAATACTACTGATTAATTCTGCGGAATTTACTGATGGTTGGCCTGAAATTAACCGCAGCCTGATCTATCTGCACCGGGGATTGACATCATAGCCGCCTGGACGGCCCTAGCACCACCGACAGACAACCCCAACGACAAGAGGAGGGTCATGTACAACATCGAGTCCGGCACGTCCATGGCGTGCCCGCACGTCAGCGGCGCCGCGACTTACGTCAAGTCCTTCCACCGCGACTGGTCTCCGGCTATGATCATGTCGGCCCTCATCACCACCGGTAAGTGATTAACCATCCTTAATCCTACATCATGTAGCTCACAACTCACAAGATTGCAACAATGCAGCTTCTCTGATGAACACGCCGGGCAACTCCGGCAGCAGCGAGCTCAAGTACGGCGCCGGCCAGCTCAACCCGGCAAAGGCGCGCGACCCGGGGCTCGTGTACGACGCGTCGGAGGGCGACTACGTTGCCATGCTGTGCGCGCAGGGTTACAACGCCACGCAGCTCAGGCTCATCACCGGCTCCAACACCACGGCCTGCGGCGACGGCTCTGCGGCTGCTGGCTCTGTCGGGGACCTCAACTACCCGACCATGGCGGCCCACGTCGCGGCCGGCGAGAGGTTCAGCCTGGGCTTCCCACGGACCGTCACCAACGTCGGTGCCCCGGGCGCCGTGTACGACGCAAAGGTGGTCGTTAGCTCGTCCGCCGGCAACCTCACCGTTACCGTTGCACCGAGCAGGCTTGAGTTCAGTGCGTCAAATCAGATGATCTCGTTCACCGTGTCGGTCTCCGGCGTGGTGCTGGCGGCGGACGAGGTGGTCTCGGCGGCCGTCGTGTGGACCGACGGCCAGCACGAGGTGAGGAGCCCGGTGGTGGTGTACACGGTGTACGTCGAGGAGAGCACACCGGAGGGAGAGTCACCGTGATGCATGCTCTCTCAGCTCGTATAAGTTGGGGGTGAATTTGCTATTTCGGAGACATAGAAACTAGAAAGAAGCGCTACACTGGCGAATTTTTACTATTTTAGCCTCAGAGGCGGATTAATTCTGAAATTAGCTCCCATTTGTCATAATTTATAAGAGTGGCCTGAGCAGTTGGTCATACTGCATGGCTACGGACGGGGACAGGACTACTGCCCCGGCGCTGGCAGTCACCTGCCCGATGTGGCCGGGCAGTGCCCACCTGGCGCTAAGATTTCTTCATTTTTTTTTCTCCTCGTTGAAATATTATTTCATTATATTTTGTAAAAAAACGAAATTTCATTATATTTGATTGAAAATGAATCTAAGCACTGAGATTTATAAAAAATTTCATTAAGAAATAAGGGAAGGAGTAGGGTTTTTTATATCCGAAATCGGGGTTTCACATTCGAAAGCGCATATATATATAAAAGGTATGAGGACTATTGGAGTGTCTCCACGATGAAATCGTCTCGAGCGTATACACGATATAGACAGCAATCGATGAGGTACTTTATGAAGCTTATACACAATGTGATTGGAGGGGTTGGGAAAGGTCGTTGTGATGATGAAGATGTCCAAAATCTGAGTCTCTCCTCGATGAAGACATACTTGCAATATAAGCTTAGCGGAGACACGGAACAAGAACTACATTAGATTATGCGGACTGAAGCACGCTACACGTAGTGACATGGCATGATGGTCCGGCTAATTGCTTTAGTCATCCTCGCTACTACTACGATACACCTGCGACACAAGCATCCGGACCTATAAGTACACCATCCTTTAAGGGGAAGTAAAAAAAATGGGGGTACGACGGGAGACTACTACGAATGACCGACCTCATCAAGGCACCGCAGGGGCCATTTTCCTTTCTTTGCAAGCTCGGCATTGAACTCCTCGCCGGCCTTCCTTCCCCTTTCCTTGTCGCGGGAGTGTCCACGTCGGGCCGGTATGTCGAAGTCGCCCATGTCCTGCGATTTCACGATGTAAGTTCATCGATAGTGGAAATCGGAAGAATGATGTAAATTCTTCATAACTCACGTCGTCGATACGGATTACGCCCGGACGACCGGATACCTTGTCTTGCGTAGGGCTCAGCCGCATGAGCCTTTCCCTTGCCCTTGTCGCGGGACTGCCCACATCGGGCTGGTATGTCGAAGTCGTCCATGTCCTGCGATTCCATGATGTTAGTCGCCAGTATAGTGAAAATCGTAAGAATGATGTAAATTCTTCGTAACTCACGTCGTGGATACGGAGTACGCCCGGGCGACCGGAACGCGGCTGGGCGTCGGGCCGAGCCAAGATGAGCCTTTCCTTGCCCTTGTCGCGGGATTGTCCACGTGGGGCTGGTATGTCAAGTCGCCCATGTCCCGTGATTGTACGATGTAAGTGAAAACGAAAAGGATGTAAATTCTTCATAACTCACGTCGCCGACATGGATTACGCCCAGCGATCATCGGGCTCCTTCATGCGTCCTCAACAGTGGTCCGAGACGTAAGGTTTCCACCGCGACGAAGTTCTCGCGCCAAGACCGAGTAGTTCAAAGATATATCTGCCGATGAATGCCTGTCGTACATCTCCGGCCGTCGATCCATCGAAGAAGTGGCAACGATCTCTGGCTGCCATTTTGTGGGGATGAAGTTAAAACTTTACGGAAGTCAACGTTAAAACTTTACGGAAGTCAACGTTGATTTAAAAATCAATGCGCGCGAAAGAAATGCTGACGAGGTGGTGCCCGTGACGTGTAGTACGCCCTGCGGTGGTGGCGGGTGTGTGGATCAATGATCTCGCTGGTTCGCCACACACACATTGCGGGATCGGAAAACGTGGTGGTACTGGAGCATCTTTCATTGATTTATCTGGGTATTGTAGCTGTTTCCTCTTCTGCTTAAGCCAATTTTGCTTCTTCAACAGCCTCGCGTAGAAGTTTGCCGAAGAGTCCATAGCTGGGTATGTATTGTGTAGTGTTGTGTAGTGTTGGGTTTGGTTCAACCCCCTTTTATAAGCCCCATGGTTGGCATGGTATGGTTAATTTCTTATCACTGCGCAAAGCTGGCCCGTGTGGTCTTGTCACTACTCAAAGCTGTCTCCTTTGTCTGCTTTGGTCTTATCACTGGGCAAAGCTGCCCCGTGTGGTCTTACCACTGCGCAAAGTTGTCTCCTTTGGGCTTATCATCCGGGAAGCTGTCTCCTTTGGTCTTATCATGCAAAGCTTGCCCGTGGTCTTGTCACTCACGCCAAGTCGCCTCTTTGGTCTTATCATCGCGCAAAGCTACCCCGTGTGGTCTTGTCACCGCGCAAAGTCGTCTCCTTTGGTCTTATCACCGCGGAAAGCTGTCTCCTTTTGGTCTTATCATCGCAAAGCTACCCGTGTGGTCTTGTCATCGCGCAAAGCTGTCTCCTTTGGTCTTATCACCGCGAAAGTCGTCTCCTTTTGGTCTTATCATCGCGCAAAGCCGCCCGTGTGGTCTTGTCACCGCGCATAAAGCTGTCTCCTTTGGTCTTATCACGCGGAAAGCTGTCTCCTTTTGGTCTTATCACCATAAAGCTGGCCCGTGTGGTCTTGTCATCGCGCATAAAGCTGCCCCTTTGGTCTTATCATCGCGCAAAGTTGCCGCCGTGTGGTCTTGTCACCGTGGAAAGCCGCCCGTGTGGTCTTGTCATCGCTAAAAGCCTCCTTTGGTCTTATGACGCACGGACCTGCCCCCCCTCCGCCAGCGCCTGTATGGACTCGCCCCACGCCACGCTTCGCCTCCGGTGCTCGGCTATTTAAACGCTGACCACACACTCGCTCGATCATTCCTCTCAGGAATCTCTCCCTCTTTGTGAGGTGCCTCCCTCTCCCGTACCTAACATTTTTCTTTGTCCTTTGTCTGAATTCGTTAGTCGTTACTAATGCGATGCATGTTTGAATTTGCGATCTTAGTGTCGGGAGGTTAAGAGTTGGTAACGTCAGAACGGTAAGTTCATTTCAACAACACACGATGGTTCTTATGTTGTGTGTTGGTTGAAATATTTTCTTACTTTTTGTCAGAAATGGAGACACTGTACGTGTTCCATGGTAACGTGCGTGCCGGTCCAAACGGAGTTGATTTGTCCACCGCTGCCGCTACTTTGGTAAAGCGTTCCCAACCGGCCGCGCGCCGACGGTAGAGCTACGACGGTGCATTCGCAGATTGTTTGATAGCCACGCCGCTAGGAACAAGATAGTAATAGGCGGTCACCGCCACCATGGTCCCACCACACGCGAGATGTTGTGGGGCTGGTGAAGGTGACGAGCGAGAGCATGGGCGAGTACATGGAGATCGTTAGCAATCCTCACGCTCCGATCTATGGGCGACCCATGGTGTACGCCCATTTTGTTTATCCGCTCAATCCTCCGGGGGCGCCGCTCAAGGAGCCGACGCTCTTGTCCCCTCTTTGGTTTAATGACGATGGGAGAGGTCTCGAGAGCGCCAGACGTCGTTTACGAGATGCTCCAGTTGATGGAGATTACGTACTTTCCAACCCAATGAAGGTGTGGATAGATGGCGGATGCTCGTGTTGATTGTCACGAGATTATCGATGGCATGGCGAGGGCACCGCCACCGAAGATGAGGATTTACTTTGACTCGCAATCCAAATGAGGACGGCCGACGATGAGGGCGGATCGCTTGTGGCATTGTTTCGACCGACACGGACTATGTTCCAAGTCGGTTGGATTGCTGCTGCCTCTTCCCTTGTTCTCGCCCAGAGCACGAGTCGTCGTGGGCCTTCGATGCGACATCCCGCTTGTGGGGCAACATTTCACACACAAACGCCCGCCAGCAAGCTATCGTGAGTTTCGCGGTGAAGACTCGCCGGACTTACCGAGTGTACAGTGAGTTTGAACTTTGTTTGATGTATCTTCAACCATCTACGTAATATGGTGCCGATGCGGCATCATGACAACCAACATGTCCGAGGTCTACAACGGTGTGTTGAAAGGGTCAAATGCCCTCCCATCACCGGCCAAGTTAGACGAGACATGGAATCAGACGATCCGGTTACTTCAGAATCGGCAATGATGGCCAGCAAGATTTGGACGAAGGGAAGCGAAACTCGGAGGTTACCTCATGCATATGGAGAAGAAAATTACGAAGGCCCGATCCCATGTAGCTATCACAATGGATGGCGTGAGAAGGAAGTTCGAGATCCGCTTGCGGACAAGCACGTCATGCCACATGAGAGGTGACCGAAGCATGTTTGTACCATAGGCGATGTGGCGTTTGCACCGCAATAAGCCTCAATCACGCGACAAGCCTTGCTCCCACGTATATGCCGATAGTCCGATTTCACCAATCTTCTAGCATGTACATGTCGGAGTACTACGACATACGACACCTGATGATACTTGGAACGGAGTTCAACTCCCACTGAGTGGAAAGCCACTACAGGACCTATGGCCAGAGAGTGAAGTGGTCACCGAATGAAGCACTATTTACATACCAAATTTCACGTGGACAATCCCGCGACAAGGGCAAGGGAAAGGCTCATACGGCTCAAATTTTGGGCCATACGAAGGTTGGCGGCCGCCCAAGGATCAGATTCACGACGTGAGTTACTTAAGAATTTACATCATTCTACGATTTTCACTATACGTGGCGACTAACATCATGGAATCGCAGACATGAACGATTTACATACTGCCGATGTGGGCGCCCCGCGACAAGGGCAAGGAAAGGTTCATGCTACCGAGAGCCTACTTAAGACAAGGTATCCGGCCGTCCGGGCGAATCCAGACGACGACGTGAGTTATGAAGAATTTACATCATTCTTCCGATTTCCACTATACGATGAACTTACATCGTGGAAATCGCAGGACATGGACGATTAAACATACCAAACCCGACGTGGACACTCCCCGCGACAAGGAGAAGGGAAGGGAAGGCCAGCGAGGAGTTCAATGCCGAGCTTGCAAAGAAAGGAAAATGGCCCCGGCACGCAGAGGTCAGTCATTACGTAGTAGTCTCCCCGTCTGCATTTCCATGTATTTTACTATCCCCTAAAGGCATGTGTACTTATATGGTCCTGGATGCTTGTAGTCGCAGTTGTATCGTAGTAGTAGCGAGGATGACTAAAGCAATTAGCCGACCATCATGCCATGTCACTACGTGTAGCGTTTCTCCTGGCTCAAGATAATCTAATGTAGTTCTTGTTCCGTGTCTCCGCTAAGTTTATATTGCAAGTATGTCTTCATCGAGGAGAGACTCAGATTTTCGACATCTTCATCATCACAACGACCTTTCCCAACCCTCCAATCACATTGTGTATAAGCTTCATAAAGTACTCATCGATCATCCTGCCTATATCGTGTATACGCCAAGACGATTTCATCGTGGAGACACTCCAATAGTCCTCATACCTTTTTTATATATATATACCGAACTCGGATTTAAACCTCGATTTCGGATTAAAAAAAACCCTACTCCTTCCCCTTATTTCTTAATGAAATTTTTATAAATCTCCCATTGCTTAGATTCATTTTCAATCAAATATAATGAAATTTGCTTTTTTTTACAAAATATAATGAAATAATATTTCAACGAGGAGAAAAAATGAAGAAATGCGCTGTCAGTGGGCTACCCGCATTCAAGGTGTCCTACCACGCCGGGGGAAGTCCTCGGCCACACCGGTAAGAGTCATGAAGATGACCAATTGCTCAGCCACTCTTATAAATTATGACAAATGGGGCTAATTTGAAATTAATCCGCTGCCATTGGCTAAAACAAGAAAAAATTCTACATCGGGTCATTGATGTGCTAGATCATCCGAATAACGTGATGTCTATCTGCTATGTTTTTTTCTCGATCACTGGACTTTTTTTTTAATAATCAGCCAGACCGCTTTCTCGATTTGTTTTGGGGATCTCAAATTCGACCTTTTGTGTTTCCTAATGTTAGTATGTTACTTAATCTGAACCTCTCGCTTATTAGCCAAAGGGTGTGTGGTAAGGAACATAAATATATCAAATGGGCCGGGGTAAGGAACATAAATTTATCAATTGGGGACTTGTTTTAAAATAAGATAATATGGACTAATAGTTTTAGGCCCCGCTTGTTTAGGTTTAGGCTTTTTGGCTTTAGCTTAAAACTAGTTTTTTGCTTAAGCAATTTTATAAGCACATAGCTTTTTAAGCCGCCGCGAGTGTTTGGCAACCTCACTTTTCATGGCTTTTGAACCATGGCTTATTGTTAAATTGTCTCAAATACCCTTTGTCGATGGGCTGCCTTGCCGCTAGGTTGTCGAGCTCCTCATCGGACCGGATTCTCGAGAATCCAAATCCTTTGTGAAATCACTGTGCTATTCACTGGATCAAGAGCTAGCACTTCACAAGACACATTCTTTGAATCATCCATACTGGCGAAACTGAAATATTAAATATTACAATCAAGCTGAAAGTAACATAGACCATGTCGGGTCGAGGTTTTACAAAGGGCGAGCAGGCCAAATTGATTACATCACATAACAGCAACGTAAACTACTGCGGAAGAAAAAAAGCGGTAGGTAGGGCTCATCTCACACGAACAGCGAATGAGGTAACCCGTGTACGATGGATATTAACCAAGAGTTGGATAATATCGGTTATCTTGATACCAATGAGTCTACTTAGACTGGCGAGACCTAAACTCTGAACTATACTACTCCTCGTCATAGCCTTGTCCATCATCTCACGGCCATCGTAGTAAGCGTAGTCTCCGTCGTCTTCATTATCTGAAGGGTTAGGGGAGAAGCGAGAATGAGCACTACTACCGTGCTTTCATGAGCCAACACACAATGCAATTATATACATGCAAGGCTTAACAAGGATGGCTCGGGTTCTTTTGTTTGCGAAAGCGGTTTTGCAATATTATAATTACAAATCCTATGATTTAGCATTTTTAACAAATTTGCAATTTTAAAAGATTAATGTGCAATAATTATAATAGTAGAGATTCCATCCGTGAAACTCTACCAATGCATCCTTTCAATTGGGGCTGCCCCAAAGACCACACCCGCCGAGCTCGGCGACTCGGGAGAAATCAAAACAGGGCTAGGTGAGCCCTTCCACCATTTTTTCCATACCACCCACAAAGCTTTTTGCAATAGAACTAACTCAAGTTATGATCCCCATGTCCGCTTTTGGCCGTAGGCGCGGTACATTTTAAGCAGTTTTAGACTCTGCAGAGGTTTGTATACTTTACCCACAAGAGATAGTCATATCCGTTACCCCACATGATTCCGTAGTCATGTGGTTGGGCAACCGTCCACAATAACTTTTCTAATTACCTCGCCCTTCCGTCATCTCACCCATATGGGGTTGCGCCCACACGTTCATGTGGGATGTTACCCCATTGCCGGTAGTTAGTTTACCCCGACGGCAACTTCACCCTTGCCTCGGTGTCCCTTTCAAGCCTTATTTACCGCAGCTTGCATGATACTTTTTTTCCACCGTGTGAGATACATTGAGTGGTTTAATAATTATACTAGGCCAAGTTGCACTTTGGACTTGTGGTTGCACATGTTTAACATGGAGAGTCGAGACAAGATTAAGTCCTTAGGGTTATCTGGCGGTTCATTCCACAAGCCAACCAACCATGTGCTCCCCGAGCACCCACCGCCTCACCATCCGCCCCAGATAGAACTAGCAATAGGGTTTTTGAGAAGTAAACCAATTTATTTTCACAACCTTTAGCCAATGGACCACCATTGACTACCCAAAACATTTTATGTTTGAGAAATGATGATTGAGATATTTAATACCCGGTACTTAAGCAAGACTAGCATGTAAGCAAGTACAACCTATAACTAGTATTACCATATAGTTACTAGGGTGACAAGGATTAGCAGTTCAAGTTATCAAGGATGGCATATTAATTTAATTAATCAACAAGTGGGTATTTAACTACCTTAAGCTTTAACATACATTTGATAAAGAAATAAAGCATGCAATTTTGCTAATTTAAGCGAACATAATTTGCATAAAATGTAGGATCAATATGGTCAAAGTATTGACTTGCCTTGGTGAAAGGCTAGGGGATCTTGAAATCTTGGTCTTGATCAACTTGAGGGTCTCCGTCTCCAAATCCTAATCGCGAGAATACGAGGAAAAAGACAACGGTGACAAGAGAGCAAATAAATAAATAAGGAACAATAAATAAACTCCAAATTAATCAAGTCCTAGGCCATTAGCAAGATCTTGATTTAACAAATTTTAGAAATTTACTTCATAATTTTTGGAGTTGAAATGGAGAAGATATGAATTTTGAAGTTCCTTTTTAACAAAAACTCAAGAAATAAAAAGGAGAGAGAGGGGCCATCTTTGGCGGGTGGGGCCCACAAGGCAACCAAAGGAGGGAGGGTTAAGAGCATGGCAAGTGGGGCCCTCAATCCCTAACAAATCCCCAATTCCCCATTCTAATGTCCTTCTTCCATTGCTACTCAAAAACGAGCAGCAGGCGGGAGGCGCAAGCTGTCGGCCCCAGTGCAGGCCCAGAGTGGGTGCAGTGGGGAGGTGAGAGGCGCGAGGCGGGTGAGGCGTGGCGGGAGGCCAGGCGGGGCGTGAGGCGGCTCGGGCGGAGCGGTGGAGGAGGGTGGGTGGGTCCGAGGTGGGGGCCAGCCGGAGGCGGGGGTGGTGGGTGGTGGGTGGCGGGGCGGGGAGGCAGGCGGTGGCGTGAGTCTGGGTGTGGCGGCCCTCAGGGCCTGGGCAGGCCCAGCGAGGCGCGTCAGAACCTGTGCCGGCATGGCGGATGAGGAGCAGCCAGAGGTGGTCAGGCGGCTCGGGGAGGGGCAGACCCGGCAGCAGCAGCATGGTGGAGGAGGAGGAGGCACTGGCAGGCTCTCCGGTGTGAGAAGAGGCGAAGGAGGAGGGTGACTTCCTAGCGTCGTGGGGGTGCTCGTGTGCCGATTCTTGCAGGCGAGGACTCCTTGGAGGCGGCGAGGCGGGGAGGCGGCCTTGACTGACAGGGGAGCTCGGCGGGCTTGCTGTGGTACTCACAGACTCGGGGCGTGGGAGGTCAAGGGAGGAGGAGATTTATAGGGAGCCGCCTTGGGAGGAAGAGGCAGGAGGAGGTCAGGTCCTTGGCAGCATGGTCCCGGCGCAAGAACCCAGCGTCTTGTGGCGGAGGAAGCGCCGGTGAGGCGTGCGGCTCAGGCGGCGCTCTGTGATGTGAGCGTCGTCTTGTGTGGCCTTGTGTGTGACACTGAGGAAGCGGCGAGGGGCGAGGCAGGCGGCGACAAAACGGCCTGGCGTCTGGCGAGTCTGGCGGCGACCACTTGTGGTGATGAGAGGAGAGGGCGGGGTTGGTGCGGCGACAAGACAAAGCGGCAAGCGAGCCACGGCTTTCACAGGAAAACTGCGGGAGTTAGTGACCGGCGGCGTCTTGTGGGAGGAGAGAAGAAGAGGGGGCACAGGAAGTAAGTTTCCCAAAATCGGTCGTTACAAATCCTACCCACCTTAAGCGGAATCTCGACCCGAGATTGGCTGCTCCGAAACGAGAGCGGGTAGTCTTGCTTGATTGATCTTAGCGTTCGGTGGCTTCCTTGGTGAGTGGTGACTCACTTGGACCTTGCAAAGCGGAAGACTTGGCGTCTTGTTAAGCTTCTCGATGGCGTCGAGGATCTTGATCTGGTGCTCTGGATAGGTCGAGATCTTCTTTGAAGGCGATAAGCCCGGCAGGCGTCTGCTCTTGGTACTCTAAGACACTTTTGAGTTGGGAGATGTGAAACACGTTGTAAACCTCGGCAGATGTTTGGTAGCTCTAGGCGATAGGCTACTTCTCCACACTTGGCGATGCGAAGCGATCCTATATATCTTGGGGCGAGCTTGCCCTTTACTTTGAATCTTGAGTTCCACGAAGTGGGATACCTTAAGGTATCTGGCGTCTCCAACTTCAAAAGTCAATTTCCTTCGGCGGTTGTCGGCATAACTCTTTGTCTTGGTGAAGCGGCAGGCGATCTCGATTAGTCGAACTTTCTCTTGACTTGCTTGAGGGTATTCGGTCCAAATATATATCCTTCACTGATTGACCAATGCGAGAGGGTTACGCATTTTCGACCATAAAGTGCTTCAAATGGGGACATTTTAGACTTGGTGATAAGCTGTTATTGTATGCAAACTCGGCATCGGTAGACATTCTCCTAGTCTCTGTAAACTCCAAAGCACGAGCTCGAAGCATGTCTTCTAGAATCGATTTGTCCTTCTGCTCGACCATCGATTCTGCGGATGGTATCTTTGTCTTTGAAATCAAGGTGTGTCCCAAGGGCATCATGCAAACTAGCCCAAAAATGTGAGGTGAATTGAGATCTTCGATCGAGACTATTCTCTTGGGTACTCCATGTAAACACTGTCTGAGCCATGTATAGCTCGGCTAACTTGTCTCCTTGTAGGTTGTCTTTTTTGGGATAAAATGGGCTACTTTGGTTAGTCTATCAACTATAACCCATCTTGAGTCACATCCGGACTTGGTTGGGGTAGACCGTAATGAAATCCATTCAATTTCTTCCCATTTCCTTTGGGGAATTTGCGGGGTTGAAGCAATCCTGCTGGCCGATGTTGGCTTTGATTCGTTGACATACATCACAAGAGGCTACATACTCGGCGATATCTCTTTTCATGCGTGGCCACGGTACAAAATCTGCATGTCTTGATACATCTTTGTCTTTGCTGGATGTAGGGTATCTGTTGTTGTGGGCTTCTTTCGAAATTAAATCCTTGAGTTCCTTTTGGTGGGGAACAAAGAGCGTGTCCCATACCATAGAATTCCTTGTTGGTCCTCGATCATCTTGGGGCTTTTCCTTTAGCCATGAGGCAGCTTGAATCTTTGGACTCGGGATGTTCTTTTGGCGGTCTTGATCTGCTCTTCTAAAGTTGGATGTGCTTCCATGGCATCCGGGTTACCTTGCTCTATCAAACAAAGGTTGAGGGCTTCGAATTCCTTATAGAGCTTCGGTTGGTGTTCTTGAATCACAACATTATTGCAGTATGACTTGCGGCTTAATGCATCGGTGACTACATTAGCCTTTAGGGATGGTAATGAACATCAAGTTGTAATCCTTTATTAACTCTAACCATCTTCTTTGCGAGAAGGCTGAGATCAGATTGAGTAAAGATGTACTTGAGACTCTTGTGGTCCGTGTAGATATTACAATGATTTCCAATCAAATAATGCGCCAAATCTTGAGGCGCGCTCTGCTGCTAACTCCGGTCATGAGTTGGATAGTTGTCTTCATGCGACGGGTATGCGGATGCATAAGCTACAACTTTTCCTCCTTGCATAAACGCGCAACCAAGACCTTGGCGCGATGCATCACGATGAACTTCAAAGTCTTGATGAATGTCGGCGAGTCAAAAGCTGGTGCGAAGCTAACTTTTTCTTCAATTCACGAAACTTTTCTCACAAACCTCGGTCCATTCATACTTCTTTTCCTTTTTAAGAAAATGGGTCATTGGTTTGGAGAGCTTTGAGAATCCTTCTATGAAGCGTCTGTAGTATCCGGCTAAGCAGAAAACTACGAACCACATTGCAAGCGTGAAATTTGTTTCCAATCCATCACGGCTTCTACCTTGGCGGATCGACTACTATTCCTCCTGCGGATACAATATGTCAGAAGCGATTTCTGAAGCCAAAACTCACTTTTCTTGTACTTGGTTACGGCTTTGGCTTCACGTGAAACAATACGGATGCTTACAAGGTCGATGGCTTTTCTTTGAAGTGAAGTCTGCCGTGAGTGGTGTGGCTCCCAAGCTAGAAAACGCAGTGGTGACTCGGTGTTGAGGGCACCCGTTGGCAAAGTGTCCTTCTTTGTCCACAATGAAACAACAAGTAAGCTATCCGGTTGTCTTGTTTACCAGTAATGGCCCGATGCCAATTGTTGGTTCGTAACCATGTCTTTGGAGTGCCAACTAAAAAGCTATAAATTTTATCTTCCAAATTCTTTGGATCCAAATCTCATTATTATTGGGATCCACCATTCCAAACATAGCATAAGGTCACCCAATTGAAAGAAAGTCCAGTCATTTAATAAATCTCACATTCTATTGATATCATAACAAAATTCCCAAATCCTTCTTAGGCATAAGCTTAAATAATCCAATAGATTCTCCACTTTGATTGCATGATTTCTCTATTTCATAAATCCACATAATCTAGTAGCAATAATCGCATCTTCAATCGAAAAATTCCAAGATCATGCTAAATTTTCATTCTATCCCTTTTTGGAATGGAATTTTCCAAGGATTATAATCACGCAATTGCTTCTTCCAAAATTCTCGACTAAATCCACAACATCATTCACTTGATTCCTCCAGCATATTTATCAATTATGACCCTTCGGAATGTCTTTGCACTAATCTAATACCTTCATTCAAGAACCTTCCAAAAAGCGCTTGTAATCCATAAATTCACATTTAATCCGCTAAATTATTTTATTACCATCTATCCAACAATAATTTAGTCCAACTCTAATGTCAATAAGATATCCATCGGTATAAGAATCGTGCTTCAATATCAACAATCCAATAGTTAACCCTCATATATTTGAATATTCAATTACGCAACAAGGATCTAATTTCTATAATTCAATCACCAACAATTATAGGTCTATAATCCGAATCTCAACAATAGCTTATTCTTATGATTCAAATTCCAATAATCATTCAATTCCATAATTATATTTCTATAATTCAATCAAGATTCAATTGACTCTTCCAATTTTAATATCATGAAGCAATATGAAAATCCGGTTTTCTCGCATTCTTCTACCTTTAATGCTCATATATCTTGATTCCAAGTTTCCAATTATCATCATAATCAACTTAAGATTAGGTGAAGATCCAATTCCTCCTAATAATCAAATCGATTACCTCGATTCCTATATCTTTCATGGTTGACCAAAATTTTCCTCTATGATCATTTTCTTTCTCCATAATCTATAAAACCCACCGATTTGCTATTCTTTAAACCCTTCATAAACAAGGTTTATTCATCAACTTTGCTACGGTATTCACAAGAATTGATCATATTGACAAAGCTTAAAAATTCTCAATATTAGTCCCATTAATGATCTCCAAAAAACCATCTTGCTTTATCTCATACACACGATTAAGCTCAACAGATTAGCTTCCATGCGACCTTACTCATTTGGAACACTCTCCCATAATCATTTCTCAAGCGACAAGATGGGATGAGGAAGCACGATAGGCTAAAGGAAAAAGCACACTAGGCGAGGAGATCAAAGGATGAAAGCGAAGCATCCTACTAGCGGGTTGTCTTGCCGTCTTCGTTCTTGATGATTCTCATCATAACTTGAAAACTCATCCTCTGCCTTTCATTTGCTTTGGTCGATATGAGCAGTGAGGAGCAATCCTTAGGGCGATGATCTTGTCCTTCACAAAGGAAGCCACGTAACTTTAAGCATCGGGCATTCACGGTGGTGGTCCTTTTTGATTGGGGCAATTTACAAGGCATTGGTCCGCTGATGTCTATTTTCTCCTAGCGATGTGCAAGCTACTAGGTTCATAGGACAATCTTACGATTGGTGATGTTCCTTCGGCGAAGCGATGAGGGGCTGAGCACGTGTAGCAATAGTGTCCATATTGCCCACATATACAGACATGCTCCTCTTGTATTTTGTCGTATTGGTGGACATGATTGGGCGGCGTGTCTGTCTTGCCACACTCAAGGCAAGCATTTGGTGAAGCTTGGGTTGGATAAAACTTTAGCAGTGCGGCTTGCCTCTCTTTGGGGCTCTTAGTGATTTCTTTGTTGCCAATCTTGAGGTTGGTGTGATGACTTTCCTTGTAGGTTTTCAAGATTCTATTGGGGCATTTGCTCACATGGTGTCCTAAGTGGCACAATAGAAACATCGATCTCTTGGCCTTGCTTCCTTTGGGGGCATCTATTGGCGAAGTGCCCTTTTCTCCTGGTGAAGCGATGAAGGTTAAATTCTTTGGGTTGCTTCAACGCTTCTTTGTCTAGCGGAGACGAAGAGTGTAGAGACCATTTCCTTTGGAATCACGAGTTGGGGTTGGAGCTCTTGGTGCATTTGAAATTTGTTGACGGATTGAAAGATGATTTGAGAAAGGTTGGTTCTTGAGAACAAGCTGTCTTGTGGTCTATCGTGGTCATCTTTCTTTTGCAAGTGGCACCACTTTCTTGGGATCTGACTCTCTTTGGTGCCATCTAAAGCGAACAAAAGAGGTTAAGAACTAGAGGGATATATGAGGTTTCTTGGCCCCTATAGCACCACAAAGAACTCCAAACCAACGAGGAAAGCGATCAAATACAATACAAAGCCTAGAGTAGCTACATTATATTAAGGGGTTAGGTGTTACATGACTCTGAACATAGCATATAGGCTATGCTAAGCCACGACACAAGATACAAACACCACGTCTACAAAGAAGGGAACACAAAGTGCTTGCAAGCAAAAAAGCGCTAAAGCAAGCAGCGCTAGCTAATCTAGACTAACACGACGATGAAGATCTCGGGCTCGATCTCTCCCTCTGGAGAGGTGAAAGTAGTGGAAGGGCATCTCCACTAGAAAATCCTCGTGCATCTGGATCGGCGGCGTGGCGGCGTGCTCGTC